>CM076571.1:851115643-851442817 GCA_034641835.2 Pinus albicaulis
GCAGTTGCCCCAAAAGGTGAAAAGAGAGGCCGATAGGGTTTTAAATAAAAAATTTGTATAAGAAAATAGCAATTGAGACCTCAAACTTAAGTATTTTTTTGTCTACATGAGAGTAGACACTGGATCCACCAAATCCCTTGTTATATAACTTAATGATTTCTGGACTAATACAACAGGTTTGGCAATGAAAATATATGTATGGGATATTGAGGGCTTTTGCATGGCTGCAATGGGATTTTTTGCATTGACGGTAAATATTTAGAAAAATAGACCTGAAATATTTACAAAACTAAAGTTGTTTTAAGGAACACTCCCCACTAACTGAGAAAACAATGAAGTAATGCAAATGGGAGTTGTCCCATATATGTAAAAAAATTAAATTAACACTACACTAAAACCAAATACCAAATACAAATCCCTGATTAAAGTTTTATAAATATCAAAGACTTTAAAACTATCTTATATTAAATTCAGCATTACAGTAAAACCAATTACGAAATATAAATTCTTGATTAAATTTTTATAAATATCGAAGATTTTAAAATTATCCTATAATAAATTCAACACTACTCTAAAACCAAAAATAATTGCCTAATTAAATTTTTCATGAATCAAAAAAATATATTTAGCTAATATAAATGTCTAATTAATTTATTTATAATTTATAATGTAAATAAATATGTTAAATAAATTTTAATAACTTTTCATACTGAAATTTGTAATTTTCATGATTCAGCATTATAGTGAAACCAAGTACCAAATATAAATTCTTGATTAAATTTTTATAAATATGGAAGATTTTAAAACTATCTTGTAGTAAATTCAACACTACTCTAAAACTAAAAGTAGATGTCTAATTAAATATTTTATGAATTAAAAAATACATTTAGCTAATTTAAATGTCTAATTAATTTATTTATAATTTATAATTTTAATAAATATATTAAATAAATTTTAATAACTTGTAATATTGAAATTTTGATGATTACAGTTTTTATATTGTAAAAATACAATTGTATTATTTTATAAACCAATTATATTATTTTTATTAATTATTTATATCTGTAAAAAAGAAATGTATTATTTTATATATTTTTTTTTTATTTATAAATATACAAACAAAAATATAATTAATACTTTTTAAGTATTATTATTAAAAATATTTTTATAAATTCAAATATATATTTGAATTATACTTATAAATATATATATCATTAAAATAATAATAAAATAATTCATACTTTTAAAATAAAATAAAAAAATTAATACTTTTCAAATAATACTATTAAAAGCTATTTTATATATGTAAATTCATTTTTTCACATTTTTAAAAAATAAAAAATTTATATTAATAATTATGTCAAACTATATTTATATATAATATATATTTTAAATTTTTGAATTTTATTTTGAATTTTTGTTTATTAAAATGGTAAGCTAATATAAAATTAAAGTTTTAAATTGGATAGATATACATATAATAAATATTTTATTAAATATATAATAATATAAAATTATTATTATAAAGATAAAAAGTTAAAGTCTTGAGATTTATTAGAATTTACTTACTTTTTATAAAGAAATTTTTCTACAACTATAACCAAATGTCATTAACAAAATAATAATTTAATTTTTGAGTAAGATAATTCCTGCAATTTTTCTTTATAGTTTCCATTAAAATAATTCCTGCAAAGTTTTCATTATTTCCCTTCACTAAATTAATCTAAAAACTACCTTAAGTGTTCTCCTTCACTAAATTAATCTAAAAACTTTCCTCGATTTACCTCAACATTCTCAATCTGGTTCAATTTTCCAGTAAGAATATTCCTACAATATCTTTAATGGGATATCTCCATTAAGATAATTCTTGTAATGTCTTCATAGTTGCCCTTAAGTACGTTAAACTAAAAACTTTCCTCTATCTCAGCATTCCCAATCCCCTATTTAATGGGGACATTAGTTTTAACTTAAATTCAATCTGTTTGCTTTTATAAATTGCCTTCATGAAAACATATATATATATATATATATATATATATATTTTAATAAGTCAGCAACATAGTAAAAGGAAAATTTGCAATGTAATAATATCATCAATAAATGAATTAACCACAACAACAATACAAATACTTCCACATTATAAATTCAAGATGTTTCCATACAACAAAGACCCTTTAATTCTGTATTGTTTTTAGGAATTCGTAGTCATTTATTTGCAATTGAGGAACCAGACATAAATTAAAAATTGCAAACTTCCTAAATGTATCTCACTTACTAACAAAATTTTCAAAATAAAATTATGAACTTTTTGTTTTCTCGAGAATATTAAATAAATGGAAGGAAAGCACTAACGAGAATATTAAATAAATGGAAAGAAAACACTTAAAAAAATACTGGAGAAATATTGCAAGATACCAATATATCTAACCAATGGCCACTCTCATAAAGATCAATACTTAGCACATTTAATAATAAAATTAGTATTACAATATATTACAAAACCAAATTAAAACATATCATGCATATCAAATAGTTTAATAATAGAATTAGTATTACAATATATATTACAAAACCAAATTAAAACATATCATGCATATCAAATAGTTTAAAAACAGAAGAAAACTTTTGCTAAAATAATGAATGTTGTGTTAATTTTACAATTGCCTTTGCACTATGAAAACAGAGCACGGCATGCATATCAGATAGTTTAAATACATAAAAAAATATTTTTAGCTGTTATGTTAATTTTACAATTGCCTTTGCACTGTGAAAGCTCTCGGCCATCGCAAAACAATTGTGCCTTTCACCAGCATGTTAAATGCTTTAGAAGTACAAGAAAAATTTACGTACATCCTTAGGGTTACGGTAAGAGTTTCAAGTCAAACATTGCATGAGATCAACTACATAGATCATTTCCAAACCTTGTAATAGTAATCATCCGTAAAGAATAGATGATTTAGAGATTCTCCTACCCTCAATCATTTCATATGTAAAGAATGGATGACTTAGAGCTTCTCCTGCACTCAATCGTGGTAAAGGCAGAAATTTAAAAAGATTTTCAAGCAAGTCTAACAACACACCTGCCGAATGATCTACATGTTGCATACCTAAGTTATGTAATTAAAGCATTATAATTAAAGCATTACAATGACAACACTGTGAGTTCATTCCAAATATATAAACAACCGCACCTGTCAAATGATCTACATGCAAACTAAGTTATACAATTAAAAAATTAAATTATATATATATATTCATATTTAATGTGACCAGAATTTTCAAATGAATTATAAAAGTATTACTTTCCATAAAATCAAGATTCAAAATCCTAAATAATTTGAACTGTATCAAAACATGCATATTTTCATAATTCAAATTTACTTTAATTTAATGAAATCCCACCTTTCAACTTGTAGCAAAAAATTATCCCAAATTTTACAAAATGATTCAGTTTTAAATCTATGAAAACTTTGAAATTTTTGTCTGGCCCAATCAAAATAAATAATAAGAACTTCAAATATAAACAGTCTTGACATATTATATGCCAATTAATTATAAAATACAACTAATTAATCACTGAGATATTAATTATCAATTAAATCCAGTTTCGTGTTGATGAAAGATGTGTGATTCTTGTTTCAAAACAATATTCATTCATGAATATAAATATATTAATGCACGAGAGTTTACCATAAATATATATTTCACAAATAAAATAATATAGAATAAAATATTAATTATTAAAATAATTAATAACCAAAGTAAACTTAACTACTCTGTTTAAATGTCTCTTTTCTTTCCTAATCTGAAGTTAAGATGAGTGCTAAGTTGGTTAATAACCCATTCGACCACCACTTTAAATGGATCTCAACCACGGGCGGATCTTTGCCTCAAATAAATCAAATAGGAGAACAGGCATGCAAACTTACTCTCCCACTAAAAGATTGTGTCTGGAAGGGACTCGAACTCATAAAGCTCGACCCTGCAATCTCCTCTTTTCTCACGGCTCCTCTCCTGTGGAAATCGGATCGATTCCTCTTATTGCTGGATGGCTTCACAGGTGTATGAAATCTATTGAGATCACTCTCAAACATCTCCAAGAATAGATCTTATAACTTCTCAAAGCTCTCCCATCCACTTACCTGGAAAAGGAAAAAGATTAAAACAATAAGCACACAAACAGATCTTTATTATCATAGCAAGTCCGCTGTCAGGATTCAACCATTGATAAGTTTAAGATGCTGAGTGATCTTATGACTCACCTGACCTTTACTCTCATTCATCATTACCGCCATTTCATCAAAAAAAAATCTCCCATTTCCTGTACATACATTATTTTTCCAATGAATTTCCAGAGTCGCCATTTATTTGGCTTTGTACAATAATAACAACAATACTTGAAGCTACGATACGAATGAATGGAATCATTACTCACATCATCATCATCGTCTTCATAAACTCCTGCATCGTACAAGAATCTCTTGTTCTCATCTGAAAAAACTAAGAATCCAATCCATTCAATGTCAATTAGCCCTGGCAACCAAACATTCTCTACAAATATATTATAATTAACATTCTCTACAAATATACCAGCAGAATTTCTTCGAATAAGGTCGTATCCTCCACATATGGTATATATCGAATATTAAGAGCTACGATGCAAATAAAAGAAAGCACAAGGCAAGAGTAAAGCATTAGCAAATAAAGCATATTACCAATAATGCATAAATCATATTACCCAAATTAGAAATGGAAACTCAGTGTCATTTTTTGTAAAAATTTATCATGTTCTTATGCTTTTTTTTAACTTTATATATATATATGATGAAGGTATATTTCTTTGTTTTTTTGAATGGTTATCTTTTATGATTTTTATGATAAAGGTATAGTATTATTTTATTTTTGGAACTATTATATTTTATGATTTTTATGATCTAAAATTTAGAGAAATATGTGAACTTGCTACTTTTTTGCACACGTCTTACTAGTGACATGTGTCATTATCAAAATGAATTGGTTAACAAAAAAGCAACTGTATTAATTCAAAAGAGAAGGCCTATCGGCCTAATTATATTAAGGAAAAGAAATTGACAAAAAAAAGAAAGAAGGCCAAAGAAGAAAGTCGAGTGGTATAGCTATTTATATCAAGGAAAAAAATTGAAAAAAAAAAGATACAGGGCCAAAGAATAAAGTAATATACAATATGATAAGTTATGATAAGAAACATAATGACAAAGGTATCAGATTCAACTTATCAAAAATCTATTTACAATTTCGATATGCGATTGTGCGATCTTGCGATGGCACGACGATCGCACATCGCAATTTCAACAAAACTCTGGCAATGGGCGGAGGGTGATTGCTGTAAAATGCGATATTGCGATGTTGCGATGTTGCGATGGCGCAACCATCGCACATCGCAGATTTCCATATTCACAAGACATTTAAAACTTCTGAACTTCTGAAATTGCGATCTTGCGATCTTGCGCTTTTGTGCTCAAGTGGTAGGGACCACTTGTCCTTCCGCTTCATAAGTGACTTCCGCCTGTTCGATCAATTTCATTCATTTTTGGTTGTTGAGGGATTTTAAGCCCGAAATGACTGTCTTAAATAAAACTGCTCCTCCGTAGACAAAAATCTTCATTTCTCTGCTGAAGTAACTTCTCGCCCATAACAAAATTAATTCTCCTCTGCTGTCTGTGGCTGCGGCCCATAAAACATTAATTCATTCTTCTTAAATACAGAGTGTTGTGCACTCAAAGCTTTGTTGCTACTGTACTTTCTTCTCCTTCCTGTACAAAGGCACGACAGGTGACTTTAATATTTCAACACTCCCCCTTAAATTCAGCTGCTGGGTTATCCATCATACCCAAACACTTTCTCAAAAATTCAAGTGTTTTCTGTGCCAATGGCTTTGTCAAAATATTTGCATATTGCTCCTCTGTTTTACAATGCTGCAAAACAATTTCTCCATTGTTCACCAATTCTCTGATATAGTGAAACTTTGTGTCTATGTGCTTCGTTCTCTTATGAAACACAGAATTATTTGATAATGCAATAGCTGAGCTATTGTCACAATAAATCACAGTGCCCTTTACCTGTTCTTGGCACAAACTTCTCAACATCCTTCTCATCCATAATGCTTGACACGCTGCTGCTGTAGCTGCCACATATTCTGCCTCTGCTGTAGATAATGCTACAATAGGTTGTTTCTTGGAAGCCCACGAAATGGCTCCTGAACCCATATGAAAAACATAACCGGAAGTGCTCTTCCGATCATCTACACTTCCAGCCCAATCACTGTCATTGTATCCAACTAATTCTGAATTTTCTGAAGCTGTATACAAAATACCAAATCCTTTTGTTCCTTTCACATACCTCAGAATTCTCTTTGCTGCTTGCCAATGTGATTCTTTTGGCTTCTCCATAAATCTGGAAATTAAACTAACAGCATGCATAATGTCTGGCCTAGTTGCAGTCAAATACATGACGCTGCCAACTATGCTTTTATACAAACTTGGATCAACATCCTTGTTGTTGTCATCTTTTCTCAACTTCAATCCCATTACTGTGGGAGTAATTGCAGCCTTGCACTCCTGCATATTAAATATTTCTAAAACTTGATTCACATACTTTGCTTGGGATATAAAATTCCCTTGCTCACCTTGCTCTACTTCTATTCCCAAGAAGTATCTCAACGAACCCATGTCAGTCATTTCAAATTCATCTTTCATGACTGTTTTAAAATTTTCAACAAGGTAATCATCATTACCTGTAAAAATTAAATCATCAACATATAAAACAAAAATTAACATCTTACCATCCTTTTATTTGATGTAGAGGGTGGATTCTCCCTCACACTTCTCAAATCCATTTTCCAGTAGATAGGATTCTATCCTACTGTACCATGCTCTTGGAGCTTGCTTCAGCCCATAAAGAGCTTTCTTCAATTTGCAGACCTTGTGCTCTTGGCCTTTCTTCTCATATCCGAGAGGTTGTTCCACATATAGCTCTTCCGTTAAAAATCTATTTAAAAATGTAGATTTTACATCCATCTGATATACTTTCCATTTGTTTTGTGCTGCTATGGACAACACTGCTCTTACTGTCTCCATTCTTGCAACTGGTGCAAAAGTTTCTTCATAATCAATTCCTTGCTTCTGCTTGTATCCCTTGACAACAAGTCTGGCCTTGTGTCTCTCTATCTTTCCTTCAGTATTGCTTTTGGTCTTATAGACCCATTTTACGCCAATGACTTCTTTACCTTCTGGGAGATCAACCAGCTCCCATGTTTTGTTCTTCTCTATGGCTTTAATTTCATCATCCATAGCTTCTATCCATTTTCTATCTTTAATAGCATCTTCAAAATGAATAGGATCATCAACTTGAAAATACAAAGCAAATAAGGAATTCATACCTTCATCTGCTGCTCCTTGCTCATAGATTTCTTTGAGACTTCTGAACTTTGTCCCTCTTTCACTTGGTGTAGTCGTGCTTGATGAAGCACTCAATTTTTCTCCATGTGGTGTGCTTGGAGATGCACTCTCGCTTCTTCTCAAGGGTGTTCTCGGTGCTGCTTGAGGTGTCCCTTACTGTCCTTGTGCTGGTGGAGGTTGTGCTACAGATGAGTTGTTAATTTCAACTACATCTTCCTCATCTTCATCATGAGACAAACAGCTTTTAACATTGACTGTTTTCTCTATGCTTCCATCCCATGCTTCCTCTTCAATAAATTGCACATCTCTGCTTATTACAAACTTCTTTGTGGATGGGTTATACAATCTGTATCCTTTGGAATCTTCACAATATCCAAGGAAAATGCACTTCTCCCCCTTACTATCCAACTTCTTTCTCAATTTGTCTGGAATGTGTACATATGATACACATCCAAAAACTCTCATGTGGGTGACACCCTGTTTTCTGCCACTCCACGCTTCTTCTGGAACTTTGTTCATTACAGATTTTGTAGGGTATCTATTCAAAATATACGCAGCACAGTTTGTTGCTTCTGCCCAATACTCATTCGGCAAATGTTTTTCCTTTAGCATACTTCTCACCATTTCCATTATGGTTCGATTCTTTCTTTCAACAACTCCATTCTGTTGCGGTGTGTACCTTGTGGTAAACTGCTTGTGTATGCCATTCTCTCTGCAGAAACGCAGAAAATCCTTTGATATGTATTCTCCTCCTCTGTCAGTTCTGAGGACTTTAATATACAACCCGCTCTGTTTCTCTACTAGAGCTTTAAAATGGAAATTTTTTTGAAAGACTTCACTCTTATATTTCAGAAAATAAACCCACACTTTTCTTGTGAAATCATCTATGAAGGTCAGCATGTAATTGCTGCCTGAAACTGATGCTGTTTGCATAGGCCCACATAAATCTGAGTGGATTATCTCCAAAGGTGCTTTCGCCCTTATACTTTTCCCTGAAGGAAGACTTTCTCTGTGTTGTTTTCCCAAGATGTAGCCTTCACATAGGCTGTCAGGATTTTCAATCAATGGTAAACCTCTTACCATTCCTTTTCTGTGCAGCAAATTTAATCCTCCGAAATTGAGATGTCCAAATCTCAAGTGCCATAACCAATTTTCATCCTTTGCTTCCTTCTGAAAGGCTTCTTGTGTTACAGCTGCTACATTCTTTCCTTTTCCTTTCAAGTCAATGTTGAGCTTGAGCGGAAACATTCTATTGCTGGTCATTTGTATTTCAGCAACGATTTTCTTGCTTGGAGGAATATCTTTTATGGTGCACACATCATCTTCAAAAATTACATTGTAACCTTTGTTTATGAGCTGCCCAATGCTCAAATATATACGGAAAAGTTGTTCCGTATATATGTGGCGGAACAACTTTTCGATATGCGATTGTGCGATCTTGCGATGGCACGACGATCGCACATCGCAATTTCAACAAAACTCTGGCAATGGGCGGAGGGTGATTGCTGTAAAATGCGATATTGCGATGTTGCGATGTTGCGATGGCGCAACCATCGCACATCGCAGATTTCCATATTCACAAGACATTTAAAACTTCTGAACTTCTGAAATTGCGATCTTGCGATCTTGCGCTTTTGTGCTCAAGTGGTAGGGACCACTTGTCCTTCCGCTTCATAAGTGACTTCCGCCTGTTCGATCAATTTCATTCATTTTTGGTTGTTGAGGGATTTTAAGCCCGAAATGACTGTCTTAAATAAAACTGCTCCTCCGTAGACAAAAATCTTCATTTCTCTGCTGAAGTAACTTCTCGCCCATAACAAAATTAATTCTCCTCTGCTGTCTGTGGCTGCGGCCCATAAAACATTAATTCATTCTTCTTAAATACAGAGTGCTGTGCACTCAAAGCTTTGTTGCTACTGTACTTTCTTCTCCTTCCTGTACAAAGGCACGACAGGTGACTTTAATATTTCAACACTCCCCCTTAAATTCAGCTGCTGGGTTATCCATCATACCCAAACACTTTCTCAAAAATTCAAGTGTTTTCTGTGCCAATGGCTTTGTCAAAATATCTGCATATTGCTCCTCTGTTTTACAATGCTGCAAAACAATTTCTCCATTGTTCACCAATTCTCTGATATAGTGAAACTTTGTGTCTATGTGCTTCGTTCTTTTATGAAACACAGAATTCTTTGACAATGCAATAGCTGAGCTATTGTCACAATAAATCACAGTGCCCTTTACCTGTTCTTGGCACAAACTTCTCAACATCCTTCTCATCCAAATTGCTTGACACGCTGCTGCTGTAGCTGCCACATATTCTGTCTCTGCTGTAGATAATGCTACAATTGGTTGTTTCTTAGAAGCCCATGAAATGGCTCCTGAACCCATATGAAAAACATAACTGGAAGTGCTCTTCCGATCATCTACACTTCCAGCCCAATCACTGTCAGTGTATCCAACTAATTCTGAATTTTCTGAAGCTGTATACAAAATACCAAATCCTTTTTTTCCTTTCACATACCTCAGAATTCTCTTTGCTGCTTGCCAATGTGCTTCTATTGGCTTCTCCATAAATCTGGAAATTAAACTAACAGCATGCATAATATCTGACCTAGTTGCACTCAAATACATGAGGCTGCCAACTATGCTTTTATACAAACTTGGATCAACATCCTTGCTGTTGTCATCTTTTCTCAACTTCAATCCCATTACTGTGGGAGTAATTGCAGCTTTGCACTCCTGCATATTAAATCTTTCTAAAACTTGATTCACATACTTTGCTTGAGATATAAAAATCCCTTTTTCACTTTTCTCTACTTCTATTCCCAAGAAGTATCTCAACAAACCCATGTCAGTCATTTCAAATTCATCTTTCATGACTGTTTTAAAATTTTCAACAAGGTAATCATCATTACCTGTAAAAATTAGATCATCAACATATAAAACAACAATTAACATCTTACCATCCTTTTCTTTGATGTAGAGGGTGGGTTCTCCCTCACACTTTTCAAATCCATTCTCCAATAGATAGGAATCTATTCTGCTGTACCACGCTCTTGGTGCTTGTTTCAGCCCATAAAGAGCTTTCTTCAATTTACAGACCTTATGCTCTTGGCCTTTCTTCTCATATCCAAGAGGCTGTTCCACATATACCTCTTCCATTAAAATTCCATTTAAAAATGCAGATTTTACATCCATCTGATATACTTTCCATTTGTTTTGTGCTGCTATGGACAACACTGCTCTTACTGTCTCCATTCTTGCAACTGGTGCAAAAGTTTCTTCATAATCAATTCCTTGCTTCTGCTTATATCCTTTGACAACAAGTCTGGCCTTGTGTCTTTCTATTTTTCCTTCAGCATTGCTTTTGGTCTTGTATACCCATTTAACTCCAATGACTTCTTTACCTTCTGGTAAATCTACCAATTCCCATGTTCTATTCTTTTCTATGGCTTTAATTTCATCATCCATAGCTTCTATCCATTTTCTATCTTTAATAGCATCTTCAAAATGAATAGGATCATCAACTTGAAAATACAAAGCAAATAAGGAATTCATACCTTCATCTGCTGCTCCTTGCTCATAGATTTCTTTGAGACTTCTGAACTTTGTCCCTCTTTCACTTGGTGTAGTCGTGCTTGATGAAGCACTCAATTTTTCTCCATGTGGTGTGCTTGGAGATGCACTCTCGCTTCTTCTCAAGGGTGTTCTCGGTGCTGCTTGAGGTGTCCCTTACTGTCCTTGTGCTGGTGGAGGTTGTGCTACAGATGAGTTGTTAATTTCAACTACATCTTCCTCATCTTCATCATGAGACAAACAGCTTTTAACATTGACTGTTTTCTCTATGCTTCCATCCCATGCTTCCTCTTCAATAAATTGCACATCTCTGCTTATTACAAACTTCTTTGTGGATGGGTTATACAATTTGTATCCTTTGGAATCTTCACAATATCCAAGGAAAATGCACTTCTCCCCCTTACTATCCAACTTCTTTCTCAACTTGTCTGGAATGTGTACATATGCCACACATCCAAAAACTCTCATGTGGGTGACTCCCTGTTTTCTGCCACTCCACGCTTCTTCTGGAACTTTGTTCATCACAGCTTTTGTAGGGCATCTATTTAAAATATACACAGCACAGTTTGATGCTTCTGCCCAATACTCATTCGGCAAATGTTTTTCCTTTAGCATACTTCTCACCATTTCCATTATGGTTCGATTCTTTCTTTCAGCAACTCCATTCTGTTGCGGTGTGTACCTTGTGGTAAATTTCTTGTGTATGTCATTCTCTCTGCAAAAACGCAGAAACTCCTTTGTTATGTATTCTCCTCCTCTGTCGGTTCTGAGGACTTTAATATACTGCTCACTTTTTTTCTCTACAAGAGCTTTAAAATGGAAAATTTTCTGAAAAACTTCACTCTTATATTTCAGAAAATAAACCCACACCTTTCTTGTGAAATCATCTATGAAGGTCAGCATGTAGTTGCTGCCTGAAACTGATGCTGTCTGCATCGGCCCACATAAATCTGAGTGGATGATTTCTAAGGGTGCTTTTGCCCTTATGCTTTTCCCTGAAGGAAAATTTTCTCTGTGTTGCTTTCCCAAGATACAGCCTTTGCATAGGCTGTCAGGCTTCTCAATCAATGGCAATCCTCTTACCATTCCTTTTCTGTGCAGCAAATTTAATCCTCCGAAATTGAGATGTCCAAATCTCAAGTGCCATAACCAATTTTCATCCTTTGCTTCCTTCTGAAAGGCTTCTTGTGTTACAGCTGCTACATTCTTTCCTTTTCCCTTCAAGTCAATGTTGAGCTTGAGTGGAAACATTCTATTGCTGGTCATTTGAATTTCAGCAATAATTTTCTTACTTGGAGGAATATCTCTTATGGTGCACACATCATCTTTGAATATAACATTGTAACCTTTGTTTATGAGCTGCCCAACGCTCAAAAGATTACATTTCAGACCTGGAACATAATATACATCAGGGACAAATTTTTGCTCCCCATTCCTTGCACGAATACTTACTCTGCCTTTCCCTTTGACAGAGATTTTAGTATCAGTCCCTGTGGTCACTTCAGATTTAACTTCTTCATCAAGATTGGCAAACATTGCTTTGTTTCCAGTCATGTGATTACTACATCCAGAATCTAAGAACCAAACATCATCATTTCTATCTTGTGCTACATTACAAGCTAACAGCACATTACTTGGGTTCTTTTCCTCTTTTGCTACATTAGCATTCTGCCTATTTTTCATGTCATTTTTCTTCTTTCTACATTCATGGGCATAGTGCCCATATTTCTTGCAATAATGACACTGGACATTGGATTTGTCATACCTTTGTCCATGAGCATGTTGGTGTTGATGTCCACCTTGCTGGCTGTTGCTTTGGCCGTGGCTCTGACTTTGACTGTTGCTCCTTCCATATGAATGTGAAGGGTTGTTCCTTCCACCTCTGCTCTGGCTTCTGCCTCTTCCTCTTCCTTTGCCTTGACCTCTTCCTCTTCCTGAAGGCATTTGGGTCTTGAAGGCGTGCTCAAGAGATGAGTGTTCATCTCTGCTCAATATATGTTCATGAGTTATCAATGAGGCATGAAGTTCATCAACTGTGAACTGTGAGAGATCTTTGGTCTCTTCTATAGTGGTAACAATAACATCAAACTTTGAGGGTAAGCATCTCAAAAGTTTCTCCACTATCCTTCTTTCTTCAAGAGTTTCTCCATGGGATCTTATCTGATTTACAATCCCAATCACATGTGTAAAGAATGTGTCAACACTGTCCAACTCTTTCATGCAAAGAGTTTCGAAATCTCTTCTCAGCAACTGAAGTTTTGTTGTCTTAACTTTCTCCATACCTTGATAGGCTACTTTCAGAGTTTCCCATGCCTCCTTGGATTTCTTAGTTGCGGCTATCCTTGGAAACACACTCTCATTTACAGCTTGATACAAATAGAAGAGGGCCTTAGCATCCTTGTTTCTATTGTTCTTCAATAAATCCTTCTCTGCTTGAGTTAAGGCATTAAAAGCCTGCTCATCAGCTGGTTCAACAAAACCATCTTCTACAAATTCCCATAAGTCTTGTGAAACAAACAGGGCTCTCATGGTAATGGCCCAATAATCATAGTTCTTTCCATTAAATTGTGGAAGCTGAACATTTCCAATGCTCATTCCAGTGCTTGGTCCAGCCATTGCCTTCTTAAACTGAACTCTTCACCTAAACAAACTGTCTTTCCTTTCTCTGAAAAAATAAACTCTTTTAAGACAAGAATAACAATTCTGTTATCTTTGAGAGATACCTAAACTTTGACTTCTGTTGAGCTTTTCACACTGCTGGAGAAAACGCTGCAACAAGTCTTCTTCTTCTTCAGCTTCTTTGAAAGTTTCAAAGAGCCTGAACTAGCTCCGATACCATGTTGGAATTATTGGAAATTCCAAGCAAACAGTGGAGAGAATGACGCTCTCCTCTAAACACAGAGAACTTTAAAAACAGAAATTTCGCTTACAAACAGAGATGGCATGAAAATGCTTTCTTCTATTTAATTAACAGAACTTAAAAAAAGTTGTTACAAATTTCTTCCTCAATGGATGGATTCACAAAATACTATCAAGACTGCTACACACGCAGTGCTTCAAAATAAAACTTCTCTCTGTCTCTCAAGAACGCACAAACAGTGCTTTGTTCTTCTTACTGTGTTTTCTTGCCTGCGGGCTCTTCACACAGCGATACAACAACATTACAATACAATGCTCTCTGCCTTTTCTTCCTTTTATATGGCGCGGTGGAACAAAACCATAAAACCTATATAAAACTTAAAACAAAGAAATAAAACAAATACAAAGGAAAATGTTGCTGGACACATAAAACTTTAACATTAGCGTGATGTACGAGTGGGGACCACGTCGCAGTCGACCATTTTGCGATGTACGATGGCGGAACGGCGGAACAACAAAAAACTTGCGACGGTGCGATATTGCGATGGTGCGACAGGCGCACATCGCAACTTTCAACATTTGCGATAACATATATATATATGTGGCGGAACAACTTTGCGATATGCAATTGTGCGATCTTGCGATGGCGCGACGATCGCACATCGCAATTTCAACAAAACTCTGGCAATGGGCGGAGGGTGATTGCTGTAAAATGCGATATTGCGATGTTGCGATGTTGCGATGGCGCAACCATCGCACATCGCAGATTTCCATATTCACAAGACATTTAAAACTTCTGAACTTTTGAAATTGCGATCTTGCGATCTTGCGCTTTTGCGCTCAAGTGGTAGGGACCACTTTTCCTTCCGCTTCATAAGTGACTTTCGCCTGTTCGATCAATTTCATTCATTTTTTGTTGTTGAGGGCTTTTAAGCCCGAAATGACTGTCTTAAATAAAACTGCTCCTCCGTAGACAAAAATCTTCATTTCTCTGCTGAAGTAACTTCTCGCCCATAACAAAATTAATTCTCCTCTGCTGTCTGTGGCTGCGGCCCATAAAACATTAATTCATTCTTCTTAAATACAGAGTGTTGTGCACTCAAAGCTTTGCTGCTACTGTACTTTCTTCTCCTTCCTGCACAAAGGCACGACAGGAGACTTTAATATTTCAACAGTTCTTTGGATCTCAACGCTCCCACTTCCATGTTCCGAGACAAGGCCACTGTTGCGTCTATTATAGATGACTTTCTCGGCTTTATTCTGCTCTGGGGCTAGGCCCAGAAATTTGCGTGTGAAAATTTAGATAGAGATAATGGTGTTTGAGGAATCACATCATAAGATTTATAATTTTCATGTTGAAGATATTAGTTACAGTTTTGTAATTTTCATGTTGGCCGCCTTAGTTACAGTTTTGTAAAGCTTATTAACATTTGTGAGTTTTGGTGTAGCCACAAACTTCTTCATGTATCAGAGGATAGACCCAAGTTTCAGTCCCTCTAGCTACATCTTCATAATTTCCACTACCAGTCTGCAAAATTTACTAACACTTTGAAAATTTTAATGTAACGACAGAATCAACAAAATGCTTCATGTATCGGAGGTTGGATCCAAGTGTCATTCCCTGGAGCCACATCTCCTTAGCTTCCATTACCCGTTTACAAAGTTTGCTAACTGTTAGGATTTTAGTGTAACGACCAACGTGTTCGAATAGAGGGGAGCTCTTAGGAGAATGTAACCGGCATGTGTGATTCTTCGGCCTAGAGACAGTTCGGTAGAGTATGCTTGGCACAGGTATTGCTCCAGATGTCGCTTTTCCATTTTTGTCACTATAGATGTCACACTTTTCTAAAAACCGTCAGTGTGAATATCAAGAGAAAAATCTAGCGAGAACAGATGAAGAGGTTAGGCAAGTCAATACCGTGGAGGTTGCCTATAGGCTATATCATTTGGATTTGTATTCTATGGCAGTCCATTCGTTTGTTCCAGTTTAAAATATGGACATCGAGATCATACATGCATATAGATTTGTGATTGAATTAATCTAGACATGGCCATGCACCTGCCTCTCTTGCAATGAATTTTATAAAAAAATTTGGTTCTTGTCTCAATTACGAGTCGCTCTACTCAGTTATACCTTTGGCATCGTGCTCAAAGTCCTTGGACAATGTATAACTTCTCTTACCTTTATAATTTTTTTTTTTTAAATTTATAGTTGGAAAACTTATCACAATTTTATTGTTATATATATATATATATATATATATATATATATATATATATATATATACAATAAAGACAATCATCACCGTTGTCTCGATCTATCTTCAAAATTGTGTCATGTTTTAATTTATTTAAAAAAAAAAATTAATGATATATTTATTAATTATAAAATTATTTGATCTGATTCAAAATTTGATTAGTTATCTAACATTATATATGATGAAATCTTTGATAATGTTAGATTTAAAAATAACAGTGTATGATGCTGAGTTGCCACTCTGTTCCACTAAATAACCATTGCTTAGTTTTAGACACCATGCTCCACTAACAACCCCGCACACCGTGCTCCATTAACAACCATTGATTGGTCTTAGACATCATGCTCCAAGTGACACTCATCTGCTACTGCATGCCTACAGCGAGAGGAAGAGTCTCATTTTTGAGACACGGAACTGGAGGATCCTTTAAAGCCTATGCCAGGTATTTTTTCCCAATATTTCACCTGGGTTGGTTTCTTGTTATAGCGTATGCCAGGTAATTTTTCCCACTATTTCACCTGGGTTGGTTGCTTGTTATATGATACATAAATGTGTTCCCATTGCGCTAAGTCGTTCTGTAACTTTACCTAGAATGAGATCATCCATCTTCGCTGGAATAATGAGTGCTTTCTCAAATCTCCTTCAGCTTCCCCTCTATTGGTTTGCTACACCTTAAAGAGAGAAAAGTACAATGACAATCATGGCCACAAAGGCTAAAAAAAAAAATATTGAAATTGAGAGTTCCATAGCTTTATCCAGAATGACATCTTCATGGTTTCTTTGGATCAATGGTTTCTTTCTGATCTCTTCCTCTCTGCTGCACATTGAGAAGGAAAAGTTCAACGATCATTTGGGCTAAAAAAAAAACTGCAAAATATTAAATTTCAAAATTATTTCAGTATCAAAATAATCTTAAAGTTTAAATATTATTTTATATTATAATGTCTTGTACAAAGTATGCAAAAAAATTAAATTTTAGAAATATTTAAAAAAAAAAACTGCAAAATATTAAATTTCAAAATAATTTCAGTATCAAAATAATCTTAAAGCTTAAATATTATTTTATATTATAAGGCCTTGTACAAAGTATGCAAAAGATTAAATTTCAGAAATATTTGAGAGTCAAAATAATCTTCAATGTTATAATAATTTGTATTGCAATATTTTTTTCTTAGAATGAGTAAATATCCTTATAGGTTGAATCAATTTTAACAATAATTATAAGGTTACAACCACCTAAGAGGCCACAATTACCTACAAGCTTTAAGTAACATATCCATCTCTATGAAATACTAACAAATGTTTTTGTAGCTGCATATGCATCATAATGAATTGCACTGAAATCTATAACCATATGGACTATGACAGCCCCACCCAAGGTTCTCATATAAGCTACGTCATAAAAATGATGTAAATATTTTACAATGCTTGAAATTAAGAAAAGGCCACATTGATTCAAATCACATATATTCCAGAGTTGGGGATGGGAAATTATTGCTTGGGATGTTATGGTTTCTCGTGCAAATAAGAAACATGAACTTCAGGACAGCCATTAAAGGTTGGCTAGTGAATGGAGTAAGGGAATGGTTCCTGAAATTAAATGGGCTAAAGGAAAGTACTCGGGCCCATGCTTGCTTGAGAAAATACAACAATCAAAGAGGAAAAATATTTATGAGGGGTTGCAAACAACAATTATGCGAGAAAGGGAGGGGGAAATGTTGATCACAGAGGGAAGGAAAAAGATGAGAATAAAGGGGGAGAGAAGAGATGGAAAGGGGAGGCTCTAACTCCAGGAGGAGAAGGATTTGAAGAGGTGGGAGAGAACGAGTCCAACAACATATAGGAAGGGAAGGAGAGACACTTTTTCGCCTGGGGAAGAAAAGGCTTTTCTTCCATTCGGGAAGCAGACTGGGGGGGGATGAAAATCAAACCTTCAGCAGATGCTTTCAGCAATAAATGATGAAGAGAATAGAAGAGAAGTCAAGAGAAGAGAAGGGGATCAGTTCTATGTCCCTGGAGGTTGTGGGTAGAGTGCTAGTCTCTCGAGCCCTATAACAGCTTGGGTTCCCTGGAGGTTGAGATAGGATTCTTGGAACCCTATAATATCTTGGGTGCCTGAAGGTTGTGGATTGAAACAAGAGATCTCTAGAGCCCTTTAACGACTTGGGTCGTTGAAGGTTATGGGTGGAATGAAATATTTAGAGCTATATAACATCTTGGGTTCCCTGGAGGTTGTGGGTTTAGATAGCTACTCTAGAGCCTTATAACACCTTGGGAAGAGAATAACTTGAAGTCGAGATAGAGGCAAGCTCAATCACATTTCATGGTTATTGCCCTGACTGGTACAATGCTTTTTGGACTCCCTGGGAGGGGGTGAAACATTGTATGTGCACAAGGGGGGTGAGGTTAGAAACCTCTGAACGTCCCATCCATGAAATAAGGAGGTAAAACAATTGTGGGGATTGAGGCAGGAGGTGCTCAAGAGTCACTGACTATCTGAAAGGTTAAGTGTGTTCCCAGAAGCAAGAATTCCCCCCCAAACTCTAGAATCTAGCTCAGGGGTAACAACTTCAGGTAGTAGTTTCACTGTAGTTGTCTATGGTAGGGTGGAGAGCCTTAGTCCCAGACTCACTTTCCCTGCACACTAAAAGATAAGTATTTGTGAATACTACTTTCAATTAATGGAGTATGTTGCATTTTCGTTTGTAATAGATATGGAAAACAAGGACTGCAATTGTGCTATTTTGTGTATATTTGAGGTGCAATTATGAAGGGATGTTTCCCTCACTTGTATATTGAATATGTCTATGTGTATGTATGTGTATATGTGTGTTATGCTTTCACTCTAAATTGAACAATTTAATAGCATAAGTAATGGAAATCATGGAGCATGAGAGGTTAAGACGTGAAAAGAGCCCCATAACAGTGCTGCCTAAGATATAGAGCAAAGGTGAAGTCTTAATCAGAAAAAAAATGCTTATATGTGTCAGAAAAATACATTAGTGAAATTTACTAAACTAAATGATATATTTCAAGCCTAAACCATGAAAAATTAAAAGAAGTGGGTTTCAATACCATTTTTACTAATGTAAAATTTATAAGGAACACCCTATGTTGTCTAGAGTAAGTCATTATATACATTAGGGTATTTGCTTACAAGTTGTTGTGCTGGAAGGAAATAATTATGAGAAGGATCAAGGGAGTGCTCTGATGGCTATTCGTGCCTAGCAGTCTTACTTCCATGGACTTTAAGAACACTTGTGCAGTAGCCTCCATTATTTCCACATGGATTTTGGTGATGAGGACTATAATTCCCTCCGAATGGCCAAATTCCCTGATAACCCATGAGTTGCGACGAGTAACTTCTTCTAGAGTTTGTGTGGACTCTGGAACTGTTGGCATGTAGCAGGAAAGGTGGGAGACTCTCGGAAGCTTGTGATAGGCCTCTGGTAGATATTAGATGCAAGAGTGCCTATGTCGCCATGCGACAAATTCCATACCCAAAGACAAGGAAGGCTAGTAGGATAGGGACCAATTTATGTAGTTATCACACAAGCTCGGAATGGGTAACTCCATGGAACATCTTAATATGACTCCGACAGAGTGACAAGATACTTAAGGTGATCTAGAGGCCAAATATACCTTTGAGAACAAGTTGTGGTAGAGAAGACTAGTTCGAAGAAGCCTGAGCAATGGTAAATCCAGTCTCCGGGGAGAGCATAAAGATCATCGTTGAAGGAATTGCATGGTGCAGAGTCAAAGTCCCTTGACCGAGGAATCATAGAATGGTAAGGGAAGTGCATTAATTGCGATGTAAGGGAGAGAAAATCTAACCTTATAGGAAGGATTGGACAGAATTATCCCCTTTCAGATCAAAACCTCAGGTGGGAAGGCTTCCAAGTGGAGTGGTCAAATTCTCCTCTTATGCAATTGGTCAGAAGAAACTAGCATGGACTATCTGCAGGGTCCATAAAACTCGACGAACATCCTAGAGGTTGAAGGTCGAAACCGATGCTTTGGTGGTAACAAAATGAGGTTGATGTTGACCCCAACCTATTTGAAGGTTAGAAGGTCAGGCCATGTGCTAATAGAGGGAAGCAAGGTTTATACGCCAACCCAACTATTTTGGAGGTCGGGGGGTTAGTCGGTTGTGAGGAAGGAAAATCATGAGCCCTTAGGATGGGTTGACCCCAACTTAGTCGAAGGTTGGGATGTGAGAAGACATTGTGAAGTAGGGAGATGTGTATGTCTCAACCATACTGGTTACCTGTTGGTTGGACAAGCCTTTGGTGAACCATCGTGTGGCAACAAATGTAGGTGACCACAATTCCTTATGTGTAAGAAAGGAAAGGAAGGAAATATAAAAGTGATTGAAAAAGAAAAGAGAAAGACCGAGGGTGCGAGCCTCCTAATCCCATTTCCATGACCGGACATTGGGGACCAGATTAGCTAGTTACGACTCTCTTACCTTAGTAAAGTAAGGGGGCATGTTACATGCATAGTAACAAATTTCTCTAAAATCGATAGCCAATAAACAATATGATGGACACATTTGTATTTTATTATCAATAGTAGAAATGTTTATTTTGTTATGATTTGTTGAAGTACTAAAATTTAAAGTGAAGGCATTTGTCATGATTACTTTGTTAGTCTTCTAACATTATCATTGTATAAAACTAAATAAAATAACTGAAAAGGGTAAGTTCAAAATTTTATAATTTCATGTGAGGATTGCGTTATGTCTAGAAATACTAGAAAAGTGGTGTACTTATTGGCTTGCTTTTGAAAATGTTGTTTACTTATTGGCTTGGCTTTGAAATCTCTCTTGTTTCTTTAGTAGCTCAAACACTCATCAATAAGTGAGGATTTGATCCTACCCTAGCTTCCTTGATAACTATAGCAATATTAGATTATGTAGTTGGTTCAAAACCATGTTAGATTAGCTAAACTTGGATTAGGAAACATAACTATATTATGAAACGTAGATTGTAGAGTCTATCTTCTAGTTTGTTGTTATCCTTAGCATTTGCTTCTCTAGTCTGATTTTTGGCAATCGGTTAGTCATATTCCCCTTCTCATCCTATCGGAAACCCCATTCCATTTCACTTGACCTCTAAAATTTTATTCATGAATTCAAAATTCTTATTGCTTGTGCTACTCTTCTAGACCTAGTGCTTTTGGTTTTGTCGAGTCAAAATTGTCCAATCTATTGTGAGGGATGTTGGATGTCGTGTACATAATTCTATCACATCACTTCGAGTAGCTTAAGATATGAATATTGTGCGAGTGTATATCACCTCGTACAACTTTTTATCTTGTGAAGTCCTAAACTTGTTGATTTTAACCATGGTTGCAATATACGTTGCATTTTAGAAAACAATGTCTCTTCATATTTTAGCTTGATATCTTTCTAAAGACTTTTGTCTTGCCTGATGATTTACCAAATAACTTCAATACCATCAGATCTATCTAGAGTTGAAAGTGTTATACGTATGTATCACCTTGCTTATATATATTACCTCCTAATACATAGCTAGATATGATATAGCCTTTAGGGAATGTCCACGTGATCACCTTTCCTAGGATCTTCATCAACGAGATTGTGGAAATACCTGTTTTCATGAGATTCACCATTACGAATCATGAAAGTGTGACATTAACACTGACAACAGTGGTAAAGAGACATCTAGACCAATACATGTTCTAATGGAAAGTATGATTTACCCAAACCATTGGTTTTGAGATGCACCTCCACTTCCCATTCACACAGAGGCAATAAAAATTCTCATAGGTATTCTCTTTTATTATCTCTATCTGATTTATCATGCGCAAACTTCTTGCATGAAAAAGGCATAGCCGCATAGCAGAATGAAGTCAAAAAAGTCATCTATGACCGATCAACATTTGCTTTAATCTATAATCACAGCTATCAAGGACAACAGGTGACTATGAAAGTTTTTATCGGGGTTGTGGCAACCTTGTCTGGGATCAGCGAGATGGGACCGTTGAAATCCAAATAAGGGGCATATAATGTGCCCAAGATATCCCCCACGGTAGAGTTGTGGCTTGGCACTGTGTTAATGCTCACACAAAAGAGATTAACCTCCTTCCTCAAACTCCCGTTGGCAGAAGAGACGACGGAATAAGCCTCACACCACCAACAACAGAAGATCTCTTCTCTATGAGTATGGAGTGCAATAGAAGAGGATACTTGGAATGGCATGCCTCCAATGGCAATGAAACTTAGTTGCGTTGGAAAATTAATCTCAACCACCACGTTTAGTTCTATGACATCAACCATACCTCAATAAATATTTTGCAGTTTGTGAATTGAGTTTGCAAGGAAGGACATCGCATAAATGAAGTTCTGAACAAGAGAACAATTACCCATTCCATAACATATTAAATAATTAAAGTCAAATAGAAATTTAATGCATGGTTATTAAAAGGGTATGGGAAAACATTTATTCCGCAACTGTTATTTACTTCACACAACCTCTGTAAAGTTTAGAAATTCATGTTCATCCATCCTATCTATTAAATTTTCTCTGTCATGTATTAATGTCTTAGATATAATTTTATGTTTTGAATTTACAAGCAAGAATAAGTTGAATGAATTTTTCGGCAGATGTAAGTCTAGAAAGATAAGGGGAGAAAATCATGGAGTGAATTTTGGTGGGCGCTTGAAAACAATAATTACAGTTTTTACTATGTGTTAGTCCACAATCCAAGTGAATGTAAATCTTAGTAAGAAGTCTCAGGAACAAGTTGCAACCTCCATATGTGAATGTATTTCATGTTTTGAAGTTATAATATAAAGTTTGCTTAGTCGTGATATGGTTCTGTAAATTTCAAGTATGTTCTTATGAAAACCACTCTGTTTTAATTTGTTTCACCATAATTAAAATTGTTTCATTTTATTTGCTCCACTATAGTTGCGATTTTAATCTCCACCACTTTGTATTATAAGGAAGATCTTCATGATTTTATTTCCACAATTGTGTTGTCTTGTTTAAAGAAATTTCCGTGACTTTGTGTGAACTCTGTGAGTTGAGGAAGCATCCTCTTGTGTGTTTAAAATTTTAACGTGGTATCAGAGCGGGTTTAAACCTTCATTATAGCAGGTGTTTTTACTGAGGAGTTAAAAGCAGTTATAAATTTTTTTGTTAGCAGTGACAATGTTTAAACACAGTAAGAAAGATTTTTAAATTTTTTGTGTGACAATGTTTTTACACAGTAAGAAAAAGAATTTTTTACATGACAATGTTTTTACATAGTAAGAAATATTTTTTTTTACACAGTGAAAATGGAAGCAAGAAGCACAAGCTTGACTAGTCCACAACTACCTCAATTTAATGGAAAAAATTATTACTATTGGGATATTACAATGAAGGCTTTATTTTCTTCACAAGACATTTGGGAATTGGTGGAGAATGGTTTCCAAGAACTAGCAAATGCAACATCATACAATGCATTGACACAAGCAGAGAAGGACCTGTGGAGAGATAATAGGAAGAAGGACTCCAAAGCCCTCTTCTATACTTTTCAAACATTTCATGAAAGTATCTTCCCAAGGGTTGCAGCAGCAACAAAGTCCATTCAAGCATGGGATACCCTCCAAACAACCTACCAATGTATGGCGAAGGTGATGACAACAAAATTACAAATGTTGAGAAGATATTTTGAGACAATTTGTATGAAAGAGTCTGAGAATGTAGACTCATTATTTACATAAGTAATTGGGTTAGTTACTCAAATCAGGTATCATGGTGAGACGCTTGAGGAAAGGAGAATAGTTGAGAATGTTTTCAGAAGTCTACCAACAAGATTTGATGCCATAGTTGTGGACATAGAAGAGACAAAGAATATCTCACAGTTTTCAGTGGATGAGCTTCATCCATCACTGATGTCTCATAAGCACAGGTTGAACAGAGTAACAAACTCATCATTGGAGCATGCCTTCAAGACACAAGTTTCATTTGGTCAAGGTAGAGGTCGAGTTAGAAAAAATTATAGGAGAAGAGGAAGAAGCCCACAAAAAAGGTGAAAGAAGCGGCCCTTCAAGCTCAAGTGGAAGGGGCAGAACTCAAAATCCAAGCCAAGGGCCAAGCCAAAATCAAGCACAACGTCAGAGGTATGATAAATCTCAAGTTCAATGTCATTATTGTAAGAATTATTGTCATTATGAAAATTAATGTAGAAATAAGCAATATGACATAAGTAACAAACCAATTGCAAATTTCATAAGGGAAAATCAGAACCATGATAGCATGTTTTTAGCTTGTAATGTAGCACAAGAAAAACAAGGAGATGTATGGTTTATAGATTCAGGGTGTAGCAATCACATGACAGGTAACATAGAAATGTTTTCCAATTTACATGAAGGTGTGAAATCTGAAGTGACATTAGGGACTGATAGCAAAGTCTCGGTTATGGGAAAAGGTAAAGGCGACATTCTAACAAATAAGGGAGAGAAGAAATATATTTCAGATGTTTATTTTGTCCCTAGTTTGAAGCATAACCTCATAAGCATTGGACAACTAATGCAAAAGGGCTACAACGTATTTTTCAAGAATGATGTGTACACAATTTTGGATAAGTCTCCAATTAGACAACTGATTTCAAAGGTTCATATGACAAATAGTAGAATGTTTCCTCCTAAGCTAAGATCATATTTGAAGGAATAAGGTGCTCAAACACAACTATCAATGAATTCACAAAAGGATGAAAGAAATGTAGTAGCTGTCACACAAGTATACTTTCAAGTAGAGGTCAAAGACAAGAATCGGTCATGGCATGATGCAGACTAGTTGCAGAAATATCAGAGTATGCATGGAAATTCTAGAGTTTACACTCTACACAACTTTATTACTCTCAATGGATTTTTTTTAAACTTTGAAGCTCATTAAACATACATCCATATGGCATGATCAACAACAAAACTTAAACAATGCATGTAACCCAAAAAAATTCATATGTGTGGAATTCATTACTAGAGGGTCCCACGATGAGCCTAACCAATAACTGGCGATCACAAATCGCACAATTTGTAATTAACTTTAACCCTTGAACTTTAATCCTTGCGAAGTGAAAAATTGCGTTGAGCCAACACGTGTCCTCCCCTTTTCGCATCAAAAACAAATTTATTTACTTTGTCATTCCTTAACGCTTATCTTCTAAACTTTGTGAATTACGAAGCTGCTCCCCGGCGCTACGATCTCCACCATTGGTTTAGTCCTGGATCCAATGATCCACGTTGTCCCTCCAAATCTTCACTTCGCCCACAGGTCAAACAATTTAACTCACGAATTTTTACATTAAACCTGATTATGTGCGATGTGCACTAGACTTACACTATGCTGAGATCTCTTCTATTGATCGGGTTCAGATCTACGCCTCGTCACACCTGTAATCCAATTGTCTTTTGTTGTATAACTTAATGTATATGCAATTCAACAGAGTTTAAACAAATAGTTTGAACAGAGAGCCCGATCGATACAAAAAACTTGAAAATTAGTAATAAAGGAATTTACATAGCTAAGCCCTTGATCGATTGGTTATTACAATTGTTTATGCTCTCTCTGCTCTCGCCTCTCGCACACCTATTTCACACTGTCACACGTTTTCCTTACACTCTACTCTCTTTCTCACACTTAACTCACACACACACACACACAGATATATATATATATATATATATATATATATCTGAAGCGGTCCTTCTCGCGTAAAGTAGATTTACATTGAACCACTCCAACAAACAAATGCTACCCTATTTCTAATCTCTTATCGTACTTGGCTCAATCTCCTTGCAGGGAGAAACCAATTTCTATTTTATTTCCTAATTAAATTAGAAAACCCAAGCAAACTAACTTCTCTCATTTAAAATTAAGTAAAACATTAATGGCCAATTCTTATCCACCTCATGTTAACCACAACATGTGAACATACAATCACATTGTTGGCTAAGTTGGGATGCCTGCATCAAACTCCTGGGGAAGAAAGGATTGATCCTTTAATGCTTCAGGATTTGTACTAAACATCTGTAACTCTCTTGTTGTCATCCAACTGGCATCTTCCATAGGGTATCCTTTCCATTCGACTAGATACTGACAGTAAGTTTGTCCTCTGCTCTTCTTTGCTGCTCTTTTCTCCAAAATGGCCTCCAATTTTTTCTTTTTTTTATTTGGGATCTGTTCCTTCCAATTCAAAGTTTGGTCTTCCTCTTCTGTAGAGTCTTCTTGTAGCTCTTCCTTTGTTCCTTTGTATATGTATGAATATGCAACATTAAAGATGGGTGATATTCCAATTCCCGCTACAAATTCAATCTCATATGCATTTGAAGAAAATTTCCTCAAAATTCTACATGGTCCTATCTTCTTCATTTTTAATTTGTTGTAAGTCCTAACAGGAAACCTTTCTTTTCTCAGGTACACCATGACTAGGTCACCTACTTGGAATTCTTTTTCTTTCCTCTTCATATCAACTCTTTGTTTGTATTTTCAACTGCTTTCATACAATCTATCTTTGACATCTTCCTGTACTTTTTTCATATGTTCTGCAAACTCTTCATCTTTTGCACTCCTTATCTCTTGTTTTCCTAAATTTCTCAGCTCATCCACACCTCTTGGACTCATCCCAAAAAAATCTAGAATGGTCTCATCCCAGTACTTTGATTGGGAGTATCATTATAAGCAAAATCAACCTGAGCAAGTGCTAAATACCACTGTTTAGGATTTTAATACACTAAGCTCCTCAATATATTTCCCAATATTCTATTCACTATCTCAGTCTATCCATCCGTTTAAGGGTGATAAGCTGAACTGAAACTAAGGTTGGTACCTAGTTTCTTCCATAGAGTTCTCCAGAAATTCCCAAAAAGCTTGGTATCCCTGCCAAACACAATACTTATAGACAATCCATGTAACCATACAACTTCTGAAAAAAAAATATTATCAGTATGTGTTGCATCACTAGTTTTCTTGCATGCAATGAAATGAACCATTTTAGAAAACCTATCCACCACAACATAAATGGAGTCATTTCCTCTTTGAGTTTTGGAAAACCCAAATTAAAATCCATACTAACTGCATCCCATGGTCGGTTTGGTGTTGGTAATGGCTAATACAATCATTTATTCTCACTTCTTCCCTTAGCATGCGGACAAATCCTGCATTTCTCAACAAATTTCTTAACATCAGTTTTAATTTTTGGCCAGTAGTAAAAGTCATTTACCTGAGAAAATGTCTTGTCTTGTCCAAAGTGTCCAGATAACCCTCCACTTTGTTTCTCCTGAATTATGTTTTCCCTCATAGAACATTTGGGAATACAGAGTTTATTACTTTTGAATAGCAAAACTCTTTTTATAAGATAATCCAACCACTTACTTCTATTATGAACTGTTGGATTTTGCACAATTGTGTAAATTTCCTTAAATTTTGCATCTTCTTTATACATGTCAACCATTTTTCACATCCTAAAACACCAACTTGTAATTCTTGCATGAGTAAATTGACTCTACTCAAAGCATTGACAACTTTGTTCAACTTACCGCTTGTATGCTTAATCACAAAAGTAAAACTCAGCAAAAATTCTACCCATTTGGCATGTTTTTGGTCGAATTTTGGCTGGTTGTTTATAAACTGTAATGCATGGTTATCAGAATATAATACAAACTCTTTTGGTAACAAATAATATCTCCATTTTTTCACTGCTTCCACAACAACATAAAAATATTTGTCATAAGATGAGTATTTCTTCTTGGCTTCATTCAGTTTCTCACTGTAGTATGCTATTGGCTTCTGTTCTTGACTTAAAACTGCTCCAGTTACAACTCCACTAACATCAGTTTCCAATTGGAAAGCTTTTTCAAAATCTGGCAAAGATAAAAACTGGTTTTCTGTAATTTTCTTCTTCAGCAACTTAAAGTTTTGGTTTGTTGCTTCTGTCCACTTGAATGGCTGATTAGTTTCCTTGATTGTTTCAATAATGGGTGCACAAATCTAACTAAATTTTTTGATATATTTTTTATAGAAACTTGCAAGACCGTGAAAGCTTCTTACCTCAAATATGTTTCTTGGAGTTGGCCAATTCAAAATTGCTTGGACTTTTCGTGGATCCATTTTCAAGCCTTCCTTAGAAACTAAAAATCCCAAATAGACTAGCTCTTCCTTCATAAAACTAAATTTATTCAAATTTATTAGCAGCTTCTCTTTCTGTAAAGTTTTTAGAACCAATTTAAGGTGTTGTAGATGCTCTTCTTTACTTCGACTGAAAATTAGAATATCATCAACATAAACAATTACAATATTTCCTGCATATTCCTTTAAGACTTCATTCATTAATCTCATGAATGTGTTGGGTGGATTAGTGAGACCAAAAGGCATCACTAACCATTCATACAAACCACTGTTTGTTTTGAATTCAGTCTTCCACTCATCCCCTTCTCTAATCCTTATCTGATGATAACCACTCTTCAAATCTATCTTAGTAAAATATTTTGATCCACTCAAGAAATCCATTATTAAATAATCCATTCATGGTAAAGGAAAACAATACATGATGGTGATTTTGTTTATCGCTCTAGAATCTGTGCACATGCGCCATTCACCTCCTTTTTTTGGACTGAGTATTGTTGGTACAGCACATGGACTAAGGTTGTCTCTTATCAACCCCGTATCCACCAACTCTTGCACTTGTCTTCCAAGTTCTACATTTTATTGAGGAGTTAACGTGTGTGATGCTTTATTAGACAAACTTGCTCTAGGTATTAGATCAATATGATGACTAATACTCCTGATTAGTGGTAATGCATTTGGAAACTCATCCACAATAACATCAACAAAATCATTCAACCAATTTCGGATTTTCTTCAGATAAATCTTCTAAATTTGTGGAAGTTAGAATTACCTTGGGCCTTCCTATAACAACAAAATGCATCTCCTCATCCCTCTCAACTTCCTGCAACAGTTCTTTCCCACTCATCAGAAATACATTGTTTCTGGGTGTTTCTTTGTCAGCTGCATCCTTCAATGGCAGAAGCGTGTGATTGTTTCCATCCTTCTCCAGAGTATAAATGTTTCTTCTCCCATCATGTATGACTTCTCGATCAAACTGCCATGGTCTTCCCAGAAATATGTGACATACATCCATTGACATTACATCACATAATATAACATCCTTGTAAGTACCAATCTCGATCTCTACCTTACATTGTTCTGTCACAATAATCTAATGTCCTTTTTGTAGCCATGATACCTTATAAAGAGTAGGGTGTATTGCTTTTATCAATCCCGACTTGTCCACCATCACTATAGAAACAAGGTTATCAGTGCTTCCACTCTCAATTACCACTTTGCAACATTTACCTTTGGACTTGCATATAGTCCTGAATAGATTCTTCCTTTGAGCTGGCTCTCCTACTTCTTTTTCCTGCTTTAATCAATACCCTTTTCAATAAAAAGGATTCTCCTACTTCGAGTGGTTCCTCTTTATCTGCAATCTGAGGAATTTCTTCCTTTATTTCAGCAAAATTCACATTTCTCTAGGTTGTTGACTTATTATGAGGACATTCCCATGACCCATGTCCCCAATCACCACATTTAAAGCACTGGATATCTCTTCATTGGCCTTTACCTCTGGGTACAAACCTTCCTCGATTAGAGTCTCCTCTTTGTGGCGATCTGCTACTCGATCCTCCTGCTCCATTATGGAAATGTTGAAATCTAGGTTTGAATTTTCCTCTTCCTCTTGCTGAACTCTTTCCTTGATTCCTCTGAATTTTCTTTCTCTGTATCTTCTCTTCTACTTTTAAGGCTGCCTGGTAAGCATCTTCAATTGTATTCAGATTTAATAGACTGATCTCATCCTAGATATCATACCTCAAGCCATATATATGCCTGGCTACTTTCTCAACATCATCCTCTACATGTCCAGCTCTAATATTCATTTTATAAAACTCCATTGTCAATTACAACTTTGCAACATTTACCTTTGGACTTGCATATAGTCCTGAATAGGTTCTTCCTTTGAGCTGGCTCTCCCGCTTCTTTTTCTTCTTTAAGTAATAGTCATTTCAATAACAAGGATTCTCCTGCTTCGGGTGGTTCCTCTTTACTTTCAATCTGAGGAATTTCTTCCTTTGTTTCAGCAACATTCACATTTAGCTGGGTTTTTGACTTTTATGAGGAGAGACCCATGACCCATGTCCCCACTCACCACATGTAAAGCACTGGATATCTCTTCCTTGGCCTCTACCTCTCAGTACAAACCTTTGTCGACCAGCGTCTCCTCTCTGCAATGATCTACTACTCGACCACCCTGCTTCATTCTGGGAATGTTGAAATCTAGGTCTGAATTTTCCTCTTCCTCTTGCTGAACTCTTTCCTCGATTCCTCTGACTTTGCTTTCTTTGTATATTCTCTTCTTCTTTTAAAGATTCCTGGTAAGCATCTTCAATTGTCTTCAGATTTAATAGACTGATCTCATCCTAGATATCATACCTCAAGCCATTTATATTCTTGGCTACTTTCTCAACATCATCCTCCACATGTTCAGCTCTAATATTTAGTTTATAAAACTCCTCTATATATTCTTTCACTGTCATTCCTTTTTTGTTTCAAATTCTGTAATTGCTTAAAAATATTTAATTGATAATCCTTGGGCGGGAACTTACTTTTTAATTTGCTTACCATTTTGTCCCATCGCTTGATTTTGGGCTTTCCTTTTCTCTATCTGGATACTTGTAACTCCTCCCAGGAGATAGTTGCATGAACCTTTAGTCTGGTAGCTACAAACTTCACTTTCCTTTTATCTTCAACTTCTTCAAATTCAAAGCACTTGTCTAATGAACTGATCTAGTCCATTAACTCCTCCGTATTGAGATTTCCCTCATACAAAGGCACATCCACCTTTGGTCATCCATTTTCCTTAATCAACATTTTTAGCATTTTAGTTGTGTCATCTTCTGCTTCTTCTTCTTCCTCAAAAGTTTCCTCTGTTGCGCTGACATCTCTTTCTTCAGGTGCTCTCCTCTGAGAAACCTCTACTGTCTCAATTCTTGTATGGGGATGTTGAATTTCATTCAGCAGAATTGCATTAGCTTCCAGTCTTCCACGACCTACACGAGATCCTCTCCTGGGTGGCATATTTTCTCCAACTTTCAAGAACAGAATCAAGTCTGCTCTGATCCAAATGATGCAGATTAGCTGCAAAAATATTAGAGTATGCACGGAAACTCTAGAGTTTACACTCTACACAACCTTATTGCTCGCAGCAGATTTATTTTAAACTTTAAATCTCGTTAAACATACATACATCTAGCGCAATCAACAACAAAACTTAAACAACTCATATAAGACAAAATAATTCATATGTGCATAATTCCTTATCGGAGGGTCCCATGATGAGCCTGACCAATCATTGGCAATCGCAAATCGCACAGTTTGCAATTAAATTTAACCCTTGAACTTTAATCCTTGCGAAGTGCAAAACTACACTGAGCCAACACGCATCCTCCCCTTTTTACATCGCAAACAAATTTGTTTACTTTGTGATGTCTTAACACTTATCTTCTAAACTTTGCGAATTGTGAAGTTGCTCCCCGAACAATATCCACCATTCACTCAGTCCTGGATCCAACGATCCACGTTGTCCCTCCAACTCTTCACTTCGCCCGCAGGTTTAAAAATTTAACTCATGACTCTTTACGTTAAACATGATTCTGTGTGATGTGCGCTATATTTACATTGTGCTGAGATCTATCTCATTAATCAAGTTCAGAACTGCCCCTCGTCGCGCCTACAATCTGATTGTATTTTTGCTGTATAACTTAATGTATATGCGATTCAGCAGAGTTTAGACAAATAGTTTGAACAGAGAGCCCGATTGATACAAAACACTTGAAAATTAATAATAAAGGAATTTACAAAGACAAGCCCTTCATCGGTTGGTTATTACAATTGTTTATGCTCTCTCTTCTCTAGCCTCTCGCACACCTATTTCACACTGTCTCACTTTTTCCTCACACTCTTCTCTCTTACTCACACTTATCTCATACATATATATAGCTATCTGAGGTGGTCCTTCTCACCTAAAGTAGATTTCCATTGAACCACTCCAACCAACAAATGCTACCCTATTTCTAAGCTCCTATCCTAATTGGCTCAATCTCCTCACAGGGAGAAACCAATTTCTATTTTATTTCCTAATTAAATTATAAAACCCAAACAAACTAAATTCTCTCATTTAAAACTAAGTAAAATATTAATGGCCAATTTTTATCCACCTCATGTTAGCCACAACATGTGAACATACAATCACATTATTGGCTAAGTCCAGATGCTTCTGCATCATGGAATTTGAGATTTGGTCATCTCAACTTTGGAGGTTTTAATTTATTACATATGAAATTCATGGTAAAGGGATTTCCACTCATAGAAAAATTGGACAGCCTATGTGAAGGATGCATCTTGGGAAAACAACATAGAGAGTCATTTCCAATAGGAAAGTCTACAATGGAAAAGTAACCTTTGGAAATTTTCCACTCAGATTTATGTAGATCAATGCAAACACCATCAACTAGTGGGAGCCATTATATTTTGACTTCCATAGATGACTACACAAGGAAGACATGGGTCTACTTCTTAAAACATAAAATTTAAGTGTTTGACAGCTTCTGCCACTATAAAGTTCTTGTTGAGAAGAAAAGTGAACAATACATCAAAGTGTTGAGGACTAATAGAGGTGGCAAATACATCACAAATGACTTACTATGTTTTTGTAGGGGGCATGGAATTCACAAGCAGTTTAAAACAAGGTATACACCTAAGAAAAATGGTGTTGAGGAAAGGAAGAATAGGACCATTATGGAAATGGCAAGGATTATTTTGAAGGCAAAGCATTTTCCAAATGATTATTAGGTTTAATTTTTCGCTTGTGCATCATATATTATTAATATGTGTCCAACCAAAAGTGTTATGAATATTGTTCCTAAAGAGGCATTAAGTGGAAGAAAGCAATATGTCACTCACATGAAAGTGTTTGGATGTGTGGCATATGCACATGTCCCGTATGAGTTGAGGAAGAAGTTGAACAACAAGAGTGAGAAATGTATATTTTTTGGATATAGTGATGAATCCAAGCCATAAAATCTCTACAATCCATCAACCAAGAAGGTAATAATCAGCAGAGATGTTCAGTTCATAGAAGAGGAAGCATGGGATGGAAGTTTAGAGAAGACAATCAATGTGAAGACATGTATACCACATGAAGAAAAAGAGGAATTAACAACAAAAATTAATTCCTCAACAGTGACTCCTCCCACACCTATAGAAGTTGAACAAAGTAGTCAACATGTGACACCATCGACAAATAATAAGATAGTGTTGTGCAACCAATCAAGTCATTTTCCAAGCACACCAAAAATATCTGCAGCTCCATCTACTTCATGAGCAACACCAAGTGACATGTCAAACACATCTTCTGTAAGCATAAGAAGACCAAAATTTAGAAATTTTAAATGAAATTTATGAGCAAGATGAAGTTGATAGCAACACTAGTTTGAATTCTTTATTTGCATTATTTTTTCATGTAGATGACCCAATACACTTTGAAGATGCAGTCAATGAAGAGAAATGGGTTGTGGCAATGGATGAAGAAATAAAAGAAATAGAAAATAATGATGCATGGCAGTTAGTGAACCTTCCACAACGTAAAGAATTAATTGGAGTAAAGTGGGTCTATAATACCAAGAGCAACAATGAAGGCAAGATTGAAAGGCATAAAGCAAAGCTAGTTGTAAAAGGTTATAAGTAGCAACATGGAAGAGACTATGCGAAAACATTTGCACGAGTCTCAAGGATGGAGACAGTGCATATAGTGTTGTCGATTACCACGCAACATAACTGTAAAGTGTATCAAATTGATGTAAAATCAGCGTTCTTAAATGGAGTGCTGAAATAGGAGGTATATGTTGCGCAACCTCTTGGTTATGAGATAAAAGGACAAGAATACAAGGTGTGTAGGTTGTGAAAAACTCTTTATGGGTTGAAGCAAGCACCACATGCATGGTATAGCAGAATAGATGCTTACTTTCTGGACAATGGGTTCGACAAATGTGACGGTGAACCTACTCTCTACATCAAAGAAAGTGATGGTAAGCTTCTTATTATCATTTGGTATGTAGATGATTTGATTTTTACAGGGAGCGATGATTTCCTCATCGCTAATTTCAAAGCAGTCATGAAAAGTGTGTTTGAAATGACTAACTTGGGGTTGCTAAGATATTTTTGGGCATAGAAGTGAAGAAAACAAAAAAAATCATTCTTATCTCTCAAGAAAAGTATGTTGAGGACATTTTAGAGAAGTTTAATATGCAGATGAGCAAGCCAACACCAACTCCAACTGTTACGGGGTTGAAGTTGAGCAAGGAAGATTGCAGCAGCAATGTCAATCCGACATTATACAAAAGCATGGTGGGCAGCCTAATGTATTTGACCGCAGCTAGGCCTGATATAATGTATTCAGTGAGTTTGGTGTCAAGGTTCATGGAGACACCCAAAGAGACACATTGGCAAGAAGGAAAAATGACTTTAAAGTATGTCAATGGGAAAAAGGAGTATGGAATTTTGTACACCGCAACAGATGATTTTAGGCTGGTTGGTTACACTGACAGTGACTAGGTAGGAGGTGTTGATGACAGAAAGAGCATGCCAGGATATGTTTTTCATTTAGGTTCGGGAGCCAATTCATGGGATTCCAAGAAGAAACTGATAGTATCATTTTCAACAACAGAAGTTAAGTATGTCACCACAACAATAGCTTCGTGTCAAGCAGTTTGGATGAGAAGGATGTTGAGGGACTTATGTCATGAACAAGATGGAAAAACTACTATTTTTTGTGACAACAGTTCATCAATTTCACTATCAAATAATTATGTGAGGAAAAAACACATTGATGCTAAATATCATTTCATAAGAGAATTAGTCAACAATGATGAGATTATGTTGCAGCATTACAGGTCAGAAGAACAATTTGCAGACATCTTCACAAAGCCATTGGCACATAAAATTTTTGTTTATCTCGGAGATTGTTTGGGAATGGTCAATGGTGGCACTTTCCATTAAGGGGGAATGTTGGAAAATTAATCTCAACCACCGCGTTTAATTCTCTGAAATCAACCATAACTCAGTAAATGTTTTGCAGGTTGCAAATTGAGTGTGTGGGGAAGGACATAGCATAAATGAAGTTCTGAATAGGAGAACAATTACCCATAACGCAAAATATTAAATAATTAGAGTCAAGTATAAATTTAATGCATGGTTATTAAAAGCGTATGGGCAAACATGTATGGACAAACATTTATTCCGCAAAATTCAGAAAGTCAAAGCCATTTCGTGTGTATTAAATTTTGTCTGTCATGTATTAATGTCTTAAATATTTATGTTTTGAATTAGCAAGAAAGAATAATTTGAATGAATTGTGTGGCAGATGTAAGTCTAGAAAGGCAAGGGAAGAAAATAGTGGAGCAAATTTTGGTGGGCGGGTGAAAACTACACGTTTTACTGTGATTAAAATTGTTTGATTTTATTTGCTCAGCTATAGTTGTGATTTTAATCTCCCCCACAATGTATTAGAAGGAAGACCTTGATTTTCATCTCACCCACTTTGCATTAGAAAGAAAACCTTCATGATTTGATTTCCGCAAATGTGTTGTCTCCTTTAAAGACATTTCACCAACTCTCTGCAAATTTTGTGTCTTCTGTGTTGAGGAAGCATCCTCCTAAATGTTTAAATTTTTAACAAGTTGTTTGGTACGTACTTTAATTATCTCCTTACTGTAATAATAATATTATTATTATTATTATTTCAGTTTTATTTAAATTTCATTAATGCCAAAAATATCATAATTTACTTATCAAATCAGTGAGGAAAGTCAGTTACCCTCAGCAAATACAGTAAAGATAGCCATTAGTAACTAATATTGACAAATGAAAGAAATCATATATATATATGTGTTTCATAGTCTTCGTGTTCTACATTTTTTGCCGAAGGCTGTTCTATATCGACTCACCCACGTTGGCTTTTTTATCAACGCTGGGGATTTGATTTTCTGAGAATATGCTACGTCTGAAGCATTCTCTACGGCTGTGAAACTGACATATTAGTTCGGTGTATTTTTAACATGGCTTTTTCACCTGCTGCTGCTATTGTTTCGGTTTCCAGCACATTGTTGACCGTGGACGAGAAAGGCCATGAGAGTGTGCTTCGATCAGCATCAAGGCGGTTGTGAAAAATGGTAGTGGTAGTGCGAAGGCACGCATTTATATTCTTCATGCAATGGATATGAAGTTGCTGGTGGTAGTAACCATGAGGGTTTTAAGGTATACTACTCGCATATTGATTTGACAGCTAATCAATGTTTAGGGTAGTGTTGTTTAGAAAGTGATTGGGTTGTGATTTTAGTGGCCATTTGAGATTTAGTACGACAGGCTAAAAACTCTCATATTGGCTCATAAAAGGTTTCTACCCTTAATTTAAAAGGACGAGAAAGATATGGCTTAAAAGGTGATTTTAACATTTAGAGGCGGCGTTATAATAAACTATTTTATATAATTGACATAAAAGAGTTATGGAAAGCATTTTACATGCTTATTGTATTTAACTGAAAATGTTGCTTCTGAAAATATGAGATAAATAGCAAAGTAAGTTCATTTCCATGATGTTTTTCAAGTGAGAAAATATGTCAAAATTATTAACAAATATGGGTTTTCTATGAAATAGTTAATAAAAAAAATTATATTCAATAAAATGTTTAAATTCTTTAATGAAAATATTATTAAAATTTCCCAATAATAATACAATAGTTTTAAATTAATAAGTATTATTTAACAATAAACATTATTTTATTAATTATAATATTAATAATCTTAAAAATATTAATAAGAATAATTTATTTATAAATAATTTATAATTAAAAATATTGAATAACACTGAATAGTAATATTGAATAAATGTTTAGATTACTATATTAAAATTAATTTATAGTTTAACATTTCTATTATATTAAGTTATATATTAACATTTCTATTATATTAATTTATATAGTAACATTTCTATTATATTAATTTATATAGTAACATTTCTATTAGTTTTAATGTTAATTATTATAAATAAATAACTTAAAATCAATTAATAATAAATTAATTAATACTAATTAATAAATTAATAAAAAATATTAAAAAATTGGTAAAATTTAATATGGTTAATCATGGTCGAATCTGGTCAAACATGATCAACCATGTTCAATCATGTTCAATCAATGTCAACCATCATCTACCATGATTAACCATGTTCAACGATGATCTTCCATGGTCAGGCACACTCCACCATCATCAACTTTGGTCATAATGGTAAATCAATGTCTCTATAGTAAACCATGATTAACAATGGTTAATCATGCTTGAATATGGTCGACCATGGTCAATGTCTTTATGGTCAACCATGGTCAATCATGTTCAACCTTTATTAGCATGGTCAACGATGGTTAACCATGATTAACCATGGTTGAATTTTATCAACCATGATTAACCTTGATCGAAATCTCTTTCATCATGATCAACTATCATGGTAAATCATGGACAATCATGGTCAACCATGGTCATTCATGGTCAACCATGGTGAGCTGTATTTTATAATATCAAATACGGTCATCCATTCTTAATCCTGGTTAACCATAGTCGAACGTCGCATTGTGATAAAGATTTTCTCGATATGAAAATAAATGATGGTCAACCATGATCAGTCATGGTCAACAATTTGACCATGATTAACCATGGTTGTATTTCATCAACCGTGATTAACCTTGATTAAAATATCTTTCATCATGATCAATTATGATGATTAACCCTGGGAAATCATGGTCAACCATGTTTTATAAAATGAAACATGGTTAATCATGGCCAACCATGGTTAAATGTCACATTGTGAAACATATTCTATCGATATGAAAATGAATCATGGTCCAACGTTGCATTATGACAAAGATTGTCTTGATATGAAAATCAATCATGGTCAACCATTGTCGACCATGGTCCAATGTCGCATTGTGACAAGGATTGTCTCAATATGGAAATCAACCATGGTTAACCATGTTTATTTTAGGGTTTATAATTTTTATAAACCTTGGGTTTATAATTATCTAGAATTATGCTAGAACACAATAGAATACATATATAAACATCAACACAAAGATGCACTATAAATAGATCTTCATTTCATCACTATCAAATAAATGCGATATGCTTGCATAAAGAATGAAAATAAACTAGCTCAGGAAAAGGTAGCTTATCTCAGCAGAGAGATGTGTCAGCTACATGCCTCTGAACTGTGTTACAATGAGGCTCAAGGGTCGTTTTATTATTGAACAAAAAATAGAAACCCTAAAAAGCCAAAAACCTAACCTTAGGAGATGGAATGCCAAGAGTAGGCAAGGCCCCATTAGGGTTAGTTGGGAAGTCAACTTCCCATGGTCGTAACTTATTCATATTATCTCCATTTTGCGCGTATGATACCTCATTAAAAAGTCTCTTTGAATACTACCAAATTTGTGGGAAGCACTTTCCTACAACTATGGGCCTATTGCGGACCTCAAAAAAATGTCGTTTAAGGGGTCAAAACAACTCTGAAAGTCCAGGACCCGAAAAAATTGCTAAAATTAGTGAATTGTGTTATAATTAAGGAAACTGATGAAACTAACTCAAGGTCCAAGAGGAATAGGCAGGTGACCACCAATATCGACCTAGATTAGTCCTCTCCCTTTAGGAAGAAATGGTCTCCATTGCGTGCAAAGCCTCCATGAGTTGAGGAAATTTATGTTAAACGTAGTCCTTGGTAAGCCACTTGCCCTGGTGAAGGAGTTGGCCTGCTTTGACAACTCGATATAGCTAGATCCTCTGTTGGCGAGCGTTATTGTTATATGTGTCCATGATCCTTTTAGTTGTGGATTTTTCGATGTAGCTTGGGTTGAGCTCTTTTGGCGCCAGCTACTTAGCAATGTCTGATGTGTCCATAAATTGGGGAAAGTATGGCCGCAGGTGGTCCACATTGAATATTAGGTGAAGGCCAAGGAACGGTGGAATGTTGAGCCTAAAATCATTGTCCCCTAAGGCCTTAGTGATGGTGTAACACCCATATTAGAGTAGGAAAAGCTTGCAGTGGGCCCTAGTGAGGTGCTCCTTCTGTAAATGTAACCAAATTTTCCTCCCAACTGGAAGTTGTGTGGCACTCGATTTGATCATGACATTTTTTATACTTGGAATTTTCTCTATCCAATATGTTGTGGACATGCTGGGGGATGTGTTGAATGCACTTAATGAATTTTTTCACTCTGTTAGCTTCGGACAGGACATGAGCCAAATCTCCTTGAGTAGCTTCAAGTGGTATGGTAACATCCATGGGACATAGTGGCTGGAATCTTAGTCCCACTTGAAAGGGGTTGTGTCCAGTTGAGCTGTGGAGAGATTTTTTCTAGTTGTGTTAAACATAGGGGAGGATTTCATCCCATCTTCGTGGATGCTTTGAGTTCTGCATGCATAGTACGTGCACAATAATTCTGCTGACAACCTTTTTCGGACCATAATTTTGGGGGTGGAAGGATGTGGACTTAGTAATCTTGGTATCCATCAATGACCATAGGCTTGACCAAACTGCACTTAGGAACCTCTTGTCCTGATCTGGGACAATGTACTTTGGGATCCAAAATTATACCCATACTGATTCAAAGAAGAGTTTAGTAGTGGCTTATATTGTGATACTCTTCTTGTAGGCTACAAAAATGGTCATCTTAGATATTCTATTGAAAACCAAGAAAATAGAGTCGACATGTAATCCATGGAGACAAATTCCCCTGGTTGGCTAAGAGTAGGAAAAAGAGTATACAGGCCTTTATTCCTAATTGTAGCTTTGGAAATGATGTAGGTAGTACGAGATATGATGTACTTCTGAACATCATGTCGAAGGTTCGACCAATAAAAATACTTCTTCAGCAATGCCACTCTCTTTTCTACCCCAAAAATTCCAACAAATCGACTTTAGTGTGCCTCCTAAATATTCTTGGCATGCTCGATTGAAGGAACACAAAGGTGCCCCAGGTGGCATAAAAATGTGTCTTAGAGGTGAAAGTCTGGAAATTGCTTACCTTCTAGGATATTTTGGTATGTGGTGTCGAATTTTGGATGAATCTTGTAAATATTTGCCCATTCTGAAGTCTTGTGTCCACAAGGGTCGAGCACAGTGGTCAATGCCATAACCAATGGTCGGTTAAGGCAGTCTACAAAATTATTGGTGTTGTACTTCTTGTAATTAATGCTCAAATGGAACTATTACATATATTTTTTTCATTTCTAATGGTGATTCTTTTGCAACTTTCCTTGTGTCTATATGAAATGCAAGTGTCAATGGTTTGTGTGGATGACCATTTCCTTCCCTATAATGTAATGCTTCCAATGAAGGCAAGGTTGCACAATGGAATATATATCTTTTTCATAGGTGGGATACTTTCATACTGTATCTAAAAGTGTCTCACTGTGATATGCCATCGGATTCCATTGTTGATCAAGAACTACACTAAAAAAATATTTGGAGGCATTTGTCTCAACCTCAAATGGTTGTTGTAGGTTTGGTAGAGCAGAGGAAATGCTTCAACTCAGAAAACTCCTTTTGTTGGTATCCAGACCAAAATAAATTTTCTTTCGCTCTTCCCTTGGTAACTTGACTCAAAGGCTAAGTAATATGAAACAATCCCAACACGAAGTTACAATAGAAATTGGAAATACAATAAAAAGTGGTAGAGATATATTAGAGTAGTTGTGGCTTGCCAATCTTGAATAACTTGTATCTTGGTCGAGTCCACATGCACACCCCGATCATCAATGATGTACCCCAAATATTGAATCTAGTTCATACCAAAAGTTCATTTCTCCAAATTCGCACACAATTTGTGTTGTTGTAGGTTTTGGAGGACCTGTTGAACATGGTGTAGGTGCTCTTCCAAGATTTGGTTGAAGATCAGGATTTCATCCAAATATACTACCATGAAAAATTTGGTTTAAGGGTCACAAGATGTCTTCCATCAGCCTAATGAAGGTTGTGGGGGCATTCGTCAACCTGAGAGGCATTACTAGCCATTTGAAAATGCTCTCCTTGGATTTGAAGGTAGTCTTCCACACATTGAAGGGATCGATTGGTACCTGGTGGTAACTGCACTTCAAGTAAATCTTGCTGAAATATTTCCCCCCCTTGAGTTGGCTTAGAAGGTCGTTGAATGATGGGATTGGATACATATTTCATACATTGATCTTATTTAGCGCTTGGTAGTGAATACAAAACCTCCATGTTTCGTCATTCTTTTGTACCGACATGATCAGGCTCCCACGGGGTGAGGATATTGGCTTGATGTGTCATTTCTTCAATAGCTCCTGAATCTACCTCTTTATTTCATCGTTCTCTATAATAATGTGTCGATACATCGGTCCATTGGATAGTCACACACCTAGGGTTAGATAGATGGAGTGCTTGACCTGACAGTGTAGGGGTACCCTTGTGGGCGAAGTGAATATGTCCATGACCTACTTTGCGACCTTATCCATCTACTACTACCATGGGGAGGAGCCTTACCTAGAGGATGTGGATGTGGCCACAATATTCCTCTTATTCTGAGGCTGAACCATAATGAAGACAAATTTCCGAGTTTGGGAAATTGTCTGATTGCATTTTTTAGCATAGATCAATGAAAGGTTATAAACGATGCTACCTATGGTATCCTGTACAACTTATGACACAAAAAAAAAATAACAAAATGGGGTATGCATTCATATATAGCATTAGGTTTCCATAGGTATGACTAACCTAATAAAACATCACAAACTTCAAGATGGGCAACGTCTCACAATACCTCATCTGCAAAGGGCTTGATGCTATAAGGCAAGCGACATTGTTAGATGACAGAAAGATCTCACCCTTCGTGGAGCCACCTGATTGTGTACAAATATGGGAGCGATGTTGTCGACAACTTCAATCTCTTAATGACCTCGTCTGACATGAGGTTCTTCTGGGTCCCATTTCCAATGATGAACTACATCCGTGAACCTTTTACCAACATCTATGAATGGAAAAGGCACTCCCCCTCCTCTATATCCTCAAGTTCCAACTTTTCGAGCTTGGTGGTGGCTATTTTCATAATGGTTTATGCGTCAATAATTTTCTTTCCCTTGTCGGTTCCTTTGTCAGGTTATGTCTCAGAATCGGAGCATGCATCCATCTTTAGTCTTTTAGCTCAGCCACCAGTTCCTTATTTGTGGGAAATTCATTCGTGTTGTGAGTGGGAGCTTTATGGAACTCGTACCACTTTTTGGTGTCCTTCTTCGCCTTCCCATTATTTTTTTCTTGTGGCTTCGAGGAGTTGTCCTGGGGGGTTTTGGTCTAACTCTACCTTTTCTATGTTACTTAGGGGCAGATTTGTGATGCTTTAGGTTCGCAGATCCAAGTTCTCGCTTCTTCTACTTGAATTTCTGCTAAATACTGGCAACAGAGTGGTATGCTCCACTAAGAGAAGAGATGTCTAGAAACTCCATTTCCTCCTAAATGTATTTGTGCAAGCAACAATGGTACTTCAATACCAAATTTTTCTCTGAATATTTAATACCCAACTTGTTACGTAGGGTATGGAAAATATCTGTAAGCTCATGCACATCCTGTTCCCTTTGCTGCTGCAACATAGCCCATTGTATGTACTTGTTCTCATAGATCCCAACAGGGTAATATTATTCCTTAGAAATAATTCCAAGTGGGTGTGTCTAAAAATAGTGAGTGTTCTCTCTCATCCCTCTGTTCACAATAGGTTTCCCATGAATCCTTGACATCATGGGGGGCATCTTTGAGGAGTGGAGAAGTAATATTTTCCCAATCGGAAAAATCATGAACCAAAAAATATCCTTCCAATAGATTTAACCATCTATCTAAGGCCCATGCATCTATCCGACCTTCAAATATGGGAATATAAAATTTAACTTGTACCTTGAAGGGAGTGGAACCTCTATAGTGGTTTTCGGATGAAGATGCATCGCCTATGGGCATCCGCCAAAGGATCTAGGAAAATTTTTCCGTCATCGCATTCATTTGTCACTCGAGGGCTTCTTCAAGCAATATTTTGAAAGGATCTCCTGCTCACTCATATTTATTTTCTTCTACTATGGGAGGCCTTCGGGGTTCATGAGGATGGTATTACAAAGGTTCACTCCTTATACCCCAACCTCATTGGAGACATGCAAAGAAAAATAGAGAAAGAGCATACTACTCTGATACCACTGATTATGTGGGAACACAAAAAATACAGATATAAACATAAAAACAAAGATGCAGCAGAAATAAATCTTCATTTCATTAATATCAAATAACTGAAATATGCTTACATATAGAATGGAAATAAACTAAGTTGGGCGATGATAGCTTATCTCTGCAAAGAGATGTGTTGACTAGATGCCCTTGAACTATGTTGCAAAGAAGCTCAGGGGCCTTTTTATTATTTAAAACAAGGGGAAACCCTAAAAAACAAAAAAAATCACCCTAGGATTGGAATGCCAAGAGTTTGTAGGCTCCGTTGGGGTTAGTTAGGAAACCAACTTCCTAGGGTCATAACTTGGGCATATGATCTCTATTTGTCGTGTGCGATACCTCATTCAAAAGGTCTCTCCAAGTACTACAATATATGTGGAAAAAACCTACCTATGGCTAACAACCTATTGCGAACCTCAAAAAAATGTTGTTTAGGAGGGAAAAACAACTCTCGAAGTTCAAGACCCAAAAAAAACTACTAAAAATAATAGATTGTGCTATAATCAAGGAAACTGATGAAATTGACTGAGGTCCAGGTGGAATAGGTGGGTGGCCACCAATATCCACTTCGATAATATAATTTTTATCCCTTTGGTTTATTATTCCCTTGGGTTTATAATATCAATTCTTTGGGTTTATTAATCTAAGGGTTTATATTCCTAGGATATAATATTATTCACTTAGGTTTATAGTCCTTTGGGTTTTTAGTATTAATCCCTAAGGTTTATTATTCCTTTGGGTTTATAATATAAATCATGGTCAACCATGTTCCAACATCGCATTGTGACAATGATTGTCTCAATAGGAAATAGAGTACTATCTCAACCATGGTACAACATCGCATTATGAAAAACATTGTCTCAGTATCATAATCATGGTCAACCATGGTAAATCATGGTCAACCTTGGTCAACCATGTTTTATAAAATCAAACATGGTCATCCATGGTCAACCATCGTTGAACATCCCATTGTGACAAATATTGTATCGATATGAAAATTGATCATGGCTAACCATGGTAAACCATGTTTATTGTAAGGTTTATTATATTTATTTTAAGTTTTATATACCTTCAGTTTATAATTTTTATCCCTTGGGTTTATTTATCTAAGGGTTCATATTCCTAAGGTTTATTATTATTGATTTAGGACTACAGTCCCTTGATATTTTAGTATTAATCCCTAAGGTTTATTATTACCTTGGGTTTAGAATATAAATCATGGTCAACCATGTTCAACCATGTTTCATAAATTTAATCATTGGCAGTCATAATTTATAAAATCAGTCATTGTCAACCATGGTCCAACTTTGCATTGTGACAATGATTGTCCTAGTATGAAAATCAAGCATTATCTTACCGATGGTGCAATGTCGCATTATGACAAACAATGTCTCAATATGATAATCAGGGTCAACCATGGCCAACCATGGTCAATCAAAGTCAACCTTGATCAACCATGTTTTATAAAATAAAACATGGTCATCTGTGGCTAATAATGGTCAACCATGGTCGAACATCACACTGTGACAATTATTGCCTCGCTATGAATATCAACCATGGTTAAGCATGATTAGCCATGGTCAACGACGGTGTACCATGATTGACCATGGTTGAATTGCATTAACCATGTTGAACCTTAATTAAAATGTCTTTCATCATAATCAACTATTATGGTCAACCATGCACAATCATGGTCAACCATGGTCAACCATGTTTTATAAAATCAAACACGGTTAACCATAGTCAATGATGGTCCTCCATGGTCGAACATCGCATCATGACAAAGATTGTTTCGATGTGAAAATCAACCACGGTCATCCAAGGTCTAATGTCGCATTGTGGAAAAGATTCTCTTGATATGGCAATAAATCATGGTCAACCATGGTCCAACATCACATTATCACACATATTATCTCAAAATGGAAATCAGCCATGGTCAACCATGTTTATTTTAGGGTTTATGTACCTTGGGTTTATAATTTTTATCCCTTGGGTTTATTATTCCGTTGTATTTATAATATCAATCCCTTAGGTGTATTATTCCCTTGGATTTATAATATCAATCCCTTGGGCTCATTAATCTAAGGGTTCATATTCCCAGGGTTTAATATTATTCATGTAGCTTTATAGTCCCTTGGGTTTTTCGTATTAATACGCAGGGTTTATTGTTCCCATGGGTTTATAATATCAATCATGGTCAACCATGATCAACCATGTTTTATAAATTCAATCATAGTGACCCATGGTCAACCATGTTTTATAAATTCAATCATGGTCAACAATATTTTATAAAATCAATTGTGCTCAACCATGGTTAATAATGGTCAACCAATGTCCAATGTTGCATTGTTAAAATGGTTGTCACAATATGAAAATAAATTATCTCAACCATGGTCCAATGTCACATTATGAGAAACATTGTCTCAATATGATAATCATGGTCAACTATGGACAATCATAGTCAACCTTATCCAACCATGTTCAAGCATGTTTTATAAAATCAAACATGGTCATCCACGATCAATCATGGTCAACCATGGTCAAATGTCGCATTGTGACAGAGATTGTCTTGAGATGAAAATAAACCATGGTTAAGCATAGTAAACCATGGTCCAACGTCACATTGTGATAAAGATTGTCTTAATATGAAAATCAACCATGGCCAACAATGTTTATTTTAGTGTTTATAATATCTATCTTGGGGTTTATATACATTCTATTTATAATATTTTATCGTTGACCATGATCATCCATGGTCAACGATGGTCAACCATGATTAACCATGGTTGAATTTCATCAACCATGATGAACCTTGGTTAAAATATTGTTCATCATGATCAACTATGATGGTCAAACATAGACAATCATGGTCATCCATGGTCAAACATTGTCAACCATGTTTTATAAAATCAAACATGTTTAACCATGGTCAATCATGGTAAACCATGGTCAAACATCACATTGTGAGAAATATTTCCTCAGTATAAAAATCAACCATGGTCAACGATGGTTCATCGTTGCATTGTGACAAATATTGTCTCGATATGAAAATCAATCATGGTCACCCATGGTTAACCATGGCCCAACGTCGCTTTGTGACAAAGATTGTCTCAATATAGAAATCAACCATGGACAACCCTTTTTATTTTAGGGTTTATAATATTTATTTTAGGGTTTATATACCTTGGGTTTATAATATCAATTCGTTGGGTTTATTAATGTAAGTAATCATATTCCTAGGGTTTAAGGATTTTCTCATTATGAAAATCAACCATGATCAATGATTATTTTTGTGTCTAAAATATTTATCTTTGGGTTTATATACCATGGTTTTATAATATTAGTCCCTTGGGTTTAATATTCTTCAACCATGTTTCATCATAGTCAACCATGGTGCAAGGTGACATTGTAAGAAAGATTGTCTCAATATGAAAATCAATCATTGTATCAACCATGTTCCAATGTCACATTATCAAAAATATTGTCTCAATATGATAATCATGGTTAATTTTGGTCAACCATGCTCAATTAGGTTTTATAAAATAAAACATGTCATCAATGCTTTATCATGGTCAACCATGGTTGAATGTTACATTATTAAAAAGATTATGTTGATATGAAAATCAACCGTGGTTAAGCATGGTCAACCATGGTTCAACGTCGCACTATGACAAGGATTATGTCAATATGAAAATCAACCATGGTCAACTATGTTCATTTTGTGTTTATAATATTTATCTTAAGGTTTATATACCTTGGGTTTAAAATATTAGTCCATTTGGTTTCATGATATTCCCTTAGGTTCATAATCCCTCGAGGTTTTAGGATTAATCCCTTGGGTTTATAATATCAACCCCTTGGGTTTATAATATCAATCCCTAAGCTTTATTATTCCCTTGGGTTTATAATATCAATCATGGCCAACCATGGTCAATCATAGCCAGCCATGGTCAACCATGGTCAGCAACCATGGTCAACCATGTTTTATAAAATATAACATGGTGAACTATGGTCAATCATGGTCAACCATAGTCAATAATGGTTAACCATGTTTTATAAAAACAAACATGGTCAACCATGTTCGAACTTCACATTCTGACAAAGATTGTCTTGATCTCAACCATGGTCAATGTCGCATTGTGACAAAGATTGTCTCGATATGAAAATTAATCAAGGTCAATTATGGTCCAACATTGCATTGTGACAAGGATTGTATGAATATGAAAATCAACCATGGTCAACCATGTTTATTTTAGGGTTTATATACCTTGGATTTATAATGTTTATCTTTTGTGTCTATTATTCCCTTTGGTTTATTAATATAAAGGTTCATATTCCCAAGTTTTAATATTATTCCTTTAAGTTTATAATCCCTTATATTTTGAGTAATAATTCTTTGGTTTTTAGTATTGAATTATTAAATAAATGAAATAAAAAATAAGTCTTTAATTAAATAAATAAATATTTAATAAATTATTAATTAATTATTTAATAATATTAAAATAAAAATAAAGAAGAAAATATTTTTATTATTAATTAATAATGTTATTAAAATTATTTTTTATAAAAGAATAATATTATTTAATAATAATAATAATCATAATAATTATAATTATACAGTTCGAAGAATATCAACTATATTTATTGTGATAGTAATATATTTTTTTTAGTAATTTAAAACTTAAACAAAAAAATTTGTTAGAATATTAAATTTAAAATTATAAATAAAAAATTACACACGGTTATATCCAGGAAGGGTAATTTTTTTTTTCGATTTTACCAATCACATTACTTGCTAAATAAATTAAACAATTATTAATTGATGTTTTCGAATATCTTTCCACGTTTACAAACAAAACTATTTACATCGTTTAAAATCTTTAAATTTACTTTATAATTAATTTTGTTAAAACGACTTCTTGAAGATCTATATTTTTAATTAGATCTTTAATTACGGTTTTTTAATTAGCTTTTTAATCTATAAGGAAGTTTAGATTTTACAAAGGATGATTAATCAGATTTGCTTCTATCTTTTTTTTCAGAAGAAAAAAACGCTGCATATATTAGAATATAAACAGTACATAGAGCATACATAATCTCAGCTATGAAGAGCAATAGCGAGAATCCAAACATACCAGCCAGACATATCCACTCCCAAATACCTGAGAGGTAAAATCGGCCTCCCCATATCGGGATTTTATATCCACCCAGAATATTCTACAATGAGAATGAGACAATTACAATAGAAGAGATTGAAAAACCAAAAAATATTGGTTCTTCAGACAAAAAGACAGAATAGATATAGATCAATGATCAGCAAATGAGAGAGATTGAAAATTAAATAACCCTAGTATGTTTTGATACCTCCCCTGTATCGATAAAATCAGTCCTGTACAGTGCTGTTCCATCAACCCCGGTAATTAAAACATAGCAGAATCACAGACCCGACTTATGGTTCATAGCATGCCAAATCGCAACTGTCTCATCAGGCTCGCTTGCAGATCTTTTCTCCCGGCAGAAGTGAATCATGAAATCTTCAGGCTTAGTTCTATCATAACGGCACAAACAGAAGAGATATAAAATCCGCACCTACATGCATTTAAAAGCAATTCGTGTGTGACAGCCTGACCCCCAATATTCAACTTGACAGGCTCGCTTGTATAAAAATCATCTGGCTCGCTTGAAATATTATCCCTTTCTGCTGTAGACAAAAACGATCCTGGCTTGCTTGAAATGATTTCTTCCTCGGCTGTAGATAACAAAAAACAAAACTGGACCGATTGTATATAGTAAAAGGCCAGTTCAAAAGACTATACAGACCCTTTGACCGTGCATTCTGTCGTAATACATAGTCAATCAAAACATACAGCATTGCAAGAACAACACTGGCCCAAGTGTTCCATATACCATTCCTAACACAATGTTCCATATACCATCATATCAAAAAACAATGCATAACGCCTTTATGGAATTGGTATAGATGTTTGCCAATATGATAGGCCAACCCTGAATAGTTGAATGTGCATCACCCCAAATTCCGATTCCAATCCCTTTCTGGACAGTCCATCAGCTCTTGTATTGATTTCTCTGTAGATGTGATTGATAGGCGGATTGTCGAGTGTGTCCCACAGACCCCTAACCCTTTGCATCCAACCCAGGAGATCTGGCCACATCATGTCCATGTTTCCGGTAGTCCACCCAATCACAATATGAGAATCCCCATATACATGTACACCCTGCAGCTGAAGATAAACCGCAATTCGTAGAGCGCCCCATAGTGCAATTAGTTATGCCTTATTGTTGGAAGCCCGACCAGCATTCCAATGAACGTGAACCCGCTCCCTCTGAGAAATTTTAACCCATGCCCCGCAACCCATCAGACCCTCCACACAAGCACCGTCAAAGTATATCGCCGGTAATGAGATCTCATGCGGCCTATTTCGTTTGGAACAGTCCATGACAGAAACGCATGGGGAGGGGCGTTCTTCCAACCAACCAGGTATAAAAGCAAAGACCTGTGAGATCTGGAATGGCGCTTCCTCAAAAATCAGTCTATTTCTGCCCTTCCAAACCTCCCAAATAAAAAAGAATGGCAGAGATTTATATTTCCCTTTTAGTTTATCCCATTCTAAAGCAACATTCAGGAAATCAGATGGAACCCAGGCCGCACCCATGTGATGATTGGAAAAGAGCTTCCACAATCGCACAATTATAGGGCATCTAAAAAATAGATGGTCTATTGATTCCAGGGCTGCACAGCATATATGGCATCTAAAGGGTCTCGAGAAACCACGTCGAGTTAGATTTTCACCCGTAAGGATACTTCCTTTTGAAACCAACCAGCCGAATAGCACAATCTTGGTAGGGATCTTCCTCCGCCAGAAGGGATAGAAGGAGGTTGACATTTGATCCCTATAAGATTCCAGATTTAGGACCCCATATACCTCTTTGACAATAGGCGTTCCATCATGAATGGGGCCGTCCCATTCGATTTTATCACCACCCTCATTCCATTTAAACCCTGCAGCTCGGAATGCATCCCGCATAAAGTCCCATTCTTCTGCCACATATGCCGGCAATCCAAGCTGATCCGCACTTTTGAATACTGGAGCTCCAAATGACCAGACTCTAATAGTCTGTGAAATGAACATAATACCTCTGTGTGACAGACAGTGCACCAGCTGCATAGAAAGGCCATGACAGACGGGGAGGCCTCTAATTTTATTGAAAGTAACTGGTATATTACCCCCATCCCCAAACGCCCAAGCGAGTCTGTCAGTAAGATGATAAATAATCTTCTTAAAACTATTCCAAATGGCCGATATACACCTGGGGTGTCGAAAATTAGAACACATAATCTGCTGTAAAAAATCGCCATCAATATATTTGCATTTGATTACTGTGTTCCATATACTATTTCCTTGTATTGCTTTCCAAAAGGATTTTATAAGCAGCGCCCTATTGAAAGTTCTCATATTGAGAATCCCCCAGCCATCGTGCTTCTTATCCCTGCAAAGGCGTTCCAATTTAACAAGATGTATTTTATGAGTCATGGACGCCCCTCCCCATAAAAATTTTGCTACAATTCGATTCAAACTGTTGATGATACCATCTGGAATATAGAACAAATGTCCCCAATATACCAGCATTTGTGAAAGAACTTCCTGGATTAGGATTACCCTGCCGCCCAAAGATAACCACCTATGTGTCCATCCCTCAATCTTCCGGCGAAATTTATCCACCATCCAGGTCCAATCCTGTATCTTATATCCACACGGTTTGATCCTGAAGCCCAAGTATGTGAAACCTACAACAGCCTCCCTAATGTCGATCCCCATGAATTCAGCTATAAATTCAACCTCCTGCAATTCACCATATTCATAAATAATAAAGGATTTGCTTCTATTAATATTCAGACCTGTGGCAGCTTGAAATCGGATAAACATAAAATGTATATAGAACCAATGGTTCCGCTTCAGATATCCATACATAAGCAGATCATCGACAAATAATGAATGTGAACAGGAAACTTCATTTGAGAATGAGAAGCCTTTAATACACCCCCGCCTCTCCGCACTATGCATAATACCACTGAAACTATCCATAATAAGTATGAATATCAATGGAGAGAGCACGCAGCCCTGTCTCAATCCACGCCCAGCTTCAAAAAAGGTTGTAGGAATACCGCTTATAAGAACTGCATATCTGACTGTAGAAATGCATGCCATAACCCATCTAATACTCCTTATAGGGAGTCCGATTTTCAGGAGCACTAGCCTAATATATGACCAATCAATTGAATCATAGGCCTTATGTAAATCCACTTTCAACAAAATAGCCTTCTGTTTCTCCGAATGTATAGAGTGTACAACTTCTTGTGCAACTGCCACTGCATCATGGATGGAGCGCCCCTTCAGGAATCCGTATTGCTCTTTAGATATGTTGTCTGATAGTATTCCTTTGAGACGTTCAGCTATGATCTTAGAGCTTATCTTATAGAGCACGTTACACAGAGAAATCGGCCTGAAATCCGTAAATGATTGGGGGTCATTCACTTTAGGAATCAGTGCAATAAAAGTAGAATTAAGGCTTGTCGGCATTTCACCCGTCGTTCTGATATGTTCGATGATCTGGGTCAGCTCCTTTCCCATCATTTCGAAGAAATGTATGAAAAATTCCGCGGGCCACCCATCCGGCCCCGGAGATTTATCCGATGAAAAAGCTTTAAGGGTCTTAATAACTTCATTCTCAGTAACTGCACATTCCAAGATCGAAATGGCCTCATCATTCATAAATCTATTAACATGCTGTAAAAGCCATACCTGGTTCTCATAATCGATACCAGCCTGTCTCGAGTAGAATGTTGAAAAGTAATCAAGCGCTTCCTTTTGGATTTCCTGTGAAGTATAAGCCACTGTGCCATCCTCCCGCCTAATGCTCCAAATAGAATTCCTGTTCTTCCTCCCATTTGCAAACTTGTGGAAGTACTTTGTGTTTAAATCACCCTCAGCCAGCCACGCAATTCTGCTTTTGAGCTTCTAGGAAACCTCTTCAATCCTGAGGATTTCCCTTTTCCTTTCACCAAGCCTTATTAATTCCTGTAGCATGTTCTCGTCAGGATGTACATTAAGAAAGGAGGATATAATAACTTCCATCTCCCTCTGAATTTCCCAGTATTCCTTTTTCAGGCTCAGTTTCTTTTGACGTTCCCATATCTTGGAGGCCCGCTTAATCCTTTGAAGTCTGTATTGAAAGAAATCCCACTCATCATTAAACGGCATATCATATTCTGCATTCCAAATCGCCTTAACCATACCTGTATATTGCGGATCTTCGAGCCAAATTTTATTGAACTTGAATGGCCGACCATGCACATCTTCATTTTTGGACCAAGTCAAGGAAATAGGCAAATGGTCAGAGATGTCATTTACCCATATCATCGATGTTGGGTTCTGTATGATGTCCACAACCGATTCTTTGATCATCACCCGATCAAGTCTCTTTCCAATGTATTTGTCTCCCCCCCGTTTATTGGTCCAAGTTGGCGCCATTGGAAGAGGCCTAATGTCCTTTAGCCCTTCTGTATAAAAAATGTCATTTAGAAAACCCGCAAGGGGATCCAGCCGAGCAGCTTTACCCCAAATCTCATCTGCATTGAGGGTTGAGTTGAAGTCTCCCATCATTATAAGGTTAGGCAGAGCCAGAATGCCGGACGCCTGCATTCTATTCCAAAAAGCAACCCTGTTAGCGTATGGCGCATATATGTTCATAAGATTAAAATTGCCAGGCAAGCCTCTGAGCCGCCCAGATTGCAAGATACCCCCGAAAAAGCTAAATGCCCTGAAAGCCGCCAAATCAGGGTTCCAAATAGCGATCAACCCACCAGACCTGCCGCTTGAATCCATCGCCACCGCCTGCCATCCTTTCCTGATCTTTAAAAACATATTAATAGCTTTCATACGAGTGGACATTGTCTCCTGTCCCAAAAACACAATTGGATTCCTGGTATTCAAAAATTCCTTTAGCCAATTATATTTGGGGGCATCGCCCAAACCCCGCAAATTCATTGAAATGATGTGATTCATGAGTGTGATATCCGCGGGTGGCTTGCTCTAAGCGCCCTGGAGGAATCCTGTGGACCATCATAACCAGAAATCGGAACCTCTGACAGACCAGCATCATCATCGGAAAACAGAGACACAGATTTTAATTTGCCCTTGTTCAACCTGCAAGCAGCCTTTGCCTTCTTCTTAAGAGAGCATATAGCAGTAGATAAAACAGATGAGTTTTTTGGTGGCGAGGGAATAGGTTTATCAAATACCGTTAAGGCAGCAAGGTCCATGTTGGGGTTCTTTAGCATCGTCTCAATATCGCTCCCTATTGAATTCCTAGGGGAGTCATATAGGCCTATAGGGCCTGATTTGTCTGGCGGCTTTTCTAACCCAGTATTGTAAACCCCATAGTTCGAGGAATCATCAATCAACAGACCTGTATAAGAAGATTCCCCCCCATCTAAAGACTGTTTGTGCAGAGGCGGGCCATTCTCCGGAGAGCTCAAATCACCAGAATGTAAAGGAACCATTGTATTCCCAACCTTAATGTAAGAGGTGGAATTATTGATTGGAGAAATTGAATCATTTGGGCGAAAGGCAGGGCATGGAACCGGGCCATCCAAATCGTCCGGGATATTAATGGCATGTGATAGATCAGATATTGGCGTATTATCAGATTGAGGCTGAAGAACCCTATACAGTTTATTACCAACCGACGGATGTCGAGCAATATTAAGAGGGACCATAGAGTCCGAGATGGGAGAGGCGGTTTGACCATTTACAAAATTATAAGGCTCATCATCATGGTGTTCATTTAAAGACATACCTTTGTTATCACCCTTGGATGTGCCTGTGCCCCCTTTGCGCCTAGCTTCGTCGCCTAATTCCATTCGACCCTGTCCCGCATTGCAAATACGAAGCCTGTGCGGGCAATGTTCCCTAAGATGGCCTGTTTTATGGCAGATCAGGCATCTGAAGGGTATGCCCCAGAAATCAATGCGCTGGCGGTGCCTTCTGTTGCACCAAAGCAGATCAACATCACCAGGGAGGTCAGCGATATAGTTTATCTCAACCAAAATCCACGCTATCCGCTTATCTGCAGAGCCCACAATGCTGGGGTCGATGTATTTGGTATCGCCGATTGAGTCCCTAATTGATCGCAGAGCCTTCAAAGTCCAGAACTCCAAGGGCAATCCCGGGAGTTTAACCCATACCAATCTGCTTCGAGGAGCTTCCAGCACCGGATTAAAACCTATATACCAAGGAATAATCTGTAAAAAACATCTCCCCCGAACCCAAGTGCAATCTGTGACCTTATGAACGTCCTTTTCATTCATAAAATGTACACTGAACCACCCGTTTATGAGCTTGCTGACTATGGGAGAATATCCAATTATGGGTTTCCATCTCTTATTGACCCATGAAGCTGAGTCAAAATCCTCGCAGTCCGGAAATACCCATCTACAGACAATGGCCCTGCGCTGCAAGCTCAATACCCGAATACATAGATCATCATAGTCTAGAGGCACCTCTCTAATCTCCATCCTTTGTTTGAAAAGCTACCCTTCTATAATAGTGTCCTTTGGACCGATATTGAGAAAGATTTCTATTGTCGGATGTCTCTATAAATGCCTGCTTAATGATAGCATCATCCGATTGAAAGTCAGTTAATATTGAGCCCTCGCCACCTTGTGGCCTGCCATCTAAATGTGAATCAAGTCCCATACCACTCCTGTTGGGAAGACGTCAAAAACAGATGAGGATTCAATTCTCCTGCAAGTTCAGAGTGCCGTCATTTTGTAGATATGTCAGGCCGCACATAATGTGCAACTGAAATAGAATAATATAATTTGAATCCGCATTGCAGCTCTGGCATTACAAAGGATGATTAATCAGATTTGCTTCTATCTTATGTGAAAGTGAAATAGAATAATTTGAATCCACATTGCAACTCTGGCTAGCCTCCGGCTAAAGTCAAATTCTTTTTTATTGGGTTAAAGCTTGATGATGAGGTACGCTGCGCAACCCTGATATGTTGTGTCCGTCGATTCGATTTACACATCTATGCTGCGAGCGTGTCAACTCATTTTACGGCACTTGAATAAGTTTCCCCAATTTCCCATCGAACCCAGGACACAGATTATGTTACTATTGCACTCTTTTTATAATATAATTTTTCTTATTTAAAGGGGATACCAGGGAATTAGTCTGCTCTTGTTTTAAGACGTGTTACTGATAGTGGGCACAGAAATCCGGGAATTTGTTTTATAGTTTTTTAAAAAGTTATGGGGATAGTTATTGTTATAAATTGTCACAGAAGAATGTAAGTTGATTCATTATTTTTATTTATAAAAAAATATTATTTTTGGAAACTTCAAACATCATAAGGGCAGATATTGGCTTATACTTTCACCAGAAACTTTCACTATATTAAAAAAAATATGGTTAAATTTAAGTTTGTTTTTTTTTTATATAATGAAAACATTATAAATAAAATATTTTATTATTGTGAGAAGTGCTAAATTTCAAGTTCATACATGTCTTTTTTAAATAAGAATAAAATATATTTGAAAAAAATATAATTTGAGTTATAATATAAACATAAATAAATATATATTTGATTGGTTTTAATTATAAACATTAAAAAAACATGAATAATTTTGGTTTGCTGTTAGTATTGTAACTCATACAAAAGATATTGGAAAAATATTTCACCTTCAGTGTTCAAGCCATAAATAAAATATTTCAATATTTATATTAAATAAAATAACTTGATATATCACTTAGATATATTATTTGAATATCCATTAGTTTATATATAAAAAATTAGATTACATTCTAATAAAAAGAAGATATGTAATCAATTTATTTTATAATATAAAATTGATATGTCGCATTTAAAAAATATTTTATATATATTATAAAGAAAATATTTTACTAAATAAGTTTAAGTATTATCGATATATATTTAAAAATATACTAATAACATAAATGGTTCTAATATGGATAATGTTATTGAAACATTTGTATGATTAAAACATTTTATAATATTTCAAGGAGTTTTATTATTTTGCAATTTGATTTTGGATAATTTTATTTAAAATCTAACAAAAATTTATAGTGATTACAAACTTATTGTATCATCTACCCAATCCAAATCCCAAAAAAAAACTTTTAAATCATTATATTCATTTATATATTTAAAATTGAAATTATATATATATATATATATATATATATATATATAATCTCTTTATATATATATATATATATATATATTTCAATTTTAAATATATAAAGTTTTTTATTTGATCTCTTTATATATATATATATAAAGTTTTTAAAAGAAGGTTTAGCATATTAATAAAAAAAGGATTATAGATCCTTAGCTAAGACAAGTTAGGTGTTTGATATTTGTATAAAGAAACATCTTTAAACTGCGGCGGTAACCAGAGATGGAGGACAGCAAATTGGAACTACCGTACGTACAACTTTATGAATGGCGCAACTAACCTTTAGCTTGGATGCGCCTGATTGATATACAACATCAAAATGTGATTGCAGAGTAAAAGAGAAATTCTAGATGAGATTTGTATTATTAAAATAAAGCAAATCAAATTATGAAGTCTTGGAATATATATATATATATATATATATATATATATATATATATATATATGATCTCTTGACTTATGTCTATTAAAAAAATTCGATCCACTTCATACTCTGATATATATATTTATGTTAAATGAGAAAAAAACAAAATCCGCCTAATCGATCCACTTCACATTATTGAATATTTCATTTTAATTTAGATAACTGAGTAAATTAGAAAAAGTGATATAAATAACTAACTTAGATTTATCTCCAATCTATCAAATTTAAAATAAATCTCTTTTCACTTAAATGAAATTTACCACTTTTAATATATATTAATATACAAACTTTACACAAAAACATTGCAACATGGCTTCCATACTCTAGCGTAATAGGATAAGAAACGTAATTAGAAACCTATCAAATCGAACTTATCAAAAATGTATTTACAATTTCCAGCGATTTGATTAGGCCAACGGGTCACTTATGCTATATACAATGCTGAGAAATTAAGGAAATAATTATTAAGTAGGTATCCAGCAGCTGAGAGTCATTGCCATTGCAGGGGTGCCGTTGCCAAAGGCCCTTTTATGTGGAAGTCCATTCTCATGGGGAAGAGACCTGATGCTATTGGTGGTGTGAGGCGTATCCCATCGTCTATTCCCCAAACAGGAGTTTGGGAAAGGAGGTGCTGATCTCTTGTGTGTGGGCATTAACATTACAGTGCCCAGCCATGACTCTGCAGTGGTGGCTATCCTCGACACATTATACGCTCGTTCTTTGCATCTCAACCCTCCTATGTCGATGCTCCCAGAAAATGCCGCCACAGCGCCGACAGTAGCTTTCATGGCCGCCTGTTCTCCTCGATAGCTACGATTACAGATTAAAGCCACACTTGCGCCGTTCATGGATGACTTGCTCGGGTTCATTCTGCTATACGCGTTATGCCTTTCTCGGCCCAGAAATTTGCGTGTGAGATTTCAGATAGAGATAATGGAGGAGAATGCTTAAGAGAATTGTGTTTCCTGTATGTGAATAGGAAGGATCTGGGCATGTCCTCGGCTTATAGAGGAGAATTGGGAGGTGGATCTCAAAACCGTTGGGTTGGATAGATCACGCTTATTGGGTTGGGCACACGTATTGGTACAGATGTCGCTTTCCCACTATTGTCAGTGTAGATGTCACACTTTCCTAAACCGTCAGTGCGAATATCAAGAAAACAGGTGGCTTCCCAATCTCGCAGATGAGGAGGCCATGCGAGAAGATCCCGTGGTGGGTGGTTACAGGTTATAACAGTTGGCTTCGTGCTCTATAATTGAGCATAACAGTCCTTTCGTTCGGATTTAAAATGCTGAAATCGAGATCATAAATGCACATGGCTTTTTGTGTTTGCATTAATTTAGACATCCACATTTCTACCTTTTGCAATGCATTTTTGAGAAGTTTTTGGTCGAATCATTAGTCCCTACGTTCACATTTGCGAGGGCCTTTAGTGTTTTACTTGTGGTCAATATCTGTCTATTAACTTTACTCACTTTCCATCTTGTGTTCATTTTTTTGTTAAATTATTATATTATATTTTTTTGGTTTCTTTTCAAAAATAATTTTAATTTTATATTCATTATATTTTATATTTGATTTTTTTTAGGCGACGAGTAAATTTTGGTTTTAAAATCTTGTGACTCTAGGATTATATTGGGTTTTAAAATCTTGTGACTATGTGGTTTATTTTTTAGTTATTGTTAAAAGTTTATGAGTGTTTAAAAATAAAAATTATTATTGAAATTTATGGAGGCTTTTGGAAAAAAAAAAAAAAAAAAATTAATAAGGTAATTAGAGTGTAATATAGATAATGGGGGGGCATGTTATACCAATTTAAGTTAGCTGCCGCTATACTCCACCAACAATCACTACTCATTCTTAGATGCCACCATACTCCACCAACAATCACTACTCATTCTTAGATATCATGCTGCAAGTGACACTCTTCTACTAGTGGATCCCTATATCCTTGTCTAACATTTTCACCTTGGTTGCTTCGTATAGAGGACAACGTACTAAATGGATCCCTCCCAATGATTTGTGTGAAATAAGATCGTCCATGTTTATTGAAATAATGGCTACTTTCTTATCTTTCGTTTCACTTCCAATTTGTTAGTTTGTTACAATAGAGAAAATTATAGTCATTGTTATGGCCACAAACATTACTTTCTTATCTCTCCATTAGCTTCCCTTATGTTGGTTTGCTACATCCTAAAGAAGTCAAGTACAACAACCATCTTGGTCAAAATAATATTAAGGTTATTACATTAGTTTCTTCATACCTTCATGGGTAGATCTACTTGGAGGATCAATTGATCATAACACTAGCTAGCTTTCAAATTTCTAAATTTAAAAGTGAATTTCTTTCCCTACAAATCTACTACCACTTATGAGGTTGTACAACTACTTACATGATTCAAGTTGAGGCTTCAATTAGTACATGCATCTAGTACACGGAAATACCAACAAAGCCTTTTGTGACTACATATGTATAGTAACAAACTACTATAAAATTAACAATCGATAAATAATATGATTGGAGACATTTTAATTTAGTTATCAATAATATAACTTCTTATTTTGTCATGATTCTGTAAAGTATGAAATTTGAGGAAACAATTTATGCAAGGAATACTCACTTTTCAAATAAAATACTTGTTAGTATTCTAGCATTTTCATTCTAGAAAACCAAATGGATGAGATGACAAAAGGAAAGTTCAAAACTTTAGAATAGCATTTGGGGGTTGTGCTCTCTCTACATTTACTAGCAAAGTGGGGTACTTGTCGATTTGGATATGAAAAATTTCTTTCTTTACTAGCTCAAACACTCATCAATAAGTGATCAAGGATCCCTTCCGACCTTAGCTCCCCTCATAGCTATGACAAACTTTATAGTTGGTTCTCAAATTTAGATTATGTAATTGGTTTGACAATATAACTATTGTAGATTATGTAATTAGTTTAATAGTAGATTGGGTAGCTAGAGCGAGGGCAATATTTAGTTAAGCTCCACAATATCACTATTAGTGTGGGAAACATAACTATATTATAAGGCTTTAGTTGTAGAGCTAGAAGTGAACACACATGTTTGATATCAAAATCATCTATTCATTTATCTTAATCCTCATTATAATACCATCGATATCTAGGAAATGAATAGTCATTATTTAAAGAGTCAAATTTTGGGTTCATCATCACCCTTCACATTTCCTTTTATAAGGAAAAATTTGGCAGTGGGTTAATCATATTCGTCTTCACTATTTTAATGAAAATCCGACTCCATATTTGTCATACTTTACTACTTGATTCATGAATTTAAATTTTTTAGATATTTTTTTATTGTCCTTGACTTGGTGCTTCAACTCTTTCTAGGTAAAAACTCTCAAGAACATTGTCAAGGACGCTTTATAGATAGAATTAATTCAAATTTATCATATCACTTCAGGACGATTTATAGATAGAATTACTTCAAATTTATCATATCACTTCAAGAATTTTAAAATCCAAATATTGTGCCACTATATATCCCCTTCCTAGAACTTGTTGATCAAGTGAGATCCTAAAAGATAGCATTAGAGGAATTTTCAGCGTAAAAGTGCCCATAAAAATTTCATGTAATTTCTAGATCATAATAAGTAAACTTATCAAAACCATTTAAATTTAAAAAGAGGTGGATGTAAATATTTTTGAGGGAAAAGAAGAAACACTACTTTTTGTTAGTTGTATTTTTGGCTTATCTCCTTATAGGTTTACTCAATTTTCAAGTGTAGATACCCATTGGATGCGGAATTAAATTCCACATCCAACATGTACCGATTATTTGTAATTGAGAGAAGACCAATATTGGTAAAAATTAAAGATACAATAATATATATATATATATATATATATATATATATATATATATATATATATATATATATTGAACTTTTTAATCTATTTTCAATTTTTATCAATCTCGTTTTTCTCAAAAGAATGCATAGTGGGTACTCGTTGGATGTGGAATTTAATTCCACATCCAACGAGTGTGCACACTTGAAACTTGAGTAAACCTATAAGGAGATAAGCCAAAAATACAATTTAAAAAAGTGGTTTTCTTCTTTTCCCTCCAAATATTATTTTATTATTTTAACTATTATTTTATTATTTTCCTTATGAGGTCATTTTTAGGCTAAAAATTTCTTTAATGCATAGATTGTATCCCTACAGGTAGTTTCAAAAACAAATATTGTCCAATATATATTCCAATTCAAAACTTATTCATAAGTGAAAGACTAAAAGTTAACAAAGGTTATGATTTACCATGAATTTGAGAAAAGAGTGCCCCATTAATGTTACAACTTCATAGCTTATCGAATACTAAATTTCATACCTATTTATTTATTGAGTAGCTTCTCCACCATTTGAACTAGCCAAAGTTGAAAATTCTCTAAGAGTTGACTAGTACACAACACCTTACTTATAAAATATCACCTCCTCATAAATAGTTGGATGAAATTAAAGAATGGTTTCTTTCTAGTGACCTTCATGTGGCTTAGCCATGAATTGGCTAAGTATGCTGACTAAACATGCAATATATGGCTTGGTTGTAAGTAAGTATTTCAAACTTCCTACCAACTATCTATACAATGTTCTATTCACTTCTTTTGTTTTGAAATCATCACTGCTAAGATTATCATTTTGTTCTAATGGTGTAGATACTACTTTACATCCATTCATGTTGAATTTTTTGATTAATTCTTTTGTATATTTACTTTCTTTTTTTTTATTATGCTACTTATATTTCTATTAATATACAGTAAAAAAAATTACTGATAAAAGCTTCAAGGTGGTTGGTATGTATGCCCTCCATCCTTGTGGTTTCAAAAAAAGTTTGGAAAAACATAAGCAACACATATTGGCTATGGGGAAACTAGTATCTCTCATAAAATATGGCTAATAGTCACCATTGTCGAACCATAAAAATCTGGAACAAACATAGCCTAGAACTAAGAACATAAAAAGGAATAATGTGAAATTAGATAGTATGGGCGGACGGGACTATCCCCCAAAATTTCACGTAGATCAGGATCGTTTGGGACTTCCTCAAGGATCAGACACCCGTGGAAGGAGTCTAAAGAGGAAGTATCAAAATTTGAGACCTGAGTTTTAAATTCCATGCCATCTTCTCCACAAGTGAGGTCAACTGGAGTAGGATAATATCTTGGCATGCCATGAACCTCCAGAGCAATAGGATCCTCTTCTATAATGCAGACCTGCCAAAATTCCTGGAATCTTGACTACTTGAGAGAACATTGTCCTTTCTTGAAATGTGTCACTTGACCAGAAGACTCTCTGTTTTACAGTAGTTTGGAGGTGGCTTGCGCCAGACAATATATTTTCTAGTGTCGAAGTGGGCTTTCCTCCCCGGCGGGCCTTTTGCAATGCTACCAAAGTCAGCATTACATGACTTATATCAAGCCTTGGAGGACAGGGTTGAAAGATGGAGCGGAGGTGGAAACGAGTGTGTCCCCAACCTACTACCCATTGGATGAGAAAATTTTACGACATACATGAGGAGGTCGACGACAATGCACAACCGATTCAGGGTGAGGTGGCTTTTTGAAACCTACAAATGAAGGTCGTCGCAGGATTTTTTATGATCCCACAATGCCCTATCCATAGGGTTGTGGACGCTCCAGTACATGTCATTCACCGAGTATGAATTTATATTACCCCAAAGTTGCATAAGAGCTTCCTCTTCCAAATATTCTGCAAGTTGGCAGATGTGTAGCGGGATTCCTTCTTCAAAGTCACCAAACCTGAAATAATGCCTCTCATCTCTCTCAAAGCCTCCCCTTCCACCCCCATCCTTTAGACCCCCCTACGACAATGCATGCGTTGTCACCTCATTTTCTTATTCCACAGAATGGAATTGCAAAGTCTGTGAATGCCAATAAAATTTAAGAGGCTTTTTTGTACCACACCTCAAAACCAAATACAGGATCATATAACCCATGCAGTATAATACCTGGTACCATGGCCATTAATTAGGCCCATATCCTCCTCCTTTTACGAATTCAAGTGATTGGACACACCATTAAGAACACCTCCTCTCTACTGCTCAAAAATAATGCAATGGGAAATGGTGTTGAGGTGTAATAAATACACCCTCCCACCCCAAAACTTACGTGGCTACCATGGGCCACGTGCCCCAAAACTGCGCTAAGTATCACCTGCAGCTGGGGGGGTGATAGTCCTGAAGCACCAAGGCTTCGCACTTGGATTTGAATTGAGTATCCTGAACTTCAATAAAGTGAGTGTTGAAAATTTGATTTTCATTTTCCACACCTTTATTGGCCATAAAGTCAGCAAGGGAGTCAGATTTTCTTTTGACATGGCTTAATAAGAAAGCATTAGTTGGGAGAAAGATCCTGGCCAACTAGCAAAGGCCACAGTCAAATCTCCATCTTCAGGAGATTTAGTTCACCCTTGAGCCATAGTGAAATTTGATATCCATGTTAAGAATGACATGTGAGTTCCCTTCATTGACTGTAGGAATGAGCTCGTGATGAGTTACAATGTTGGGACCTTGTTTCAGTCCCTTCAGCTCAGCAATGTTGCTGCTATCCAAACCTATAGAACCATAATAAATATGGAAAATATGGCCTTCATTGTCTGGAATGACTCCCCCATACCCATTGTCCCCAGGACTTACTTTCGAGGTTTCGTTTAATTTGAGTTTGTAAAAACCTCACGGAGGCAGAGAACAAGAATCAATACTTTCAGTGGAATGGGTAGGGATATTATCCAAAAATGTGTAGATTGAAGAAGATTCCAATTTTTTTATATTCTCTATTCATGGGGAAGACAAGGATAATCACTTTTCTGTCAAGATCTCAGCCGAATGGTTTCTTGAAAATATTTTTTGAAAAGAATCCAGGTAGGTTTTGAGAGAGCTAATGTTATCCTTGAATATACGTTTATTCCTTTCCCTCCAAATACACCCTACAAGGAGACTTGGGATGAGATGCCACAATCTAATGAGGATGGGACTTTGAAAAGGATTACCGTTCCATATTCTGATTGTCTTGACCGCGTCGTTCTGAACCCGCTGAGTCTGTCTGCAGAGTATGGCAATTTAATCCCAAATATGGTTAGCATCACCACAAGAATCCAGCAAGTGATCAATGGTTTCAACATTCACATTACACATACAACAACTGGGAGCCCCATGAAATCCCATTTTGAGTCAATTATCCTAGGTCAAGAACTGTTTTTTTCTTACCAACCAGAGAAAAGTAGCTACGTTAGTCCAAAGACTTGCTCTCCAAATGATGTTCTATATGGGTTCCGGAGGCTGAGTGTCATTGTTAGGTCCCTATAATACTAGTGTATGCCCTTATTATTGTTAGAGTAGCCACATTATTGTTATTTTTGTCCCCTATAGTCCCCATATTGTTATTATTATGCCCCATAAAAGCCAAATATTGTTATTTTTGTGCCCTTACATTATTATTGTTAGGTCGGCTAACATTATATTGTGACCCCATGGACTCCTATATGTAGAAAGGGGGTTTTGTCATTTGAATCATCCAAGAATTATGAATTTATGTAATTTAAAGGAGTTTTCCCCCTTGAAGAGGTTGATTTCTAAGTCATTGATCTCTCTTTTCTTCTATTTTGTGAGCTGGTTTCATAACATTTGGTATCAAAGCTTTGGATTCTAGGGTTTTTCTACATCAAATAGGTCATCGTGGAATTTTCGCTATAATTTTTTTTTCTATGAACGTTTAGAAGCTAAGAAAAAACAATTTGTGAAGAAATCTTGAGGAACTTCATGTAAAAATTCCAGATCTTGGTTCACAATATTTTCGGAGATATGATGTGTGGAAGTTAGGGTTTTGTAGGCTCCTGAATTTCATCTTAAAGAGGTGACCATGGAAAGATCGTCATAACTCTCTCTTTGAGCATCATATTGGAATTATGTAAAAACTGGCCACAAGTACACAGAATTTAGTTTTCGGTGTATCAATTTCAGAGCTAAAGGAAGAAACAATGACACATGTCACGTCATACAAGTTAGCTCTACTAAACTAATCCATAATTAGGAGATTGGGAGATTGGGCATAAATTTTTCTTGAAGTATCCAAATCAACTAAGACCTATGGCATTGTAAACAAGAGTCAGAGGGCTACTACAGGACGGAAGATCAAATCTTGGGGATCTAAAATCATATAGATCCAGCAGAATCAATAGCGAGCTCCTAAAAATAAAGAAAAAGGTGTGTATAATTTTTTTTAATTACATAACGTTTGTTTGAAAAATTAGTTTGAAGTGATTCTAAGGGGATATTGAAGCATAGATATCAATATTGGGTTCTAAAATGCCTCCAAAAAATAATTATACACCCATTAAGCCATCATAAAATTCTATTATGACGCATGAAGAGGAATAATTGCAGTATGATATATCAAAAATACAATACCAAGTGCAACAAATTTTGATCTCAAAAAGTGAAACCAAAGATGAAATAGATGTTTTAAAAGCATACATGGAAGCTAAGATGGGTTCTTTGAAGGATTACATGAAATATAATATGCATGATCAAGCAGTGGAAGATCACATCGAGCATCAATGACAAGTTCTCCAACTCTTAAAGGATAACCTAACTTTGGTGTGGAATCGAATGAAATAACACACAAATCAACATCACAGTGAAAGAAGTTTTGATGTACGTGACTGGGTATTTTTATGGCTACAACCATACAAACTCATGTTCCTCAACCAAGCTAAGAAGGATAATAAATTATCGCCAAATAGAATAAAAATAGAAAGGCAAGCTGGTTTCCTCTTGCTGCATTCGATTTTATTCTATACCATACTAATGTCCCTTAAGCAAGTTGGTTTCATAATAGTCCTGAGGAATAAGGAGGTGACAAGCTTCCTTGGTTGTGTATGATACTTTAGTCTAATGTCCCCATCTTAGAACGTCTTTTCCTTCATTGGATTTGATATTTCTTTTGTTTAGTACTTCGCAAGTGTCCTGAGGATTCTCCTCCCCCTAGTTCACTTGCCAAAGCTCCAAGTTTTTCCAATCTCTGAGATGATGATTTGAATTGTAAATACAAAAGTGATTGATAGTATTGTTGCCTATACTTTCTAAGAGATATTTCCATCTTGGTAGATTAAAGAGGCTAGCCAAACCTGGAATATGTTGCCAAGAGTCATCCCCAAAACACACCTAATTACCATTTATGACTTCCCAAAAACTATGTTGCTAGATGAGATGATACTGCTGACTAGAAGCCTTCGAGATGAGGGAACCATTCGGCTCAAGATTGAATATGATAAGATCTAGTGGGGGACAAGTGGGGGAATATTTGTGACACAAAAGAGTGGTCCATAGGGCTGAGCCATTAGCCATACAATTCCACCAAATATTTTCTCCGATAATATTGTTTCTCAACCCATGATCCTGGAGTCCTACGTTGCTAGTGGATTTAGGGGTGCAGATGGTAAGTGAATTGACGAGGCCCCACTTTTGTTTTTTCTTTTGATTGCCTCCCCATAAAAAGGGGCGTTGAATATTGTGGATGGATTGGAGAACCAATTTAGGAGCTGCCAAAAATTAAAACAAGTATAGATGCATACATTGGAGGAAAAATTTGATGATGACAATTTTTCCATCAAGGTTGGCATCGCGGAAGTTTCATGAGTTATGTCTGGTAACAAGTTTGTCTAAAAGCTCATGTCAGGAAGAGTGCTTGATGGAAGAATCAATAAGAGGGGCACCCGAGTATTTGGAGGGTAGAGAAGACATGGAGAATTGTAGGATGTAGACAATATTCCTCTAAGTAATGACTAGAGTATTAAATGAAAATATTTCTGATTTATCTTGCTTAATGGTGGTTTTAGAGGCTTCTGAGAAGACTTACAGAATGGATTTAAAGGATCGAGCTTCCTAGACCAAAGGATGCCCAATTAACATATTGTCAGTGCATTGTGAACATGAATTCCTTTGATCTGTCTATCTCTGATAGAACCATTGAGGGAGCGGCCCAGGCCTTTCACCATGAGAACGAAAAGGAAAGGTTAGAGGGGATCACCTTAACGGACTCCACGAGATGGGGTAAAATTTCTAGAGGGGACTCCATTGACAAGAACCGAGAAAAAAATGGAGGAAATAAGATTCAATATCCATCTTATCCATTACAGGCAAAAGCCAAAGGCATGAAGGATTCTTTGAATGTATTACCATCTAAGATTATCGAAAGCTTTAGAGAGGTCAGTTTTGAGGATCATACCAGGGTATTTGGTGACCTTGAGAGAGCGAATGATCTCATGCATGATAATAATTCCATCTAATATCTGCCTTCCTTCCACATAGCCAGTCTACTCAGGGGATATAAGAGTGGGAGGAGAGTCTTGAGCCTTAAGGAGATAATTTTAGAGATAAGTTTGTAAATAAGATTTCAAAGAGCTATAGGTCAATACTTACTAGGAGTGGTGGTGTTTGCATATTTAGGTATGAGTGCTAAGAATGTGGATTTCAATGCTGGCAGCACCCAATGAAAACTATGAGATTCTTCAACTAGATCTCAGACTTCTTCTTTAAGGAGATCCCAAAAGTAATGGAAGAAGTTTGAAGTGAAACCATCAAGACCAAGAGATTTATCTCCTTTTAGAAGGAATACAGATTGTTCCACCTCAATCAGCATAGTGGGTCTCATGAGCATATCATTTTTATCTTCCATGATGAGTTTGGGAATGTGCTGCATAATTTGATCGATGGCTTCAAACTTGTTATTGTTTGATTCTGTGAGAAATTCCTTGAAGTAGCTTACTAATTCTCTTTCTATATCACCGTGCTCCTCAAGCCTATCTCCATTTTTTGCTTTCAAGGCAGTAATGCGGTTGTCCATGTGATGCTGGATCGTGGATCTGTAAAATAATTTTGTATTGCATTCGCCTTCCTTTAACCATTGGATTCTTGATTTCTTCTTCCAAAGGATTTCCTCTTGGTGTGTTTGATTTTTCAGCAGTCGGGAGAGGTTTTCTTCACGTTGAAAAGTATCTTCTGATATTTCTTCAAGAATAATTTTCTGCTCGAGGTTTTCCATATTTTTTTCCACAATATGCTTACTTTGAAAGATGTTAGTGAAAGTCGCTTTTTTCCATTATTTTAGTTTAAATTTCAAAGGATTAATTTTATTTTGGAAGATATACATATTTGCTCCTGGTAAAACCATAAATTCTTTTCACCAGTGAGTGACCATTTCCTTAAATTTTGGATGAGTGACCGAGAATTTCTCAAACCAAATTGGTTTTTTGGCACCCAAGGGTCAATTCCAGTGCAAAAAAATAGGCCAATGATCTGAACCTGCCGAAGGAAGAATGGAAGAGCAAAGATTTCCGCGAGTAAGGGAAAACTATTCGGTGAGAAAAAATATGTCCAAGCGGGAGGATATTTGTTATGAATCCCCTCTTTTGTTTTTCCACGTGAAGATTCCATTAGAGGTGTTTATGTTGACAGGACAATTCTTCTTTATGAAGGTTTTAAAAATTTCGCTATCTTGATCAAGACACAATCTCTCTCCTTTTCTTTCAGATAAGTTGGTTACCATGTTAAAAACCCCTCCAAGAAGCCAGAGCTGGTGGGTGGGAATGTTTTTCATATAAGTGAGAAAATAAAGAAGTTCGATTTTTTGAGCTTAAGGATGAGGACTGTAGAAATTGGTAATGTTAGCATGAATATTGGAGCCAAGAATGTGAAAAGAGGCATGCAGGACATTGCAGTTGGCTAAGAAATTATCTAAGGTAACTAAGGTTTGGTTCTAAGAGATAACCAGGCGTCCTGAAGCCCCATGGGAATCCATAGCCACTACTTTGCATCCTTCCCAGAGATGAGAGAGATTCCTATCAAGTACAGAGATTGAACATTTAGTTTCTTGCATAAAAAACAATCGAGCATTTGTCTTCAACTAACCTTTTATTTATTAGAAAGTTCTTAGTAGGGATATTGAATCCTCTAATATTCCATGAGATAATATTCATTAAGAATGAGGATTCTGGAAAGAATAAAACTCTGTAATATGGGGATACTTCCTTGATTCCACTAGTTGAATGCCTATCATTATAATACTTTACATATATGTTCTTCGGGCTCTCTTCTTTGTGTATTTTATGGGCCATTTTCCATCTTTCTAAAATCCACCTTGAATTCCTAGAGTGGGTTGGTGCCTTGCTCTAGAAAGGACATCTTGCAATCCCTCGATTTGATGGTGATTGTGGTGAAGGCCTTTCACTTGCATGCATCCTCCAACCTCAGTATGTCTAAGTCCCCATAATCGATGCTTTTTGGTTCCTCCTCCATGGGTACTTCCTCTTGGTGCTCATCCTATTTATTATTGTTATGAGAACTAGGTTGTTTACTTACATCGAGTTAAGGTTTTTCTGTAGGTTTCTTCTCTGATTTCTTGGTCTCGATTTCCGGTATCTTTTTCCTTTATTATTTCCTTATTTTCTTGGGTTGGAACAAATGCTCTGGAAGCCCTGGAATAACTTGGGTTGAGTTACTAGTCCTAGAGCCTAGGTTGGGACAAATTCTCTAGAGCCATTGGTGGGTTGAGTTACTAATCTCTAGAGTCGAGTTGGACAACTGCTCTAGTGCCCTATAAGGATATGGGTTGAGTTACTAGTTCCAAGAGCCCTCGATAGCTTGATTAGAGACCGATCTGGTTGCTGTTAGTCACGGGGGCTTCACTCAATGAACCTATGACATATCACATGTGTTCGTGGCATGTTAAACAATACCCTTAATTTGACTACATATTGGAAAACCCCTCTAAAATTCACATTATTTAACCCCCTAACAATATTAACCAAATATGCCTTCCCAATTTAAAAAACCCCTACTTTCACTAGATATTGTAGGTATCCATTTTTTTATTAAAATTTTTTATACCCCTTAATATTTTTCATTAACTCTAAGCTCCATTTTTTATATTTTCCAATATAAAAACCCTTTACCCCCTATATATCCCCCAATATATTATGTCATTTTTTCCTCAATATATATCCCCCAATATGAACCCATGTGGTATGATATTTCTCTCTTATTGAAGCCCCTTGTGGTGCTTGTGATGACCAACGTTAGAGGTTGAATCACTATGGTCGAGGGTTGAGGTGGTTTGGCCTTTAAACGCCCTCTTTTGGTTTTTTGTTAGTTTATTCCATGAGATCATACATTCTTGTTCAGAATATGTCGTAGGGGTGATTGGCTAAAAGAGAGATTTGGTTCAACCCAATTTATGGTCGAGTGGTATGTGGAAGTGCTTGACTTAATTGGTATTTTCATATATTAATAAGATTAATTCTAATATTGTGATTCATGTATACTTGTAGCTATTATGTTGGTGATATTATGGTTGAGTTTTCATAGTTTCTATGCTAGATATTTGCTAGTTATTTGTTGGTTACATGATGTTTGTTATATACGGATCATGCCATGATTTGTCACTTATCTAATGGTTGTTGAATATATGGACTGATAAGTCTTGTTGCAACTATGTGGAGAGGGAATATGGCCTTCTTGGTGATTCTCAAATGAATCTCAGACTCTTATGATCAGATATGCATTCATGGCCTATAGCTTACATGTTTGTCATGTGTTTGATGAAATGCGTAGTGTGTTCTAGGAAATATAGGTTAAGTTTTTCCTTCAATTCTGAATGATTAGCATTGTCGTTATCATAGATATGATTCTAGAAAGTTACAAGAAGTTATGGGCAGTGTTTTGGAGACTAGCCTAGAAAAGTGGTTCATATCCCTGACCTAAGGCACACAACTGTAGATATGGGGTCACAACCACATGGAGCAAGGCTTGTGAGTGCAATTGGAGGCTCACAAAAATATGTAGGTAGTGTCAAGGGTGTGGTTATAGGTCTATGCCAGTGAAACAAGGTACCAACTTAGGGATTGACCACCTGTGGTGTTTCGTTAGGTCATGGGTGTTCTGTAGTCCCTATAAGATGTCAGTTTATGGTCAGTTTGTAGACCCCACTTCCTTAACTGGAACTAGGATGTTGGGTCAGATCACAGTGACACTCATCTCCTGTTTTCCTTGGCGATATTGTGAATTTTGGTAAATTTTGGAAGGGGTGGTTACAGAAATAACATAAAGACATTAGAAACCAAGCCAATACCTCTAATTAAAAATTGAATTTCACGAACAAACCTGTTCCACTAAACAATCTGTGAAAATTGAAAAAGACACCGAAAGATAAGGTCCATAGCTTCAAAGAAAGGGTTCTTACTAAAAAAAAGACACCAATAGCAACAAATACCCACTAGGGTAGCAGAGAATTTCTCAAGAATTCAGGAATTAAACAGACAAACTGACCATGTTCATGATATAGAGCTACTACAAAAAAACTATTAGCCCACGACAATGTGAATTAAAGTCACCAGTGCATAAAGAAATAAACAAGCCCATTGTAGACTAGAAAGGCCTATAAATTATATCGTTGCACATGAGGAATGGAGTGACATGCTACCAGGAAGAAACCAATAATAGAGGAAAATGATAAGTACTTGTCTCCTTCTCCCTAGAGCGCGTACACCAACCAACCCCTCATCATACCTGGACATTTAAAACAACAACCCACCCACATATAAAACATGAAGAAATTAACTACCCACTGCCACACCAATACAAAGAGAAAACAAGTATGAGGGAAGCACATACTTTGAAGCAACCCGAAAACCACCTTCATGGAAAAATACATTTTATAATGCTTAAACATATTATTTCGAAAATATATATTTTATAAATAGTTAAACATATTTTTTTATTTTTATTTTTAATTTCAATAAATAATCATTATATTTAAAACTTTAAAGAATAATTATTATATCTTTTCCTTACAATGATATTTCTTTTTATTTATCTCCAACATTAAACTCTCTTATCTAAGATGCCATGGATACCGTTAATAAGATACCATTTTACAATTTTTTTCAATACTACTATTCAACTTTAATTTGTTTTTTGTTTACTTTTTTTTTCAATAAGGAAGTTAGTGTTCTAATCGCAAGTGAAAACTTACTTTTAAGATTTTCTTTTGCCATTTTATAATCTTTTTTGAATATAAAAGTTATCCTTTTATATTTTTTTAATACATACTGAATTCGTATTTGAAAAAATATTGAATGTACTGAATAGGCAAATCCCTTTATTTTTCAAGTATCCACAGTTCAAAAGTTTTTACCAATATGAACCTTTGGTACATCTTCTATCCACAGTTCAAAAGTTTTTATCAATATGACCCTTTGGTACATCTTCAATTCAAATGAATATAGACTTGTTATATATATATATATGAATGTTATGGGAAAATTATGGGTGGTCAAAATCTTTATCTTAATTTTATTCTAATTTTTAATTTAATTTGACTAAATCTAAATATTTAGATAACAAAATAAGATAGAACATTACAATATCTCTTTCATTTACAATATCTCTCCACTATATTTAATCTTTTTTGACTCAATAATATACTTTTATTTTGTTAATATCATAATTAAATTAAATAGTAAATACATCCATTGAAGAATAAATTGATGTATGAATTTCATTTAAGTTATTTAAATATAAATAATCTATTTTTAGGCAGTAAGGGGTCACTATTTGAAAGCAACTCCCCTAGCTACCACTGTGTCCATGTTTGAGCCATTGGATTAAATGTTAGACGATTGAAATGTTTTAGGGCATTAGCTCAAGTAAATATTTTTATATATATATTTTATAATGTTAGTTTTTTACTTTCTAAATTAGATTGAATTTAAGTTTTGGTGACTTTTAAGTTAAAATGTTGTTACAATATAAAAAAGGAAAATAACTATTTATATATTTAAATATTATATTTTTGTGCTTCTATGCTCTCCAACAAAATATGATAGAAAGGTTGTAATGTCATTTTTAACATTTTGACTATGTCAAATTACACAAATTAAAAATAAAAATAAATTAAATAAAAAGATTGACATAATGTAATAAACATTTTAACTAGGTCAAAATACAATAAAAAATAAAAATAATAAAACAAAATAATGATAAACTATAAATACATCCCATGATATTGACCCATGGTATTCATGTGGAATATAGTTTCTTTATAGGGGGAACTAAGATGGCCTAAACCAATCTTAACTGTGGATCTAAGCTAATTATTTAATAAAATTATTTTAAAATGTTTACAACCATTATGCTTTTAAAATTTTACTTATTAAAATGTATCTAAATTTTCATCCTATGATCCTTAAAGAAGTCGTTAGATTCCCACATTATGAGCTGATTTTTTCTTCTTACTTTCGGGTCTTCAGGATGTTTGTTATTTTAACTGAGGCAAAAAGTTCCAAAGAAGTGGAATATTGGTCATTCAAAGAGGAATTATGTAAATATGATTGTAGATAATTTATTAATATAAATTATGTGAACTGAGATTAATTAATCATCCCCAAGGGTTAAAAAGGGCCCAAATGCCTCTTATCCATAAAATTGACGATTAAGATAACTCTATGCTATATGTTCAAATGACAGGTGAAGGTGGATTTACCATACTTAAGCTTCTTAGTAGCCTCTTATGAAGTACAACATGTCATAGTGATAAGTTTTTATTCCATTAAATAATTCTAGTTGTAGAGCAAAGTCAGTTCTAGGAATAGTATGAGAGGAATTCAACACTGCCAAGGGTGAAGTCTGCCTAACTTGGTCATAAAAACCAAGTGCATCTTTCATGTAGAAAACATAAATAAACATGCAGATTTCATCATCTAAAGGTCTTGAGTACTTTGGCCAAAATGTCTTATCCATTATGAAAAAACACATTTTACATGCAATTAATAACAAAGAAGTTTTTTCACATCAGTTACCCAATATGGATATTTTGATTTGAGGTCCAATAAACATAATTCTCCACCCCTTATTCTGTAGGATCAGTTGTAGCAGAGAAAGTTCCTACTACCTCTTCTTTCTTATACGATATTCTTTCATATAGGAAAACCTTACGTCATTTCCTTTACAACATGTGATGCAATTGCTAGTTTAAACTTAAATTCACCTATAACTTTAATTTGTAATGTAATTGCAGAGCCAAATAATATATTTTCATTTATTTGCAAACCCAAATAGTTTATTCGATGGATTGAGTAGACTGAATTTAATATTTAAAGTAAAACTTAGTTTTCCAACCTCTAAACTTCTTAGAGATGGTATTTATTTATATTTAACACAAAAATATCCCTAAAACATACTCTCATTGTTGTCTTAATTCAGATGAATGAAGCAGAAAGTAATCTAAGGAATCGTATATTTGTATGCATTCCTATGCACATTCAGATAAGAAACGTGTAATTTGAAAGCAATCAGATCCGTTTTAATAATTTTTGTTTTACAATTTCAAGCGATTTGATTAGGCCAACGGGCCATTTTATGCTATATACAATATACAACTACAGCGTCGCCTTCATTAGCGCAGTTTGAATGAAGCTGAAATAGAAATGATGATGGGAAATAAAAAGAAATAAATCTTAAGTAGGTACCCAGCAGCTGAGCGTCATTGCAAATGCAGAGGTGCCGTTTCCAATGGCTCCATTCTGTTGCTGTCCATAATCATGGCGAACAAATCTGCCGCTGTTGGTGGTGTGGGGTTTATCCCATCGTGTCTTCGGCCAATACCAGTTTGGGGGAGGAGCTGTACTTGATCTCTTCTTTGTGGGAATCAACACAGTGCCAAGCCATGATTCTGCAGTGGTGGCTATCCTTGACACATTATACGCTCGTTCTTTGGATCTCATCGCTCCCATTTCCACGCTCCCGGGCAAGGCCGGCATAGCCCCGAGAGCAGCTTCCATGGTGGCCCGTTCTCCTTGATAGCTACGATTACAGATTAAAGGAACTGTTGCGTCAGCCATAGATGACTTGCTCGAATTCATTCTGCTATACGGGTACAGTTGGCACAGAAATTTGAGTGTGAGAACTGAGATAATGAAGGGGAATAATTAAGAAAACAGGTGTTGCCTGTGTGTGAATGGAAAGAACTGGGCACGTCCGACGCTTATTAAGGAGGAGAAGGGAAGTGGATCTCAAAACTAGTGGTTTGGGTAGGCCATGGTTTCCAGTAGCACACAGTTACTGGTCCAGATCTGGCTTGCCCATTATGTCAGTGCAGGTGTCATAGTTTCCTGAGCCATCACTGCGAATACCAAGAAAATAGGTGCCTTCACACTCTCGCAAATGCAGAGGCCAGGAAAGTTTATTTTGCAGTGTCTGCCAATGTCAATGGTTTTGAAACTTCATATATTTTGTTGATACTTTACCATCATCGAAATAAATGTCATTAAGTATTTTCAACTGACTTCTATAGTATTTAAAATTCCATTAATATTATTCGTTTCCATTACTAAATAATGTAACTAACTCCGCTATTTACCAGTTACATGCAATTCCTTTTTTAAATTTCTCTAAAGATTATTAGAATTGCATGGCAATGCCCGCTTATTCTTGTAGATTTGTTTCTTAGTAGTATGTTATGGATATGGTAGTTCATTTTGTTTAAGACTGGTTGTGATTTAGCATTATTGGTGTCACAGTAGGTTTTTCCATCGATGCTTTGGTTATTATTTATAGTGATATTTAGTGATGTCCAGTTTGACGATTCTTCTTAGACCGGTTGTCATTTAGCACTGACGTTGTCACTATAGGCCTTTCCATGGATGCTTTGGTTATTATTTAAAGTGATAATCATTGATGTGTTATAGTAGACTAGCATTATTGTTGTCACAATAGGCTTTTCCATGGATGCATTGGTTATTATTTACAATGATAATCATTGATGTATAATTTGAATTTTTTTTTTAATATGTTATAATTTGTTTGGTTTAGTTTTGTTTCTAGGATTTAACAACGAACAAGTTAGAAGTTTGAATGTTGTGTAATTTATTTATCTACTTTTAAGTCATTCTTAATAGCTTAACCTGGAATATGCTTAAAAGTCAATAAATTATTATGAATTCAGAATACATTATGCATATGGGTTGGTGTATGCTTGAGCTTTCCTTTCATGACATATTATTGAAAATTTAGAATAAATTATGCATATGGGTTGGTGTATGCTTCAGCTTTCCTTTCATGACATATTATTTCAATGGAAATATAAAACAAACAAGAAAATATTTGATGGGAGGAATTATTAGATTTACATGCAACTTATTAGAATAATGTGCATTAAAATGAAAAATAGGATATTAAATAACATTTTTAAATATCTAATTTATATTTATATAAAATTTGTATGTTATAAAAAATAAAATTCTTTTAACATTGGTTTATAACATTTTCTCTAAAATATAATGCATAACTTTACTTTTAAAATTTTATACCAAAACAAATTCTTTATTTTTAACAAATTTTGGTAGTTATAGATAATAGTTGGTTCTTATACACTACTATATTTCCATGTTGATTACTACTAATTTTACATATTTTTAAAATTAATAAAATTAGTAAAGTCATTAAATAATGAGATATAGTATTCAAACCATGTTTGTCTTAACATAATAAACCAATCTTATTTTTCGTTCTTTTACTAAGTCTCTATATGAAATATATAACTTATTTTTATAAATAATCTTAACAATAAAGAGTTACCCCATAAATGAAATAACTACATATTTTAAAATTATAATATATGTATAATAAAAATCAATAAAAATAATTTTTTTTCTTAAAATAAGCTATACTTAAATATAAATCTTTATAAATATGTTTAGTTTTATCAACAATGTGTATTTGTATTATATTTAAAAATATGGTCGGAAAAAAAAACAATAACACGGAGTGGGAAAATAGATGACTTTTTGTTTATGCAACATGAGCTACCAAATTTTTCATCCCAAAACTAAAACAAAAAAAAATTGACTCGTCCAACATGTAGAGGAAAAGAAGCATTTTTGCTAGTTTTTGTGTAATTTACAAGAATGTGAGCACATTAAAAATGTGTATGAATAGATAACCTGCACATTATTTTTACAAATATTCATAACTTTGCAAAAATTTCATCACCTTTAAAATCAAGATCTATTTTGAAACCAATGTTTCATAAGGAAAGGCATAACAATGGCATTTGGTTTCCTCTCCTAGGAATAGTCCTATTTTGCCTATTCTCTTTGCGCAAACTGACCTAATGGTCCCTAAAATACAACTGGTTTCAAAGTCGACATTGGGAGGGCATGTATCATGTTTGGTTGCATTGTTCATAACGTTTAAGTCCAAGAAGCATGCGTCATGGTTGGTTTCCTTGTTCATAACACTTGAGACCAAGAAGAGTCACTTTCCTATGTAATCCTTGTTTTCCTTTTCAACCATGGTATACACCCCTAGTCTCATCACTAGGGACCAAAGCCAACTATTGGTAGCCATATCCTATATCCCACTTGGAGGACTCATGTGTTGGTATGAGGACTCATTCATGTCTCTTGAGCCTAAGAAGTTTCAACAATATCCTATGCACTTTTTTTCTTCCTTGACCATGTTCAAGGCTCTATGACCCATCCTCAATCTTTAAAAGCCATAATGGAACCTATATCTAATATTGATGTTGAATACCCCCTAGAGAGGGTTTTTGTTGTACTTGACACTTGTATGTGTTGTTTGTGGAAATTAAGCATGAGATGAAGTGTATAGGGTGTAACATCTAAGTATTTTCTTGCCCTAACTGTGATTGTCCTAAAGCTCTAGAAGACCTTCTTTTAGGTCACAATATTCCCATTTCTCCTGTCAACCATGTTTAGACATAGAAAACAATTTTCGCTATAAAAAAACTACTCATGACTTTCATATCCAACTCAGATGCTAAATAACCTTGACAATTGCATGGAGAATTATTTGTGGTGTGGATTCAACAAAAAATATTATTCATGATTTTTTTTGTGTTTTAATCATGGAACTTGTATCCCTCTAGTAGGTTAAAAGTACTATACATATTGGACATTGGATAAACCAACTCTCCTTGTTTGTTTCGTGACATGTACCTAACCCCCTCTCATGGATCTATGGACTCTGGAAATGTGTTCATTTACTAAAATTTCATGATTGGTTTTGTGGTTTAATCATGGCACTTATACCCCTATAGTAGGCTAAACGTATTATACATGTTTGACATTGGATAAACCAAAGATCCTTGTATGTTTCGTGACATGTGCCTAACCGCCTCTCATGGATCTGTTAACTCTAGTGATGCATTCATTTACTAACACCTGCGAGTTTTGGTGTAACGTCATTCATGATTCCAACATGTGGTGTCAGAGCCAAAGGTATCGAGTTCGAATCACACTATTTTTATGGATTAATGATGTTGCTTCCTGAACTAAAAATTGACAAGGGACTAAATATGTTGTTTCTCTCCACCAAACAATGATAAGGACTTGATTATTTTGTTTCCTTGGAATTATATGGTCAATGACTGAAGACCCATCTAGATTGTGTTAAATATATTAATGGCATATGTATTTAACTGTAAGGAATGACCCCAAAATCAGGGCTCATGTCACTAGGTATAGGGTTTGTTCAAGGTGTTTGAGATCAAGAAGGTTCAACTAGGGATTAATGTCATTATTTATTTTCTTTCTGATCATGTGGCATGGTCCATATAATTTTATACTACATAAAAACTACCTATAGCACATGTATCCGACTCACAGGTCTATAAAGAACCCCTAGAAAATATTGATACATCGGTATAATGAATTTCTGAAGGCACTTAAGCCAAGGAATATTCAATAATATATTAATGCATTTGTTTTCTTGATTCAACCATTTCCAAGGCCTTGTAACCCATCCTTGGCATGCAATTTCTCCTAATGGATTTCACATCCATCCTTGATGCAAAACACCCCCTATATAGGGTTTGTGTTATGGTTTGTAGGTTTTTTTCATGGAAATTGAACCTAAGAAGTGATATATAGGGCCTACGTCCTAAGTTATTTCATTTGCTAACTATAGTGCTAGAGATTTTAAAGACCTTCAATTAGGACCTAAGAACATAATTTCCCCCTTTACCATGTTTACACCTCAAAGAAAATTTCTACTGCATAAAGCATATTCATGGATTTTGTACCCCACTCAAAAGCTAAGGAATCCTAAGTGTGGTTTGGGGAATTATTCAAGGTGGAGGGAAAATATATATTTTCATCCAACAGATGTGTTTTGGTTTATTCAATATGGAACGTGTACCCTTATCGTAGGCCAAAGATATTGTATAAGGTTCTTGTTTAGTCACCAAAGGAGGAAATCAACATTATAGCTATGTACATTTTGAGGTTTGTATGCATTATTCATGGCGACTTAACCCATAAATGTAATTTATGGTCTAATACCAATTACTATCCTCCCGTTACCTTATATAGACCTCTAAACATATTACCAATGCACATTAAACATTATGGGACACATAACACCCCTGGAGGTGATTATTAATCAAGAGAGGTTAAAGGTGGAGGTTTGGGGACTCATACATGGTGTTTGATCATGCGAAGTGAGGTATACGACTAAAGGATATTCTTTCACTCCTTAACTATGGTCATAAACCAAATACCCATCCATGATTCCTAAGAATTGAATATGATACGCATGTTCAACTTCGATGTTAGGGAATCACTAAAGAGGTCTTGTGTCATGTTCTTAAGGTATTGTTCAGAATACTTGAGATTATGAAGCTTTAATAGGGATTATGTCATTCCCATTAACCATGCTTATGCTTCAATACTTGTTTGAGTTCTTAGTTAAGGATCTTGATATTGACAATTTTTAATATGGTGAGGCCTACAATACTAGATTTAATTCTTTGATGATGGTCAAGACCCCATAAGCCATACAATATCCTGTGTGGTGGTTTAAGGACATATTCTTTCAAATTGGGATAGAGCATATATGTTTAAGGCTTAAGGATGTTGTTTCCCTATCCCAAGCAATGGCAACACTTTAGTGGTGTTGATTCCCTTAGCACAACTATGGTCAAGGCCTTGAGACCCACAGACTTGCATAAATTTTGACGACACCCAAATCCAAATATCAAAGAAAAAAACCTAATAAGGGATCATATCATATGTTAACAGGCTAGCCATATTCCTTGGCCTTAAGAGGCTTAAATATTGGATTAAGGCCCTTTTTCATCCTTTTACCATCTAATATAATCTACACCAATTTTGTAGAAAACCCACGTAGGTTCAACTGATAATTGTAATATGCTAAAACATTAGACTTGAATATACTATACCAATTGCGGAAACCAATTTATATATTAAAATCACAAAACATGAAAGAGAAATAATTTCAATCACACAACACAAATATTTTCCCAGGGAAAGCCTTAGCTAAAAACCCCACTATCTGTATATTGCATAATCCAAAGACTGTGAGAATATTACAATGATTTTCTCCAAGCTAAGAAACCTTTGAAATATCCCTATTTGTCTCAATTATTCCTAGACAAGCCTGGTTCAATACTTAACCAATTTTTTTCCTTCCTAGATCCCTATTTCCTTGCACAGTTTCCTTGGGTAATTGGGCACTATTAATTAGGGACATTCCCAATCCATACTACGCAATCCATTAGGGGCCTTCCTCTCACTGCATGCACCACCTATACAATTTAGATAATTATATAACTGATAGTAAAATTCCCTTGAAGTCCAATCTCAATTGGGTCTTTCTTAGAACTGACATGCATGAGTTATTTATGAATGAATTGTCAGTTAGCTCATCGAACACATGAATTGAATCCCCAATGGTTAACCTCCTACTAGTTCCTATATTAGATAGAACTAGTTTAATTGAATTTAACTCAAATAATTTCATTAATTAATTACAACTCAAAATAAACTCCACAAGGGCTCCTATAATATAGGAGGCAATCAACATGCCTCTAGTTTGGCCCTCAACTCAAATTAACTGAACCAAAAAAGTCATCCTAGCTTAGTTAACTCGTACAAGTTGTCATGTGATGTGGAATTACAATTTTATTTTAATTTAATTCAAGGGAAAATTCAATTAAAATATTTGTAGATGTCATTTTCAATATTTCTTGTTACCATTTTCAACACTCCCTCTCAACAAGAAATGAATTCAACTCTATCCCAATCTAGTACCTTTGGAATGTTGTGCATGAAACACTTATCTATATTGTTTCCAGTGAACATTTGCAACTAAAAAGCATCCAAACAATAAATAAAATGAGTCAATTGTGTCGCCAATTGTCTACTACGAAAAAATGTGTTGTTGTTGAATCTGCTACTGAGTGCCCTTATCTGTTGTCAACACTGCTCTACACTCCTCATTATATGACTGACACTAATTCTCCTGCTACTAATTACTATGAGCCCCTGTAGGAAGGGTAATGATCCATGAGGAAAAAACACCTCAATGGAACCTACCAAAATTTATGCACTCGTGGGACTACGACTTCACATCGATCCACATCTCACCTCGAGGTATGGCTGCATGTGCTCCCTCTTCCCACTTGGCCTAAAATTCCCCCCCTACTGGACGTCTCTGCTTGAGTTTATGTCTCCACTCAGCCTTCTCTCACTTCTCCAATTATGGCTGCTCCAAAACTTGCTTCGGCTTCCTCTGAGGTTGCATGTTCAGAGGTAATTCATGCTCCCTCTCAAACACCAAGTCTTTAACCTTTTCCTTGCTCCTTAAGGCTTTGCATGCATCTTTGACCTCAAGTGCATACATGATATTGAATTTCACACCATATGTTTCACCCATCATGTGGCGCTGTGTCTAAGGAAAACATTGTCTTTGCTAAAAATCACATCGTAGCCATGACCTTCAAATACCGCTAGAGAAACAAGATTCTTATTTAGTATTGGAAAAAGCAACACATATGTGAGTCTTATTGGGGCACCATAATCCCTCTCAAAAGGTAAAAATACCAATGCAGGTCAGGCTATACCTCCCATCATCTCCAAACTCTATGTTGTGCTTGAGGTCTTTCTCCTCCAAGTTACTGAAGAGATCTCTATTCCCCGTCATATGGAACTAGCCACCATTGTCGAGATACCACATGCTTCCCATTACAATGATTTACATGCATCGAATTAGAGAAAAATCAAGATCAACTTGTGAAACTAGAGCTTCACCTGCTACTGCTACTGTAGGATCCTTCCTGCTTGCCTTCTTCTATGAACATTTTGTGGCACAGTTCCCAAACTCGTGACACTAAAAGCACTTGATGTTGGACAAGTCTTTCTTCTTGCCCTATTTGCCTTGGACTTATTTCCCTTGGCTTTCTTTCCATTGCTGAATAATGTAAAGTCTTGTTCTTTGTAAGAGGTCCCCTCTCTGGTGTTCCTCCTAATGTCTTCATGCACCAAGTCAGACCACTTTCACTCCCACTCCCGTAGCTTCTCCCTCCCATTTACTGAATCATGGTAGTTGTGCTAGCTCTTGGGAAGGCCTAGAAGTGATAGGCTCATTAGATCATCCTCAACAACCATAACACCAACACTTCCAAGCTCATATAGAAATTTGGTGAACTTGGTCAAGTAATTTGGTATTGTGTCAACCTCCTCCATCTTGAATTTTCTAAGCTTTTCCTTCAACTCCAGCTTCATGTGGTTGATTTTTTTCTGAAACAAATATGTCAAGGAATTCCACATAGCATATGCATTTTCCTTTCTATGGAGGTTTGAGATAACATGATCTTGAACACCTTCCAACATAATCCTTCTTTCCTTTGCTACGTTCTTCTTCCATGCCACCATATCTTGAGAATCTATTGCTATAGGCTTAGGAATATCACTATATATGAATTCCTTAAACCCATTGTCTTATAACACTACTTCCATCTTATCTCTCCAAGATATATAATTCAAACTACCCTCAAGGGAATGTTTGAGTCTCAATCCAGAGAAAGACATCTTGATCATGTTGCTAGTCCTTAAGAGTAGTTATGAAAATTCGATTCACCTACACAGAACAAACTTGTATTCTTTTCTTCTATTATGATTCTTGCTCTGGTACCATGTAGAAAATCCATGAAGATTCAACTGATAATTGTAATATGCTAAAACATTATAGTTGAATCTACTCTAACAATTAAGGAAACCAATTTAGATATTCAAATCGCAAAACATGAAAGAGAGAATTTCAATCGCACAACACAAAGATTTTCCTCAGGAAATCCTTAGCTGAAAACACTGCTATCTTTATAATGCATAAGCCAAAGAATATGAGAAGATTACAATGCTTTTCTCCACGCTGAGAAACCACTGTGCTCTCTATATCTTTCTCAATGATTGCAAGACAAGCCTAGTTCAATACTTAACCAATTTTCTATATGCTTGGATCCCTATTTCCTTCCAGTGTTTCCTTGGGTAATTAGGCCCTATTAATTAGGGAAATTCTCAATCCATATTATGCAATCAATTAGGTTCCTTCCTCTGACTACATCCACCACCTATACAATTCGAATAATTATACAACTGATAGTACACTTCCCTTGAACTCCAATCTCAACTGGGTATTTCTCAGAACTCACATGCATGAGCTATTTATGAGTGAATTATAAGTTAATTGGTTGAACACATGAAGCGACGCCCCATTGTTTAACCTCCTACTAGTTCCTCTATTAGTTAAAAATAGTTTAACTCGATTTACCTTTTGATAATTTGAGTTAATTAATTACAACTAAAAATAAACTTAACGAGGGCTCCTATAATTTAGGAGACACTCTACATGCCTCTAGTTTGACCCTCAACTCGAATTAACTGAACCAACTAAATCATACTAACTTAGTTAACTCGTACAAGTTGTCATGTGATGTGGAATTACAATTTATTCTAATGTAATTCGAGGGAAAATTAAATTAAAATATTTCTTGATGTCATTTTCATGATTTGTTATTGTCATTTTTAACAAATTTCTAGTGCACAAAACCTACCGATGCCACTTATATCCCACTCAAAGGCCTATAAAGAACCACTAAAAATGAATCATGTGTTGGTTCAAGGACTTTTTCATGCCTCTTAAGCTTGAGAATATTTAACAATATCTGAAGGAACTTGTTTTCCTTTATGGATCATATTCAACTCGCTATACCCATCCTCAATGTGTAAAAGATCTTAATGGAATCCATATCCAACCTTGCTGCCAAATACACCTCAAAAAAGGTGTTGTTGTTGTTTTGTAGGTGTTGTTCATGGTGATTCATCTTAAGAAGCTGTACCTATGTCCTAAAGCCCAAGTCTTGAGGATGTTTTTTTACCCTCCCTAACTAATGAAAAACCCTTAAGATGTTTTCCCGTTGACATAGTTGGCATTTTTAGGATGGCAGATGGAATCAGTCTGTTGGAGTTGATGTCAACTTGATGCATTGGTGTGTTGGCATTAATGGTAGTGTGTTAACTCTATGAATGGATGAGATGAGGGGGTTTATATTGGTTTTGAAGGCATTTCTTCTTGAGGAGATCTATTCAATTTGTCTTGGAAATGAAAAAAATGGATAGAGCTTGGAAAAACCTTTCCAATGGTGTGCGATACTATTAAAAAAATACCTCATAGATCAAAACTTATAGAAGGTCAAAATTCAGAGATTAATGGTTCAACAACGCAAGTTTTTAGGCCTCAAGGTTCCTTATAAACCTTACATTTTGTTAAATATTTCTTTATTAGCACAACATCATCAACATACACATGGTCAAACCACACCCAAACTTATGAGAGATCGAACTTTGATTAGTACGAACCATCAGTTATGTGGTGCCTTGACAAATAACCCCTACGGTTTAATCCATAGAGTTCCCAAGACGGACTCATACATAAAGTGTTGTGGTTCTTGCGTCCAAGATGTTAGCCACCTATGAATTTTTTGTCAAGCAAACAGGTGGTTAAATTGTTTTTAAGCCTTCAAGAGATACATTTCCTATGAAAATATCTCATCCTTGAAGCCTCTTTGTGCCCTTTACCGTTGAAAATATCTTCACTACTGTTTCCATCAAAAAGGCCTCACTGTCTGTAAAAAATTGTGCTCAGAAAAGCCTTAATTTCCCCCTTGTATCCCTGAAAATTTCCCCATTTTAACCTTTTTTCCCCTTCCCAAATTTTCCCTTTTGACCCCCAAAATCCCTTCACAAGCCTACTAAACCATCCCATCACCCGTTTAAACCTCACAAACACCTTTTTTTTGGCTTAAAAACCCATTTTTCCCTCTATCGAAAACCCCTTTAAAGCCTTAAAAACTCTGTTTTTAGGCTAAAAAACCCATTTTTTGCCATAAAACAGGCTTAGCCCCTTTCAGCCAGCCCCTTAACCACTTCCCCTCCATGCACCCAGGCGCTAAGACCAAGCGCTAATCCATACAGGGCTAATCGGAATCGGAAGATATTTGGGAGCACTTTTCCTTTGTAAAACAAAAAAGTTCCGATGTGAGAGTGTTTATTCTGTCGGCCTTTGGTGCAATATTGACCGTAGATCTATACAGATCTGACAGTCTGTGCAAATCTCACAACGCTTGAAGATCTCCATCGTTGATCTTAAAGCATCCGACGGCCATTGCAGCACTGCGCTCATCGCCAATCGGAGATTTTAGAATGTGCCACCCTCCGATGCCCCAATTGGCCGATCCCCGATTGAATATGAGCCATCCATCCATTCTAATCCAATGACCAAGATTCGCTCTCGCTCTGCCCCATGTCCCCAATTGGTCACCTCCCGATCCAATCACAACCGTTGATCTGAAGCTGATTCAACGGTCCAGATGCAATCGCTCCTTCATCCCATCAAATTTTTGGCCCCTGCCTCCTCCACTTTCGATTGTTTCACAGTCGTTCATCCATCTTGATCTGACGGCTCATATTCATCCCGCGCATTCATATGGTCTATTTGCCTCCACTTCATCTGTAAATCTCCACCGTCGATCCCAAGGATCCAACGGCTAGGATTTCTCCCACCCACTAACCATATTCTCTGCCTTGCTCTCTCTCTCTCTAGATCTCAGCCGTTCATTCATAGATCGGACAACCTATATTCAAACCACCATTGATCGGCCCCCACCTTAACTGACCGCGCACGTTATCATATCACGCTCTAGCGCCTGCCGTCGGATCCCACAGTCCTAGATCCAACGGCCCACATCAATATCACGTTGTTTCCTCGTCCAAATGATAACAGTTCAAATTCACGCAATATAGGCGGTTTTAAAAGGCCACGTGTCAGCCGGGGACCTATATCACGTTCGAAAAGTGAAAATCACCTTACCCGCCTTTTGCCACGTGAAAACAACTGTTTCTTCAGAAAATCCAATCCCCCACTTCCTGCCTCTAAAAGTATATTAAGAGATCCCCACCATTGATCTATATTGATCAACGACCCTCATTGTATCTCGCACTCCATTCACATTTTTCTCATCGCGCGACCATAGAACCTCATTGGATCATTGTAGCCATTTATCTCCTCCTAAGATCTAACGGTCCTAATCAAATCACCCTCTGCCCAAGACCGGGTCCCACCATTCAAGCCCATTTCATATGTTTTTCATGCATTTTCTTTGTATTCTATCCAAACATCGAGATTGAATGTTTTACATTAAAACCTTTGTAACCCGCTCACATTAAACTTTTAATGTTTTATATTAAAGGTTTATATTGTTCCGCCTAATATCACGACTTTAATGTTTTACATTCAAGTTCATTGCATAACGTCCAACCTACCAAATTCATTCCATTAGATAATCTCCACCGTCGATCATCACCTCTAGATTTGATCAGACGGTCCACGTGCATTCCTCCACCAAACTTTCACCAGACCATTTCTTCACTATTTCATTGCATTTTTCGGTTGTTTTCTGCTACATCCACCGCATTCACCTCTGTTGCACTACCATCCTCACAACCTTCCACTGCATCCATCCTCCCCCATGCATGGATTTCTTAACATATTCCTGTGATTTTGCAGGATACAGGCGGTGTAAACCGTCGTTGTTCACAGTCACTGTTATAGTGACACAGTGTGCAGAGAAGACCGTTTTCAAAGCCAGAGGTTGCAGAGGAATGTTTGGAAAGGTTTCTAAACGAAATATTTCATCAAAGTACAAAGTTTGACTTTGTAAAACCATCCAGCATCATTAAAGCTGCATTTTCACAGACAGAGACATTCAATGAAGTGGCAAAGAGTATCAGTACAGGATTAAGAGGTTTAATGCCTAGTATTGAAGATTTTAAGCCTTAATTCAATGTTTAAAGGGAAAATGTACCAAATTGAATACCTTTTGAATTACACAAAAGGCCTAATGAGGCCTGAAGCACAAAAAACAATATTATCAGTGTCACACATCAGCAGAAGTTTCCCTCTTGAGAAAGGACAAAGTACCCATACTGTTTTTATCCTACATCGTGTTCCTGAAAATATTTCCACCCTGACAGAAGTCCTAATGCTACCAGAGCATTTGTTATGCAGTATGGCAGAACTGAAGTCATTTATCTACCTTTTTGTTTATTCACCAGAGTACTGCAGAGTACTACAGTCGAAAGTACATCAAATAACATACCTGGAGTAAATATCAGCATGTCGAAGACCACTCTTTCATCCAAAGAGTACTGAAGATTAATGCATTGATATTAAGACAGAATGGGCCTCGATCTTTTCATTCTTCCTCTGTTTTAATGTTTCATTTAGTGTTTCATCTACCTCCTCTGCCTCTCTTTCAGATATGAAACTCATGAGAAAAGTTGTTTTTGGTTGTTGATCAGATATCTGTGAACTGTAAGCTGTTTCTCTTGAGACATAGTTCTCCGTGTAAAGTTGAAAGATAGGCTGAGGAAGATGTTTTACTGAATATCAAGCTGTTGGAGAATTTTGTACATGACTGTTGTTTATCTTTAATATGACAAGCACATTTCTTTGGATCCTGATTTAAAGCAGCGGTGATGTTTTCTGCCTTTGTCACTATTTTCCTTTTGTAATTCGTTACATTTCATCTCTTTGGTAAGAATCAGAAATATTACTTAGGATACACCCTTGCATGGTACCCTAATGCTTCTGCTCTCCTTACCTTTGATGTTTTCTACTGATTTTGTTATCTGAGGACTTATTCAAGATAATTTAACTAGTGTAGTAGCTATTTTTCACTGCTAGTTGTTGTATGAATTTATGAATCTGTTCTTAGATGTTCTTGTTGGGTTTTAATTGAAAGAATTGGGATACTGGGAGTTTAGAATGCTGATTCTGTCTCACTAGGGTATTTTTCAATCAATTTAACCTTTCTAAGTTCCCTTAAGTTGGATGTCGAAGCATTGAAAGTTCAAAGCCTTTCTCTGATCTCAGGTTTTCACCTTTGTGTTTAAATCTTTAATGTTTCTTGTTGTCTGAGGAGTTAACCTTTTAGGAGCTGGATCATAGGTGTCTAATGGCATGCCCTATCCCTAGATCTGTTTCCTAAGAGGTCGCCTTGGAGGTTTCCTTGTCATTCCCCTTCATTCCTTACCATTTCATACCACACTATCATCTTTATGATCCTATGCTTTAGATGACTAGCCCAATTGAAAGCCTTGAATACTGAATAGCAATTAAACCCTTTCATGACTCCATTGCCCAATGGTCTTGAGTATTCTCTGAAGTATCTCTCCTTTGCCTAAAATACTCTTTGCTCATCCTTGTCTTATATTGGACCCTTCCTTTCCTGTTTCCCAACAACCAAAAAAACAAAAAAACAAAACAAACCTTGTGCCCTATAACTAGCCTAATACCTTGAAACTAGACCTCAAAGACATATACCTTTTCCTTTATAGAGAGATCCCTCTCTGGACCCAGGAGGGCTAGATCTTGAGGTCTTAAAGTGGTTTTGATGTTGTCTCATCTTTTGGTATTGCCAAACTTGAAAAAACATGGGAACTCCAACATAATGGCAACTCCGCTGGGGAAAAAACTTTGAGTAAAAAACACCTTTAAACACTTCTAAGAACTCAAAGAAGACCATAGTAACCTTAGTTTGGTGGTTAATGACTGCGGCGGGTAGTATACCTCCTTGAAACATTCTAAGCCTTCCACCTGGAAACTCCATAGTTCCTCAATGATTAGAGACTCCACTGGTGATCAGTAGGCCTACTGATTATCTTGGTTTCACAAGAATCCACTGGGAGACCAACCTTCATAACAACATCAGCCATATTAGAAGTAACAAGTAGGATTGAGATGCTTTGTTTGAAGACAACATTCTGGCTTTAAGAACCATTCATACAAGAGCTTATCCTAACCCAAACCCACCTAAAATAGTTGACAACCCTGAGAGCATTCTCAAGAAATCTCCTACACCTAGAAGAGAAACTATTTCCAGACACCTCCATAGAGCTAACTCTGCACCAGAAGACTTTACAGCTCTATCAGACACTCTTTTTGACTTAGACTTACCAAGAAGTTTACCTAGAACTAGGTCATTCAGTGCTCTAGACAAGCTGGACTTTGAGCTTCCTGGTTCACCATCTCATAGTGGTCAACACATTAGGGATAAAGAGACCCCTCCATCTACACCTCCCGATATTCACTTCATTCAAAACTTGGGGCTCTATCATCCTAAATCAACTCAACAGAGTGTTTCTAGTCCTAGTATTCCTGTCATCCACATACCTGCTGCTCAAGCCAATCCATTACCTCCTCAGAACATAATCATGGCAGCCTAGTATGTGCCTTTGGTGTTAACCTAGCCTCTAGTGCCTCTACCCAATGATTATCAGTAAAAAATCCCACATTTCACTGCAAAAGAGTCTACTACGGCTCAACACCATGTAGATAGGATGGAAGATTCCTTTTACTATATGGAGATAGATGATGAGACAGTCAAGATGAGAATATTTGCCCAGAGTCTAGGAGGAGATGTGAAGAAATGGTTTAAAGGCCTACCTCTTAATAGTATCCATGATCTTCCCTCTTTATATCAATCCTTCATAAACAAATGGGAAGTCAAGATCAACCCTCTCCAAATCTTAGCAGAATACAAGATCTTAAAAGAAATGTAGGAGAGAGTGCCCATGACTATTCTACAAGGTTTAACAACGTTTATAATGCTCTTCCTCCACATATGAAACCTCCCCAAGGTATGGCTTTAGTGAAATATCCTGAAGGCTTTGATGCTGACATGGCCTACCAGCTTAGGGAGAGAGACTACAACACATTGGAAGATATTAAAAAAGGAGCAGTGAGTGTAGAGGCTAACCTGATTGAGAAAAAAGCCAGAATGAGGTCTGAGAAAAATGTAACATATAGGGATGACACATCAGCTTCCACATCTGATCTCAAGTATGATAGTCTAGCCAAAAACATGGAAAGGCTAGAGAAAATGATGGAAAACATGGTTTTCATAGTTAGTAATCAGAACAGAAACCAAAATCATAACTAGAACCAGAAATTCAGGAGAAATAATCCCCCAAATAGACAGAGAGACTCTGATCAACAAGTCATTCCCCATTTCAAGAGAACTTTCTTGATGATGATGAGGGGATAATAGAAGAGTCTGAGGGAAACATAATAAATATGTTTGAAATAGACAACTCAATCCACAACTTTTCCACAGAAGAAGATCATACCTCACACTCACATTGGGATGAGGAAAGGTTAGAATCTGAGGATTACAGGCTAGGATTTGAAAATGCCATCATGCAGGTCAGAGAACAGTATGAACTTAGAAGCAAAAAGAGCTTAGAAAATTCCAAACCAAAAGCTTCTGAGATTACCATTTAGAAAAGGCCTGAGAAAAATTCTAAGGTGACTGTTGAAAGTAGCAAATCAGTAGCTGAGAGTTCTGGGAAGAACAAAGAAAAAGACAGCCAAAATACTGATAAATAGAATCAACAAACTAGCAGCACTAGCACTGCAGCTAATGCCCCTGATAAAACAGTTACTAACAATGTACATAGTGAGAATCAACACACTGATTCTGCCACTAAAGTGGTGGCTAACAAAACAGAGTTGAATCTTACGAAGAGTCAGTCTCCCTTCAATTTGGAGAGTGAGATTGCTAAAATTAAAATCTTTGTCCCACTCTCTGAGCTAGCCACTCAGGATGTATATAAAGGCAAAATTTTGAAAGCTTTAAATCTAGGTGAAAATAGTGACACTGTCAATCTAAGTGACAACCAACCGGCCCTTCTGTTTGGTCCAAAGATAGAAGGGAATTTTCAGGAAGGGGTAGTACCTCCTTTTTATATCAGCCTCAATATCCTTGACAATATTCTCCACAACACAATGCATGACTCAGGGGCATCACACAACCTAATCCCTAAGGTAGTTATGGAGAGGTTAGGCCTAGAGATAACCTGTCCTTATAAAGATTTATATTCATTTGGATCTAGCAGAGTGAAGTGCCTTGGCCTCATCAAAGACCTTTGTGTGAACCTAACCCAGATCCCAAAAAAATGTATGGTGATGGATGTTTTAGTGGCAGATGTGCCACCTAAGTATGGCATGCTATTGTCCAGGTCATGGGGAGCCAAGCTACAAGGTACAATGTAGATGGATGGGTCATATTCCACAATCCCTGTCTTTAGCCATCTTAGGAGACTGTATAGAGAGGCACAAATGAAGTTCATGGTGAGTAGCCCTGAAAAGCCTGAAAATTCACCTCTGTACTCTGTACACACGGATCTGGACTCCTTTATCCTTTGCAACAATGAATCCATAGACGAGCCAGAGCCAGAAGACAGAGATACAAACAATAGGGTAGAGCCCAGAGGTTTCAACATAATGGCCACTCTAGACTTAGAAGAAAACGAAGAAGAAACCTTGGGACAGTGCACTGAAATTGAAACTCAGAGTGAACAAGAAACAAAATGCAAACAACCAACTAGTCATCTCTCTAAACTACATACACATCATGAAGAACAAAACCCTCCACACCACGGTGTAGACCCCATATTACAGCATTACCATGAAACCAATGTTAGGGAAGAAAATGATGATAAGCATGACAACAGTCCCTTATGGAGAATGAATTTCGATGGGTCTTGCACTAGAAAGACTGTAGGAGCGGGAGTGTGGTTACATAACACTAAGAATGACTATGTAGAGAGTCATGCCTTTAATCTGAACTTCAAATGTACAAACAATATTGCAGAGTATGAGGCTCTCATCCTAGGCTTGAATCTATTGAAGAAACTAGGAGCCCGACGGATAGCTGTACATGGAGACTCTGAGTTAATCATAAAACAAGTGAACAGACAGTATACAGCTAAACAACCTAGATTGAGAGCATACATGAATGATGCTATGGATTTACTGAAAACCTTTGTAGAGTATGAACTCGTGTTTGTTCCTAGGAGTCAGAACATAATCGCGAATGGATTAGCCTGCATAGCTAGTTCATATCATAAGTCTCCTAGCGACAAATAAATCATCATTCAGACAAAATATAGACCTGCAGTGCTTGATAATGAGAAATATTGGCAAGTCTTTGAGGGTGACAAGCAGATAGAGTATTTCCTGATTGGCAGGAATGAGTTTGAATTCTCCGATTCAGACTCTAAATCCGATGAACGCTGCATGAGTGAAGAGCCCCCTGATGAAGAAAAATCACCACATAACGTAGAAATAAACGCTTTAACTGAACAACTCGGAAATCAAACCAAAGAATATAAAAATGCAGATAAAGAGGAAATAGAGGTGCTGCAGTCAAAAGATAAGAATATACCCTAAGGACTGGCACCTTTAGAGGACCTTTTTGATTTTGACGACGTATCGAAAAAACCCACTATAGAACAATCAGACTCTAATGTCAAGGAATGCAACATAGGCACTGAAGATAAGCCTAAGATGATTAAAGTGACTAAGTCCTTGCCCGCAGACATGAAAAAGAAATATATTGACTTATTTAAAGAGTTCATCGATGTGTTTGCCTGGAGCTACGAGGATTTAAAGGCCTACGATATAGACATTATACAGCACAAAATCCCTTTGAAAGAGAACCAAAAACCCTTCAGATAGAAACTTCGTAGAATTAACCCGAAACAACTGCCTCTAGTAGAAAAGGAAATCAAGAATATGTACGAGGCAGGAATCATAGTGCCTGTGAGGTTTTTTGATTGGGTTTCCAACCTTGTAGCTGTGAGAAAGAAAACAGGTGAGATCAGACTATACATCGATTTCAGAAACCTTAACAGAGTCTCACTTAAAGACAATTACCCCTTACCAAAGATGGAACACATCCTACAGAGGGTAGTAGGCTCAAAAAGGATCTCCCTGTTAGACGGTTTTTCAGGCTATAACCATGTTTTAGTACTCCCAGAATACCAACTCAAGACAACCTTCACCACTCCATGGGGCACTTTTCTGTATGTAAAAATGCCTTTTGGACTAACGAACGCTGGTGCGACTTTCCAACGAGCAATGGACATAGCCTTTTTAGAGGAAATAGGGCACTTCATTGTCATCTATCTTGATGACATAACAGTCTATTCCAAGATTGATGAGGAGCACATAAAACATCTGAGAAGAGTTTTTGAGAAATGTAGAAGGTTCGGTCTGTCTTTAAATCCCAAGAAGACTGTATTTGGCCTGCTAGAAGGTAAGCTCCTTGGCCATATTATATCATAGAAGGGAATTAAAATAGACCCGCAAAGAGTTGAGGGAATACTACATATTACCCACCCGAGAAACATAAAAGAGTTACAGTCCTTCATTGGGAAAATTAACTTCTTAAGGAGGTTTATTCCCAACTTAGTTGAGCACCTCAGGAATATGACAAACATGCTGAAAAAAGGTGTAGGGGTTAAGTGGACTGTAGAGGCTAATAAATCTTTTGAATTAGTTAAACTTGTACTAACCCGAGCACCTGTCCTAATCAACCCTGACTTCTCAAAAGATTTCTTGATATTTTCCTTTGCCTCCAAGCATACAGTGGCTGCAGTTCTACTGCAGAAAAATCCAGAGGGAATGGAACAGCCTATTGCTTTCTTCAGCAAAGCTCTAAGGGATGCACCCTTGAAATATAACATAATGGAAAAACAGGTCTATGCCTTGGTAAAGGCCTTGAAAGACTTTAGGGTGTATATACTGCATTCTCACATCATTGCCTACGTGCCAAACATAGTGGTGAAAGACATTTTGTCCCAAGATCCGGATGGAAAGAGGGGCAAATGGATTGCTGTAATATTAGAATGTGACCTAGAAATAAAACCCAAAAAAATGATCAAAGGTCAAGGCCTAGCTCAACTAATGGCTGAATCAAAGTTGCAAGCCCTTGACATAAACATGGTGGATGCCTTGGATGAAAATGAAGGATTGCCTGATCCTACAGTTGAAGAACAATTTCAAAATTCTCCTTGGTATTCTAATATCTTGTATGCGATCACAAACCTCAATGCCCCTCCTGATTTATCAAAGACTAAGGCCCGATTCCTAAAGTTAAAAGCCAGAAACTATTGCATATTGAATGAATGTTTATACTGGAAAAATGAAAATGGTCTATTGCTTAAATGTTTTCCTGAAACTGAAGCAGAGAGGATTAAACAGGAGTTCCATGCAGGAGAGTGTAGAGGCCATCTAAGCTAGAAAGCCACTGCTAACAATATACTCAGAGCTGGCTATTACTGGCCTACACTTTTCAATGACATCCATAAAATGATAATTTCCTGCCATAACTGCCATATTTTTTAGGGAAAAAGAAAGCTCCTCCATTTAGCATTACAACCCATTACTGTTGAGGCTCCCTTTCAACAATGGGGCCTAGATTTCATAGGAGAAATACACCCTGCTTCTTCTGCACAACACAAGTGGATCCTTACAGCCACAAACTACTTCACAAAATGGATAGAGGCCATACCCTCTAGGAATTCCACAGATTCTATTATCATTAAGTTCCTAGAAGACCACATCATCTCTACATTTGGCTACCCAAGAAAGATAATCACTGATAAATTTTATGTTTTTGGATCCAAGAAAATGATTGATTTTTTCACAGGTATCAGATATCACTCGGTCATTCAACTGCTTATTATCCATAAGGTAATGGGTTAGATGAATCATCTAACAAGAGCTTGGTGACCATCATCAAAAAAATTCTTGAAGAGAATAAGAAATCATGGCATAACAAGTTAGTGCATGCTTTGTGGGTTGACAGGCTAACAACAAAGAAATCGATTGGCATGTCACCATATCATCTTGTCTATGGAACAGAGGTAGTGTTTCCTACCAGCCTTGGGGTACCAGTGATTAAAATAGTCCAAGAGATTCAGACAGAAGAGGACAACATGGTAAGGAGGATAAATCAAACAATTCATCTCCAACAAACAAGAGAAGAGGTCTATAATAGAGCTATGAAAGTGCAGGAAAACATAAAGAAGTTGTTTGACAAGAGCAAAAATGACTTCAAAATTGGAGATAAGGTTCTAAAATAGGACTCTAGGAGAGAAGAAAAAGGAAAGCATGGAAAATTTGACAGTTTGTGGTAGGTTCCTTACATAATCCAATCCACTATTGGTCCAAATGCCTTTTTCCTACAAGAGCTAGATGGTACAGATTTGTTTGGGAGTCCTGTCAATGGCAGGATGCTCAAGCATTACTACTGTTGATTTCCAATCTACAGTTTTCATTTCCATTGTAAATACCATTGTTGTGTTTTGTTTTCAAAGAAAAAGAGAAAATGTTTCAAAAAAAAGAGAAAGAGAGGTTTAGACATGCTCAAAACATGAACCTCTGAAGTGCAAAAGATTGGCTCTAACATGATCAAAACCTGAGCCAAAGGAAGTAAAGAAAGCTGGTTCTAATATGCTCAAAATTTGAACCAACAAATAGAGAAGAAAAAGGATCAGCTCTAATAAGCCCAAAACAAAAGCTGAAGTGAAGAAGAAAGTGACTCTAACAAGTTAAAAACTTGAGTCACAAAGAAAAGAAGGAATGTTTCAAAGTTTCAAGATTTCAAGCCTTGAGATTTTGTTTTAAAGTTTCTGCAATTTCAGTCCATGTGCAACTGTATTTATGCCATGGATTCACAGCATACCAGACTTTCTAATCCTGGTTTGACTATTTTTAAATTTCTGTTGTAGAATGTAGAGAAGAAATCTGCTAGACAGTTTAATCCTAGCAGATATTAGATTAGGTAGAGAAATTGTGAGGCCAACAGTTTAATCTGGTCTCATGGAGTAATAAGGGTATAATTAGACTAGTTTTTTTTCTGCTTTCAATAAAAAAAAATGATAAAGAAGGTCTACAAATTCAAATGCACCTTGAAGAAAAAATGTAAGGACTGTAGGATGGGTAGGTAGATTGTTAGGGGAATGTTTTCTGCTGATTAATATCCATCATGTTTGTAATAGCTGAATCAAAGAAGAAATATGGTTCAAAGATCAGGCATCTGGCCTACTCAAAAGATTATTTTCTGAATTCTTAACACCTTCAAGAAGATGCCATCCCCATGTGGAGCCACTGTTAGCCACCTATGAATTTTTTGTCAAGAAAACAGGTGGCTAAATTGTTTTTGAGCCTTCAAGAGATACATTTCCTATGAAAATATCTCATCCTTGAAGCCTCTGTGTGCCCTTTACTGTTGAAAATATCTTCACTGCTATTTCCATCAAAAAGGCCTCACTATCTGTAAAAAATTGTGCTCAGAAAAGCCTTAATTGGCCCCTTGTATCCCTGCAAATTTCCCCATTTTAACCTTTCTTCCCCTTCCCAAATTTTCCCTTTTGACCCCCAAAACCCCCTCCCAAGCCTACTAAATCATCCCATCACCCCTTTAAGCATCATCAACACCCTTTGTTTGGCTTAAAAACCCATTTTCCCTCTACCAAAAACCCCTTTAAAGCCTTAAAAACTCTGTTTTTAGGTTAAAAAACCAATTTTTTGCCATATAATAGGCCTGGCCCCTTTTGGCCAGCCCCTTAACCACTTCCCCTCCATGCAGCCAGGTGCTAAGACCAAGCACTAATCCATACAGGGCTGATCCAAATCAAAAGATGTTCGGGAGCGCTTTTCCTTTGTAAAACAAAAATGTTCCGATTCGAGAGTGTTTATTCTGTCAGCCTTTGGTGCAATATTGATCGTAGATCTATACAGATCTGACAGTCCACGCAAAGCTCACAACGCGCCCGTCTCACTCCTTTATAAACTCCCGATGAATATCTCCACTGTTGATCTTAAAGCATCTGACAACCATCGCAGCACCGCGCTCATCACCAATCAGAGATTTTAGAATGTGCCACACTCCGATGCCCCAATTGGCCAACCCCTGATTGAATCTGAGCCGCCCATCCATTCTAATCCAACAGCCAGGATTCGCTCTCGCTCTGCCCCATGTCCCCGATTGGTCACCTTCCAATCCAATCACAGTTGTTGATTTGAAGCTGATCCGATGGTCCAGATGCAATCGCTCCTTCATCCCATCAGATTTTTGGCCCCTGCCTCCTCCACTTCCAATTGAATCGCAACCATTCATCCCTCTTGATCTGATGGCTCATATTCATCCCACACATTCATATGGCCTATTTGCCTCCACTTCATCTGTAAATCTCCATTGTCGATCCCAAGGATCCAACGGCCAGGATTTCTCCCGCCCACTAACCATATCCTCCGCCTTGGTCTCTCTCTCCAGATCTCAGCCGTTCATTCATAGATCGGACGGCCTGTATTGAAACCAACTTTGATCGGCCCCCACCTTAACTGACCGCGCACGTTATCATATCACGCTCCAGCTCCTGCCATCGGATCCCACAGTCCCAGATCCAACGGCCCACATCAATATCGCGTTGTTTCCTCGTCTGAACAATAACAATTCAAATTCACGCGATATAGGAAGTTTTAAAAGGCCACGTGTCAGTCAGGGACCTATATCGTGTTCAAAAAGTGAAAACCGCCTTACCCGCCTTTTGCCACGCGAAAACAGTTTTTTCTTCAGAAAAACCACTTCCGCACTTCCCGCCTCCGAAATTCCATTAAGAGATCTCGACCGTTGATCTGTATTGATCAATAGCTCTCATTGAATCTCACACTCCATTGACATTTTTCTCATCGCGCGACCATAGAACTTCATCGGATCATCACAGCCGTTGATCTCCTCCTGAGATCTAACGGTACTAATAAAATTGCCCTCAGCCCATGACCGGGTCCCACCATTCAAGCCCATTTCATATGTTTTTCACACATTTTCTTTGTATTCTGTCCAAAGGTCGAGATCAAATGTTTTACATTAAAACCTTTGTAACCCACTCACATTAAACTTTTAATGTTTTATATTAAAGGTTTATATTGTTCTGCCTAATATCACGAATTTAATGTTTTACATTAAAGTTCATTGCATAACGTCCAACCTAACAAAGTCATTCCATTACATAATCTCCACCGTCGATCATCACCTCCAGATCTGATCAGATGGTCCACATGCATTCCTCCACCAAACTTTCACCAGACCATTTCTTCACCGTATCACTGCATTTTCCAGTTGTTTTCTGCTGCATCCACCACATTCACCTCTGTTGCGCTGCCATCCTCACAACCTTCCACTGCATCCATCCTCCCCCATGCATGGATTTCTTAACATATTTTTTTGATTTTGCAGGATACATGTGGTGGAAAGCGCTGTTGTTCACAGTCACTGTTATAGTGACATAGTGCGCAAAGAAGACCGTTTTCAAAGCTAGAGGTTGCAGAGGAGTGTTTGGAAAGGTTTCTAAACGTAATATTTCATCAATGTACAAATTTTAACCCTGTAAAACCATCCAACATCATTAAAGCTGCATTTTCATAGATAGAGACAGTCAATGAAGCGACAAAGAGTATTAGTACATGATTAAGAGGTTTAATGCCCAGCATTGGAGATTTTAAGCCTTAATTCAATTTTTAAAGGGCGAATGTACCAAATTGAATACATTTTGAATTACACAGAAGGCCTAATGAGGCCTAAAGCACAAAAAACAATATTATTAGTGTCACACATCAACAGAAGTTTCCCTCCCAAGTAAGGACAAAGTACCCATACTGTTTTTATTCTACGTCGTGTCCTTGAAAATATTTCCACCCTGACAGAAGTCCTAATGCTACCAGAGAATTTTTTATGCAGTATGGAAAACCTGAAGACATTTATCTACCTTTTTTTTTATTCACCGGAGTACTGCAGAGTACTACAGCCGAAAGTACATCAAAGAACATACCTGGATTAAATATCAACCTGTCGAAGACCACTCTTTCATCCAAAGAGTACTGAAGATTAATGCATTGATATTAAGATAGAATGGGCCTCGATCTTTTCATTCTTCCTCTATTTTAATGTTTCATTTAGTGTTTCATCTACCTCCTCTGCCTCTCTTTCAGATATGAAACTCATGAGAAAAGTTGTTGTTGGTTGTTGATCGGATATCTGTGAACTGTAAGCTGTTTCTCTTGAGACATAGTTCTCTGTGTAAAGTTGTAAGATAGGCCGAGGAAGATGTTTTAAAACTGAATATAAAGTTTTTGGACAATGTTGTACGTGACTGGTGTTGCTCTTTAATATGACAATCACATTTCTTTGGATCCTAATTTAAAGCAGCGGTGATGTTTTCTGCCTTTGTCTCTGTTTTCCTTCTGTAATTCATTACATTTCATCTCTCTGGTAAGCATCAGAAATCTGGCTTAGGATATACTCTTGTATGGTACCCTAATGCTTCTACTCTCCTTACCTTTGATGTTTTCTACTGATTGTGTTATCTGAGGACTTATTCAAGATAATTGAACCAGTGTAGTAGCTATTTTTGACTGCTAGCTGATGTATGAATTTATGAATATGTTCTTAGATGTTCTTGTTGGGTTTTAATTGAAAGAATTGGGATACTGGGAGTTTAGAATGCTGATTCTGTCTCACTAGGGTATTTTTCAATAAATTGAACCTTTCTAAGTTCCCTTAAGTTGGATGTCGAAGCATTGAAAGTTCGAAGCCTTTCTTTGATCTCAGGTTTTCACCTTTGTGTTTAAATCTTTAATGTTTCTTGTTGTCTAAGGAGTTAACCTTTTAGGAGTTGGATCATAGGTGTCTAATGGCATGCCCTGTCCCTAGATCTGTTTCCTAAGAGGTCGCCTTGGAGGTTTCCTTGTCATTCCCCTTCATTCCTTACCATTCCATACCACACTATCATCTTTAAGATCCTATGCTTTAGATGACTAGCCCAATTGAAAGCCTTGAATACTGAATAGCAAGTAAACCCTTTCATGACTCCATTGCCCAATGGTCTCGATTATTCTCTGAAGTATCTCTCCTTTGCCTAAAATCCTCTTTTCTCATCCTTGTCTTATATTGGACCCTTCCTTTCCTGTTTCCCAACAACCAAACAAAAAAACAAACCTTGTGCCCTATAACTAGCCTAGTACCTTGAAACTGAACCTCAAAGAGATATACCTTTGCCTTTATAGAGAGATCCCTCTCTGGACCCAGGAGGGCTAGATCATGAGATCTTAAAGTGGTTTTGATGTTGTCTCATCTTTTGGTATTGCCAAACTTGCCAAAAGATGGGAACTCCAACACGAGAGACACCAAACTCTCTGTATGGTGGTGTAGCATTATTTCAATAAAGAATTACCATCTTAGTGCTTAAAAATCTTGACAAAGAAATTCTTAGAAAAGCCAAGTCCATGACTCCCTGGCCTCTGTACGATGGCATGGCACAAGATAATGTGGACCAATGATGGTGTGACACATGAAACTATCCCATCGTCTAAAGGTTATGAGCAGGTCGATGACGTATTAGCATAGGTGGCATGATGCTGTCAGCTGATGATGTGACACTCGAGGCAAGCAACATGTGGCATCTAGATTTGGACTTTTTAGGTGGCCATTTGGCATCTTGGCCTTTTCCCATCAGAGTTGGTTCACGGTTTTATGAAAAGAGAAGGGTCTACCCTCTACAAAAAGACCCTGGGATACAAAATACTCCATTGTTTGTTGTGAAGATTCATGTCCCACACTAGGAATTGGAAAAGGTTTTGAAGTGGTTTATGAATGTAAAAGCTTGACCTACAAAACTCGGTAGATGATAAGAGAGCATGTCAAATTCCATTAATATTGTCATCCTCGATCGGTGGAGGACTAAGACAAGAGTTACGTGACTAAGCTTAGAGGTCAGTGGATAAAGTCTAAAAATTGGGAAAATGGTTACCATTTAACAACCTCTTCTAGTGAAGGAAAGCACACCGAGGGACTGGTTATGCAATGGTTGTTTAGTGTAAAGTGTCGTTTCCAATGGCCCTGCTCTGTTTCTTTCCATAATCATGGGGAACAGATCTACTGCTGTTGGTGGTGTGGCGCTTATCCCATCATCTCTTTATCCAAAAGGATTTTGGGGGAGGATCTGTACTTGATCTCTTCTGTGTGGGAATCAACATAGTGCCAAGCCATGATTCTGCAGTGGTGGCTATCCTTGACACATTATATGTCCATTCTTTGGATCTCATCACTCCCATTTCCACGCTCCCGGGCAAGGATACCATAGCCCCGAGAGCACCTTCCATGGTCCCCAGTTCTCCTGGATAGTTATGATTGCAGATTAAAGCAACTGTTGCGTCAGCCATAGATGACTTGATCGAATTCATTCTACTCTATGTGTGGAGTTGGCACAGAAATCGAGGTGTGAGGGCTGAGAGATATCGAAGGAGAATGATTAAGAAAAAAGGTGTTGCCTTTGTGAGAACTGGGCACGTTTGACGCTTATTAAGGAGAAGGGAGGTGGATCTCAAAACTAGTGGTTTGGGTAGACCACAGTTTCCACTAACACATAGTTACTAGTCCAGATTTGGTTGCCCATTGTGTCAGTGCCGATGTCACACTTTCGTGAGCCATCATTGCGAATACCAAGAAAACAGGTGGCAAATGCAAAGGCCAGGAAAGTTGATATGTAGTGACTTCCAATGTCAATGTGGATATATCCAATGTCAATGGTTTTGAAACTTCATATATTTTGGTGATAATTCACCCATCATCGAAATAAATGTCACTAAATATTTTCAACTGAAAAATCTATTGTCTTTAAAATTCCATTAATATTATTCGTTTCCATTACTAAAGAATGTAACTAACTCCATTATTTACCAATTACATGCAATTCCTTTTTAAAATTTCTCTCAACATAGGTTTTATATTAGAATTGTATGGCAATGAAAGCTTATTCTTGTAGATTTGTTTCTTAGTAGTATGTTATGGAAATGGTAGTTCCCTTTTTTTGAGAATTTTTGTGATTTAGCATTATTGTTGTCACTATAGGCTTTTCCCTGGATACTTTCATTTATCGAGATAATTTTTGAGGTCTAGTATTGTCTACTCAACTTAGTGTTCCTAAATTGATGTCAAAAATTGTCAACTAGGGCTAGTAAACTATTGAAGTGAAGTGCACTATATGTGCCTAGGTATCTATTTCTCACTACGTTGTGTTTAGTGTTTTTCTAGTGTTTTTTTGGTTTTTTGGTTTTGTGTTTTTATGCTAAGAGGAAAAGAACTAAGTGTTGGTAAAGAGAAATTGTTGGTCCCACTAAAACAAAGAAAAATATATTCTAAACTATGTATGGCACTAAAGAACAGAGAATGCAAAACTTGACAATAACTCATAACATGAACTCAGTCCAATTCATTCGTTGGAAGTATATTGGAACAACTTGAGAAAAGGATGAGTTTAATGCAATGAAGTTCTTCTAAGTAACAACAACCTACAATATCACAGAGAAAACCTCATCCATGGCTAGAGATTTGTTGGAACACATTTGGAAAAGATTATCTTCAACATAGTAAGGAAACCTACTCTAAATTAACTTAAGACACTAAAATCAATCCATTCTACAACTCAAAATGTCACTATTAAGCCTCATTCAAGGGTTAGAAATCTTTTGGAATAGTTTTGGAAAGAGGCAGTTTGTAAAATTATGAGAAATTGCAGAACATTCAAGACTTCAAAATGAAATTACCAATTCTTGTTCATATGATAATAATGTATTAATAGAGATTAAGAACAAGAGTAGTTTGTAAATAATGAAGGCCTTTAAGTCTACTTTAACAGAACTAGAGTACAACTAGCTAATAAAACTTGAAATACAGTGAATAGAAATGAACTAGAATGCAATCAATTAACTTGAAATACAGTGAACAGAACTGAACTAGAGTGAAATTAACCTCCGGAGTATTACAGCTTGAAATAAAATGCAACTAATCTCTGAAATACTACAACTCTATCTCATTCAGTGTTAGTGATATTTTGGAACAATTCATAAGAACAAGACGAGATGTAACATTTGATGTGAGTGAGCATAAAAACATAAAGTTCATAAAAATGCAACTAATATCTGAAATACTACAGCTATATCTCATTCAATGTTAGTGATATTTTGGAACAATTCATAAGAACAAGATGGGCTGTAACATCTAATTTAAGTGAGCATAAAACATAAAGTTCAGAAAACTATTTAAATTAGGAATGAAACAAGGCTAGAGTTACTTATCTAAACAATATGCACAGAGCTTCTCGGGCAGTAGGGGCCCTCTACCATCGGATTAGCACAAAAATCTACTCAAGATTGCTTTAGATCTTGTATTAAAGTTTCTCTTCTTTCATTAAAGGAAAACGCTTCCAAAAATAGAGTATTACGGTCTTTTGAGATCTAACAACAAAACATCAATCTAGCTAATTGTCTCTCAGTTTCCCGAGTTATTCTTATAAGAGAAATACATAACTTCCCTGGAGAAGAAATAGGGATAAGTGTATTTTTCAATTAAAATCAAACTAGGACTATTGTGGAGGCCTCGTACTTTGCTGAAGACATCTGTAGAGTCCTCGTCTTGGTAGGAATCTGCTTCTTAGTTTTTTATTTCCTCCACGTGCATAACCACCTATAGATTTCTACTCAGACTTCATAGAGGGCAAGAAATGATGTAGGAGTGTTGTGGAATTCAACCATAGGCGTTTTTCCTTTAAGTGACAACTGTAACCTGTGTGAACATGAAGATAGCTGTGGAATAGGCGACTAGCTACAGAATGGCTGCATTCTGTAGCCGAGTCTAGTCAAAAATTACTACAACAACAAAACCACAAAAATATATCAAGTCAGTCATTGTATACATTCCTAAAGTGAATTTAATCAATCCTATTGATCTTTTAACCCTATATTTGATAAGGGACAAAGGAAATGAAGTGAAATTTGGTGAAAGGAAAGGTCATCTTTGGGGCTCAACATACCCCCACTGCAATGTTTTTGCATGTCCTCATGCAATTAATCCATATATTCTGGAACTTCTGCTAGGACATCTAACCTCCTTCTTCTGCTTTTCCTGATATTCAATGGCCTCCTAGCTTCCTTATGACCAACTTGAATCTCAAATTTATAAGTGCCGTGCTCAACTTTTTGTTTTTCTTCTTCAACTTCTCACTAGCCTTGTACAATTTTTCCATTTGCAGAGAGAGAGTTGTATTCATATCACTTTTCAGCTTAACTTGCTCCTTTAAAATTTAATTTTCATTCTTTATGTGCCTATTGAGTACTTCCAACTCATATTTGTCTCTTCTTATCACATCAATTGCACATTCTGGTGGGCTAGGAGTTCTTCCTCTACTTTCTGAGGCTGTCTTTTCTAATGTCTCAACATAATTATAGATTTGCTATTGTGCTGGGTCTATCTCCAGAGTTCCTTCATCAAGATCCTCTTCGTACTGGTACTTAGGTGATCTAGCAGTTGGTGTCTCTTCATCCTCAATGTTTATAATTCTCGTTTGTCTAAACCCTGTTTTCTTCAATATGATTCTAAGTCTATGACTTCGTCTTAATTTAGATGGTCCTTCACCTCTCTCTTTGGCATACTTTATTATTATCTTCTTCTTTTTAAGTTGTTTCTTAATTTTAGCCAATTTCTTAGAAATAATCTCCTCACTGTCCTCTTGTATGGACTTACTAGTTTTAATTTCAACAGATTTGGAAATTTTCCCTCTCCTGCTTCTTCTTGTAAGTTTGCCTTCAGATGGAGATTCCTTGGGTTCTTCAAAGTGATTCCTCACTAGGAACTCATCCCAATTGTCTCCCACCTTTCTCAAATGATGTTCAATTAGGATTTTAACTAGGCCGTGGTGATACAAAGTGGTTTCCAAGAATTTAACCCTCTTTTGAACATTAGAGGCCATTCTCTTTAGACTATGAAGTAAGAAAAAGGGTAAATTGATTTCTTTATCTAAGAAATGCATCATTAGCCGAATATGATACACATATAGGGTACCAAACCTTCCCTCACAAGTTATAAAATTTTGCAAAATGAGCAACATATTCTGCCATTTATTCTTTAGTGTTGAGCTAGGAATGCCCTTCTTAAAAATTGAAATATCCATACCTGGTGTTTTGAGCATTTGCCTCCATGCCTCATTATGAAATTCCTTATTTTTGAACCATCATTCACCTTTCCTGGGTAATTTCGCTACTTCTGCAATGAAAGATTCTATAATAGTGAATTTAACATCTCCTATTTCAACTTCTGCTCCATTGAAGGACCGTGCAAATGTCTTAGTTACCTCTTTATGAAAACCATTGAATTTTTCCAAAAAATGTAACCACCCAGCCTGCTGTAGAATTTCTCTAATATGTGGGTAACCCTCTAAGTATTTGGTTCCGACTGGCTCAGACCTTACGATGAGACCCATGGCTTCTTTTCTCAACCTTCAATTTACTTCTCTTCTATTCACGGTGAAAATGACTGTAGAGAGTTGTTTTTACCCCAAAGGTGCCTTCTCTGTTTATGCAGTAGGAATTAGCTAGGAAGGATGACATGAAGAGGTTATAGAATGAATGAAATATGGTGAGGGTGATTCACACGAATTAATGAGTTTGAGAGCCATCATGGAAGAAAATACCGCAGAAAAATCTCGTGAGAATTTCAAAATCATCACTGAATACTTCGAGCTAGTGACGTGACCGAATAGGTCACTTCAGTACTTAACCGTTAAGTTTTAAATGATGATTTGATATGGAATAATGGAAGGGATTTTGTCCAAAGTTTCTATGATAGGTTTAATAGGTATGATCAACACGAATAATCAAAATAACTTTATGGATCATACATGACTTAACTATACTATAACTTTCACAATCTGTCATCATAATAATTTCACAACTTTACCTTTGCCTTTCCTTTAATTTTTGTGGTTCTAATATGCTTTGTCTTCCTTTGAAAATCATTGATTCTTAAGTCTTCATAATCCCTTTGATTTTTCTTGTTGTCATAGGTGTGCAAGATCAATTTGCTGCTGAACAAGTGATTACTGGATAGTTTCCTTTAGGATATCTAGCTGCAGAATGTCTAGCTGGCTACAGAATGTCTGGCTGCAGAATTTGGCTGCAAAATATACCTGTAGAAGCTTTTGAAACATGGAATGAAATGTTGTATGAAGTGAATTAGAATGGATCATGAAATATGGTATAATGGAGCATGAGTGAAGTGAAATGTAATGGAATGAAATGGATCATAAATTTATAGTGGAGTGAAATATAAAAAGTGGCTTGCAACTTTATGATTTGTAATATTCAATTGCAGAAAGAGATCAAATTTAAAAATCTCAGATTAAAATGAGGTGAACCATGGAATGGAATGAATGAAGTATGAATGAATGGAGTGAATGAAATATGAATGAAGTGAGACATGATGGAGTGAGATGGATCATAAGTGGAATATGATATATAAAATGGTTCTGCACTTATGATTTTGTGATAGCTGCTTGCAGAAAAAAACAATTTTGAAAAGCTAAAGTGTCAGAAGGATTCTAATTTTCACTTTATCTTTTCTGTATAAACATGCTAATCAGTGATTAGTTTTCATGTTTATACTTTATTTATTTATTTATTTTCATGCATTTGAATTCAGAAAATTCAATTAAGTTGATGAAGAAGAAGAATTCTTCTTCATTAAGTTCACATCACTGTTTTCCTAGAATCTCTTGACAAATTCTTCTCTTGAAAGTGGCTTATGATACAGCTTCAATCTATGACCATTTACAAGAAAAGTGACCTTCTCTTCATCTATTGTCCTGATTTTAATTGCTCCATTGTCAAAAATTCTCATAATTTCATATGGCCCAAGCCAATGTGTTTGGAATTTACCTTGAAAATCTTTGAACTTTGAATCAAACAAGAGAGCCCAGTCACCTTCTTTGAACTTCTTTTCCTTGATGTACTTATCATGCCATCTAGTCCTTTGCTGTTGGAATATACTTGTTTTCTAGACTGCACCCTATCTGATCTCATCCAATTCATTAATCTGCTCTAATCTGTTCTTTTGTGCCTCTATTAGATCAAGTCCTAGCTGAACTGCCATTTTAAAAGTTTGAATTTGAAACTCTATGGGAAACAAAACTTGTTTTCCATAAACAAGTTCATAAGGAGTATGACCTCTTGTGCTTCTCCATGTAGTTCTATAGGCCCACAAGGCTTCAGGAAGCCTGTCTGCCCAATCTCTTCTATGTAAATGAATAGTCTTTGTTAGGATCCCTTCAATGACTTTATTGGTAGATTCCACTTGACCATTTGCTTTTGGATGATAGGGAGTAGATTTTATGTGTCTGATTTTGTACCTCTCCATCATTTGTTCCACTGGCCTTGATGTGAATTGAGCTCCTTGATCTGTAACAATTTCCCTTGGGACACCAAAACGAGTAAAAATATCCTCAAAAAGAAAATTAACTATAGATGCTTCAGTAGCAGAAATTAATGGCTTGGCCTCTACCCATTTGGTAACATAATCAGTGCAAAATAATATATATTTCTTTTGCCTTGATGGAGGACTAATAGGTCCTGTTGTCAACAATTATTGTCACTCCTAGAGACAGCCTAGAGTTGCTATAGACCAGTGCCTAGGACATATTAGCATAACAGGGAGGCTACAATAAAGTTTGGGTGTCAATCCAAAGACTCACCTGCTATCTCTTGCAAACCAGGAAATTGATTTTGAATGGGACCAGAACCTACAGAAACTGTCACAAGGAAAGTAATGTTGCAGAGACGAGATGCAAAACTCCAGTATAAAAGCATCAAACAGTTAAGAGACAATTTACTGTAAAGAGGGCCGTTTCAAATAATATGTCACAGAAATTCAATATCAGAAGGTGTATGCTGGGAAAGAAACATAAGAGGATATTAGTCAACTTTGGTCTGATACCCAGATACACAACAGAACCACATATGGGCTTATCATTCTAAGAATCCATACATGACAATGGCGTTTTAAAAGCACCCTCCCAAAGCAACTAATATAGCAGAAAGATGGATGAAATGAACATGAAACAATATATCACGCCTGAGCCATATTTAAAGTGCTTGACTGATCCAAGTATGGGCATCAACTAGGATGAATCCTCACTTAAAATCAGTGAGCCACTCACATTCCAGTACATGATACAAGAAGAAAGATGAAATGAAATGTTGTATTAATCACATAAGAGAAGGTTACATACTATGAAATACCAAAGACCAGAATCCTCATCACAGATAGAACTCCTCCTCACTGAGACCCTACGGGCTCTGAGCCTTCATACAGAAGCTTTACAAAATGTATACAAAATTTCCTTTCACTGCATAATTTTCTGATAAAGTCTGGAACCCTTACAATGTATTTCTTCCTGGCTTTTATAGAAGAAACAGAAAACTCTCGAAAATGAGGTAGGTGATACTCATTTAATGATCTCATTAAAACAAAAATGGCGGAAACATTCGCGCCCATACTATTCGATGGCCCTAGGATGCTGAAAGTACTCTGTGGCTGCTCCATGAAATAAATGTTGTGAGTGCCAATTTCTCCGGGGATAAGATATGAGGAATAAAATATGTAATATTTTGTACTTTCCTGAAAAGAATTTGGCTGAAATAAACCCTGAGGACACTATTTTCTGTGAAAAGATCTTTCTAGTAATCTGTAGGGTCTTCGATCTGGTACTTTTCCTTAAAAAGGGTATGTAAGAGCCCCAAAGTCCTTAAATACGTTTCTTGAATTCCCTGCTCTTCACTGATATTTTCGATCTGTGCCATTAATTCTTCATTCGCTCAACCTGTGCATTTAAATGACCTTGGAGGGTTTTATAGATTTAAACCCTAGATTTTTAATGGATGTCATGTCAGCATATCATCCCGGATCTTGGCTCCATAATTCTGCATTTGATAATTGGTCCTCTGGAGCGTACTCGACTTCTGTGGTGGTGGACGTGAATTCTGATGGTTCTCCATCGCCGTAAACCTACAAAACCCACCAAATGGTTAAAGAAAACCAGGCGCCATGGTAATGAATGAGGCAGTGACCACGGAGTGGTGATATGGACTGAGTGAAACAATGAGGAGAAGCAGGGTGACGGAGGAATGAAGGGTGGCAATGAATAACATAGTGGGACAACGTTGTATGGATGAGGCGGAGCCAGACAACATAGGCACGTAAACGATACATGGAAATGGTGGAGGCGAGCGTGAATGACACGTGGGCATACGAGAGACTATACAGAAGGGGTGACGTGGAGGTGGACTCGGTCAACCGACAGGGTGCGCGAACAATTCTGGACCATACGATAAAAAACGGGATCGATGGTTAATATTGTGTCGTGCAGTGGTGAGATGATGGGCCACGGGTGATGTAGACGGGAGTTAAAAGCTTCACAACTTTGGAGAATAAATCGCCGTTGGATCGAGCACCCAAGAGCGGACGGTTCACATGGATTTCGCTGCACGTCCATTGACCGAACGATAACGCGCGAAATGGAAGTGGTTTTGGGTCATGCACTGGGACACGCGGCGATCATCGTATGGAATCGCTGCGATTCGCGGAATACCGCCTGCCCTGGATGAGCGGTGCGAAATAATCAGCCAGTTTTAAGCAGTGGTAAGGTGCGACGCGGTCCACAAGGCGGATGAGTGCCACTCTGTCGATCTGTGTTTTGATCCAACGGTCCAGCGCGCACGCGATGAGCATATGTGTTTAAGTGCCTTTGGGACTTAACACTTGGTCTTGAGCTTTGGTTATGTGGACGATTAGATATAGGGAGCCGCGGCTAAAGGGGCTAGACCTTTTATTACTTAAATATGCACTCGTGGGGTTTTCTGAGGTATTTAAGGGGGCGGGATAAGCAACAGTCAGAAAAATGAATGTATTAGGCCAAGATAGGGAACTTGTAAGTTAAGGGGAGAGGGATTGAAGATCACAAATTTAAATGAGGGGCTGTCATGGATAACAGGTCCTACAAAATCTAAGGCCCATTTCTCAAAAGGTTCAATATGTACCTGAGGCTGCAATGGCATCTCACCTAAAGGAGAAGGTTTCCCTACCCTTTGGAAACTGTCACACCTTTTGACATATTCTTTAGCATATTTAAAAAGGGATGGCCAATAGTATCCTAAATGAAGGACCTTATAAGCTGTCCTTTTATCAGCAAAGTGTCCGCCACAAGGTTCATCATGACATGCCTTGAGGATCTCAGGCATCTCATCTTCCTGAACACATATCCTAATGATAAAATCTGGACCTGTTTTGTATAACTCATTAGAAACCCATGAATATTTTGCACTGTCATAAATGATCTTTCTTTTGTCTCTTGCATTCATTATTGAAGGAAATTTCCCTGAAACTAAATAATTAGCAATGTCAGCAAACCAAGGAGTCTGAGTAGAAATTGCAAAAAGATATTCATCAGGGAATTGATCTTCAACTGGAGTATTTTCTTTGATGTTTTGGAGTCTAGATAGGAAATTAGCTACTGTGTTTTGTTTTCCAGGCCTATCTAGAATGGCAATGTTGAATTCTTGTAAAAGCAATAACCATCTTATGACTCTGCCATTAGTAATTGATTTGTTCATTAGATATCTAATTGCAGAGTGATCTGTGTGAACAAAAGTTTCATAGCCTGTTATATAGTGTATGAATTTGTTTATGGCATGAACAACAACTAAAAACTCTTTTTCAGTTACAGTATAATTTAACTCTGAAGGAGTCAAATTTTTACTTATATAGCAGATGGCATAAGGAATCAAGTCTTTTTGTCCCAATACTACTCCTAAAGTTGTATCTGAGGCATCTGTCGAAATATGAAAAGGTAACTTCCAGTTAGGTCCCCTTAAAATAGGTGCTTCGGAGATTTTGTTTTCAGGTTCTCAAAGGCTAACCAGAAATCAGGATTCCACTTGAATTCACAGGGGTAAGTAATTTGAAAAGTGGAGATTCTATCTTGGTGAAGTTTTCTATAAACCTTTGATAATATCCTGTAAATCCTAGAAAACATCTAACATCTTTTTGACAACTTGGAATAGATAAGTTAGAGATGACTTCAACTTTTGACTCATCAACTCTAATCTCATCCCCTGAAATGTGATGTCCCAAAACAATTCCTTCAGTAAACATCATAAAACACTTCTCATGACTTAGTGAAAGATTTGCTTCTTTACATCTCTTTAAAACTTTTTCCAAGTTTGCTAAAGCTTCTTCAAATGTGTTTCCATAAACTGTGAAATCATCCATATATACCTCTACACAATCATGTATTAGATCTAAAAAAATTCCTAGTACCTCCCTTTGAAATGTTGCAGGTGCATTGCATAGTCCAAATGGAAATAATCGGTAAGCATAAGTACCCCAAGGACAAGTAAATGTGGTTTTGTCTTGATCTTCAAGTGCTACTTGAATTTGGTTATAACCACTAAACCCATCTAAAAATGAGAAGTACTTTTTGCCAGCTAATGTATCTAACACCTGATCTATGAAAGGTAGGGGAAAATGATCTTTAAGAGTAGCTTTGTTTAATTCCTGGTAGTCAATACATACTCTCCATTTACCATTTTTCTTTGGCACAATTACCAAAGGAGAAGCCCACTGACTATCTGAAATGAGATAGATAAATTTGACATTTAACAATTTCTGCAATTCTTCTTTAACAATTTCCCTAAGATTTGGATTCATCCGTCTCTGAGGTTGTCTGATTGGTTTACAATTTTCCTCTATGTAGATGTGATGAGTGCAAGTCTTGGGGCTTATCCCTTTCATAGCAGTGTACTCCCATGCATATGCAGAAGAATGTCTCTGTAATATCTTGACTAGCTCTTCTTGTTGAGATTTCTCTAGGTTCTTGTTTATGTTTAAAGTTTTTCCTGGAGATATCTCAATTGTAGAGCTGCCAAATTTATCCATGGAATAAAGAGACATCTGTCTTGATGATAAAAACTCAATGTTGGATTCTTCTTGAAGTTGTTCATGTTTGTATTCCGAAGAGGATTCAAAGTTCTCTAAGGTATTCAGAATCTGGCTATCTTCACTAATTTCTGAAATTGTGAAGAGAGGTTGTATATCTTCTTCATCCTCAATCCATTGAGTATCATATAATTTTGTAATTGTCTTTGTTGTAGGATACAAGGTAAATTTCTTGGTTGAACTACCATCAGAGATGTACATATCACCAGATCTACAACTAATGAAAGCATCAGTTGTAGCTAGCCAAGGTCTTCCTAATATAATAGGATGCCCTCCTAGATTATTCTTAGGAGTTAGGATCATAAAATCCAAAGGATACTCCCAAGAATCTAGGGACACTGGAATGTGTTCTATTACTCCATCAGGTTTGATCACAGATCTATCTGCTAATTGTAATAATCTGGGTGTAAAAAGAAGATTAGGAAGTTTCAGTTTATCCATGATGTGTCTACTCATGATATTGATTGCTACTCCTAAATCAATAAGTGTGTTTTGGATCTCAGTTCCATTGATGTGTATTTTAACAACTGGATTTCCTGTGTCTAGATACTTTGGAATAGTAATCTTACCCATCATGATATCTGTTATTTTTCCTGCCAGTTGAATTTTCTTTGTCTCTCTTATTCTTTTTCCTGTTTTCGTCATGCTCAACTCATTTATTGTCTTTGCTAAGATTGGAATTTCCTTAATAGCTTGAAATAATGGGATCTTAATACAAACATTTCTCAGCTCATCTAGGAAATCATAATTAGGCACCATAATTTTTTTTTCTACACCCCTATCAATTTGTGATCTTTCTGGAAAGGGAGGTGTAGAAGTGGATGTTGATGGCTGCTCTAATATAGGAGTTGAAATTATTGGTTCTTTTTGTTTTGATTTTTCAATATTTGGGTCTTGAAAAGATGTGTCTTCTTCAAGACTTTTATTTACCCGTAGAGAATCTTCCTCAGAGTTGTTTTGTTCTTGTATGATTACAAAAGGTTTCCTCTTTTCAAGTATTCTTCTAGACCTAAGTTGAACATCATTAAGGTCTAAAGGAGTGATCAAATAGGTTGGAAACTGTTGGCCTTCTATCATGTATGTGTTCTGAGGATTTTTATTGTTGGGGTTTGGTATGGGTTGGGCAGGCAACTGATTTGTTTTCTAAGGAAATGGTAATGGAAGTGGTGAATTTTGATGTTGTGGATTTTGATGATTCTATTGAGGATTTTTTTGAGGAGGGAAATGTGGATATGGTGGATAGGATGGTGGATATTGATAGTACTGAGAGTATATTCCATAGGGATTTTGTTCTCCTTGTGCCCAAGTTTGAGATTGATTCTGGAATTGGAGCCAAGGTTGCTGCCAAGAATTCCAATTTGGTGGGGGTTGATTATACAATTGATCATGGAATCCTTGTGTTTGAGGTCCTTGCCAAGGCCTCCTAGAGACAAAATTGAGAGATTCTGTGGAATTTGTAGGGGTTTCTTCTTGAAAGACAGATTTAAGACCAGGAAGTGAAGGACAGCTCTTGGTCTCTGTTTTTCTGAAAAAATTACACAGGTCTCTACTACTTTTTCATCCAAAGGGCACTCTCTCAAGGCATGCTTCTTTCTACATTTGGGACAAAATATTGCTAGGGAATCAGATTCAAATTTCTTCTTGTTTTGTAACTTAAGGGTGTCTATTTTTTCACTAAGACTCCCTAAAATATTATATTTGAATTCATCAAGAATATGTCCTATTTCTGCCCTACTTACTGTCCCAGAAGCAGACTTACTTGCCCTTGCAAGAGCAGGGTCTCTTGGTCCTTTTACAGTTTTAGATTTCCCTCTTGAAAGGTTGATACATAACTCAGCTATTTCAGGTAATGTGAGCTGAGATATATCCCCTTTTCCCATCATGTTAAGGATATCTAACCATTCATCCCTAATTTTCTTCAACAAGAGAGCTTTCAAAGTATCTTGGTCTAAGTTTTCCATTTTTTCCCTCTTGATGTTCTAGTTAAACCTCTCCAACAAATCTTCCAAATTTTCATCCTCTTTTTGTAACATTTTAAACACTTCCTCCTTATGGTTGACTGGCATACATTAATCCAAATACCTCTCTAGAAATGCATGTTTCATGTCTTCCCATGTCCTAATAGAACTGTTGATCAAACTCATAAACCATTTAATGCTGCTCCTTTCAATGTTGAAGGGAATAGTTTAAGTTTTTGGGCATCTTGTAAGTAATCATAGGTTCTAGATAGGACTTCAAATTGAAATAGGAAGGTTTCAAGATCTTTAGTTTTGAGTCCATAAAAGTTTGGAAGGACAGAGGGTGAAATGTTTTTCATAGTTGCATTGGTTTCTTCATCTACTATAGAAAACCCAAAAGAGCTTCCCATTTCCCTTCTACCTCTTCCTTTGCCTCCTTCTTCACCTATACCTCCTTCTCCTTCTACACCTCTACCTTCTTCTCCTCTACCTCTACCTCTACCCCCTCCAAATAGTGTGTGTTCTCCATTAAAGACTCCTCCTCCCCCTTCTTCTGCCATAGTTGATTCTTCTGTGGAAGTTGAAAAATTTATGTCTCTAGCAGGGATCCCTGAATCTTCTTCTAAGACAGGTTTAGTGGAAGGTCTTTCTAATGGAATATCTGAACTTAAGTCCTCTGGAAGTCTAGGATCAGTGAAGGATGGAATGTGAGTTTGAGTTGGAGATGTACTGCCTCTTGGTCTTGGTGGAACAAGTGGTGTTCTAGGAATCAAGCTTCTACTTCTTATGAATCTACCCCTTGAGTCTCTTTCTCTACGCATATGATTGTTTTTGGGAGGTAAGAAACAAGGCTACCTAGTTACACTTCCCCGACAACGGCGCCAAAATATCTGCTCAACTTAGTGTTCCTAAATTGATGTCATAAGTTTTCAACCAGGGCTAGTAAACTGTTGAAGTGAAGTGCACTATATGTGCCTAGGTATCTGTTTCTCACTACGTTGTGTTTAGTGTTTTTCTAGTGTTTTTTTGGTTTTGTGGTTTTGTGTTTTTATGCTAAGAGGAAAAGAACTAAGTTTTGGTAAAGAGAAGTTGTTGGTCACACTAAAACAAAGCAAAATCTATTCTAAACTCTGTATGGCACTAAAGAACAGAGAATGCAAAACTTGACAATAACTCATAACATGAACTTAGTCCAATTCATTCGTTAGAAGTATATTGGAACAACTTGAGAAAAGGATGAGTTTAATGCAATGAAGTTCTTCTAAGTAGCAACAACCTACAATATCACATAGAAAACCTCATCCATGGCTAGAGATTTGTTGGAACACATTTGGAAAAGATTATCTGCAAAATAGTAAGGAACCCTACTCTAAATTAACTTAAGACACTAAAATCAATCCATTCTACAACTCAAAATGTCACTATTAAGCCTCATTCAAGGGTTAGAAATATTTTGGAATAGTTTTGGAAAGAGGCAGTTTGTAAGATTATGAGAAATTGCAGAATAGCCAAGACTTCAAAATGACATTACCAATTCTTGTTCCTATGATAATAATGTATTAATAGAGATTAAGATCAAGAGCAGTTTGTAAATAATAAAGGCCTTTAAGTCTACTTTAACATAACTAGAGTACAAATAGCTAATAAAACTTGAAATACAGTGAATAGAACTGAACTAGAATGAAATCAATTAACTTGAAATACAGTGAACAGAACTGAACTAGAGTGCAATTAACCTCCAAAGTATTACAGCTTGAACTAAAATGCAAGTAATCTCTGAAATAATACAGCTCTATCTCATTCAGTGTTAGTGATATTTTGGAACAATTCATAAGAACAAGACGAACTGTAACATTTGATGTGAGTGAACATAAAAACATAAAGTTCAGAAAAATGCAACTAATATTTGAAATAATACAACTATATATCATTCAGTGTTAGTGATATTTTGGAAAAATTCATAAGAACAAGACAGGCTGTAACATCTGATTTAAGTGAGCATAAAACATAAAGTTCAGAAAACTATTTAAATTAGGAATGAAACAAGGCTAGAGTTACTTATCTAAACAATATGCACAGAGCTTCTCGGGCAGTAGGGGCCCTCTACCACCAGATTAGCACAAAAATATACTCAAGATTGCTTCAGATCTTGTATTAAATTTCTCTTCTTTCATTAAAGGAAAACGCTTCCAAAAACAGAGTATTACGGTCTTTTGAGATCTAACAACAAAACATCAATCTAGCTAACTATCTCTCAGTTTCCCGAGTTATTATTATAAGAGAAATACATAACTTCCCTAGAGAAGAAATAGGGATAAGTGTCTTTTTCAATTAAAATCAAACTAGGACTCTTGTGGAGACCTCGTACTTTGCTGAAGACATCTGTAGAGTCCTTGTCCTGGTAGGAATCTGCTTCTTAGTTTCTGATTTCCTCCACATGCATAACCACCTGTAAATTTCTGCTCAGACTTCGTAGAGGGAAAGTAATAATGTAGGAGTGTTTTGGAATTAAACCATATGCATTTTTCCTTTAAGTGACACCTGTAGCCTGTGTGAACATGAATATAGCTGCGGAATAGGTGACTAGCTACAGAATGGCTGCATTCTGTAGCTGAGTCTAGTAAAAAATTACTACAACAACAAAACCACGAAAATATAGCAAGTCAGTCATTGTATACATTCCTAAAGTGAATTTAATCAATCCTATTGATATTTTACGCCTATATTTGAGAAGGGACAAAGGAAATGAAGTGAAATTTGGTGAAAGGAAAGGTCATCTTTGGGGCTCAACAAGTATGAAAATTCTTCTTAATATATTATAGATAAAAACTGAACTGAAAAGAAGTTGCAGCTCACAGGTGAGTACTGCACCTAGAGACTACACTCAAATGGAGAGTACACACTCTACATTCATTAATGGAATGATACAACTTTAAGTACATCACAAAGAATCACGGAGTTGTAAAAAAACTCCTATATCCTAGGAACTAATCCTAACTTAAGGAGCTATGTTACAACAATTTAACCATTTCTCCATTAATATACAAATAATATTGATTATTTCCAACTCTCCCCCCTTAATGGAGAAAGGATTACCCTGAATTCCTAACATCCCTCTAAACAATTCAAACTTTATTCTCCCAAGAGGCTTAGTAAAAATATCTTCCATGTTGTCACAAGATTTAAAATATTAAACACATATTTCTTTTGACTGAAGTTTTTCTCGAACAAAATGGAACTGAGTATCGATATGTTTGGTGTTTTTGTGAAATAATGGATTGTATGCTAGCTTGATAGCGCTCTGGTTGTCACTTTTAATGGTATTTTCTTCTTTCTGTCCTTCTCCTGCATCATTGAGAAGTCTTCTCAACTAGATAGCTTCACATGTGGCTGCACACAATGCTTGGTACTCAGCTTCAGCTGAAGATAAAGCTACAATACTTTGATTTTAGCTGCTCCATGCTATGACCCTGGATCCAATGCTGAATGCATAACCTGTGATAGATCTTCGATCATCCAAGCTGCTTGCCCAATCAGAATTTGAAAAACCTGCTAAAGTAACATCAGATGTATCAGTGTGTAAAATACCATAATCACTAGTGCCACAAATATACCTCAACACACTCTTTGTTGCAACCCAATGAATTTTGAGAGGTTTAGACATGTACTAGCTCAACACACTAATAGAGTATGCCAAATCTAGTCTAGTTGTAGTAAGATATATCAGACTGCCAACTAGCTATCTATACTTAGTGGCATCCACCTCCTTAGTTCCATCATCACTGCACAACTTTAGATTCTGATGCAATGGTGTTGCTGCTGACTTACACTTCTCCATCCTGAATCTTTATAACAGACTTCTGGCATACTTCCCTTGAGTAAGAAAAGTTTGTCCAAAATCTCTCCATACTTCCAGACCCAAACAATAATGGAGATTTCCAAGATCTTTCATTTCAAATACTTGCGACATCTGCCATTTGATTTCTTTGATCAGAATATCTGCATTGCATGTTATAATCATATCATCCACATACAAAGAAATCAAAATAATTTTCCTCTATTTATTAAACTTGGTATATAGATTTGGATCATTCATGCTCCTATGAAAACCATGATGTACAAAGAATGAATCGATCTTCTCATACCACGACCTGGGTGCTTGTTTTAAACCATATAATGCCTTTTTCAATCTACAAACAAGATGTTCCTGCCCCTTTCTAACAAACCCTTCAGGCTGAACTAAATAAATCTCTTCTTTCAAATCACCATTTAGAAATGCAGACTTAACATCTAACTAGTGTAGCTTCCACTTATATTTTGTAGCTAAAGAGATTAGCATTATAGTGGTATTTAATTTCACTACAGGAGCAAAGGTTTCATCAAAATCTATTCCCTCTTGTTGTGAATAACCCTTTGCTACCAATCTAGCTTTAAGATTTTCTATACTCCCATCTGCATTTACTTTAGGTTTATACAACCACTTACAACATATGGGTTTTTTTCCTTCAGGTAGTTCAACTAAATCCCAAGTATGGTTTCTAGTAAATGATTCAATTTCTTCATTCATTGCAGCCCTCCATGCAACAGATTGACTTGCTTCTTTATAATTTATGGGTTCTACAATGTTTAAAATACTTGTCATTAAATCATAGTCTTTCAATCTGGCCGGTAATTGAGTCTTCCTACCTGATCTCCTTGGTAGAGGACCTACCTCAAATCTGTCTACTTCAGACTTATACGGGCTTGCATTATTGGCTACATCACATGTTTCTTCTTCTTCTTTCTGCTCCTTCTCCTGATCATCCCCGCTGATTTCTTCCATCAATAATGGAATGTGCCAATCATTATCGATGTCATCCTTTCCTTCCTCAACCTGTTCATGAAATACTACATCTCGACTTGCAAATATTTTATGAGTCATAGGATTAAACAACTTATATGCTTTAAACTCAGTGCCATATCCTACAAAGATACATTTCATGGCTTTAGGATCTAACTTCTTTCTATCCACCTTGGGTATATGGGAAAAAGCTTTTGACCCAAATACTCTTAAATGACCCATTGCTGGTTTGAATCCATATAATTCTTAAAAAGGGGTTTTTAAGCCAAGACATTTAGTAGGACTCCTATTCTTTAAATAAACAACATTGTTGATGGCTTCCACCCAAAAACCATTTGATAGACCCTTACCTTGAAGCATACTCCTTGCACACTCCACAAGAGTTTTGTTCTTTCATTCTGCCACTCCATTCTACTGTGGTGTATGAGGAACTATAAACTGTTGAACGATCGCATGATATCTGCAAAAATTCATGAACTCTCCCAGCCTGTATTCTCCCCCTTGATCCGAGCATAGAATTTTTATAGATTTTCCTGTCTGCTTTTCCACCAAAGTTTTAAATTATTTGAAACACTGAAATTTCTGAATCTTTTTAATCAAAAATATATCCAAGAGAATCTAGTGCAATCATCAGTAAACAAAAGAAAATAATATGCACCACCTAGTGACCTTGTCTGCATAGATCCACATATGTCTGTATGCACCAGCTCTAGAATATCTCTTTCCTTTCTATTAACATGCAGAGGAAATTCTTCTCTATGCATTTTCCCTAATGCGCATCCATCACAATCTAACTGAACACTATGAAAAGTAGGGAGTCCATCGACCATACCTTTTCTCTGAAGTAACATGAGGTCTTGCAAATTAAGGTGACTGAATCTCTGGTGCCAGAGTTCTTCGGCTGTCAATCTTGTTGCAACCATGGCTTGCTGCGGCATGCTTTTCACATCTAGTCTATACAGGCTCCCCACATGCACCCCTGATGCAATAGTTTCCATCTTGCTATCCTTTATGACACAGTGGTTCTTGAAGAATTCAACTAGCATATCCTGATCAGTTATCATAGATACAGAGATCAAGTTTTTCCTAATCCCAGGCACATACAAAACATTCTTAATATGTCTAATGTCACTGATAGGTAACTTTACTGGAATATCACCGTACCCTTGGATCTCATATCCTCTATCATCTCCTAAATAAATTTTAGATCCACATGAAGTTTCTTCAAGAAATTCAAACCGTTATTTCTTACCTGTCATATGTGAGGATGCGCCAGAATCGACATACCATATGTCGTCCTTATCTTCCTTATATGCTGAAAGAGCACAATCATCTGTAAATAGTTGAAGTTCATGACTATGGTCTTCATCTTCATCAACAAAGTATCCTTTTTTCTTTGTCTGCTTATTCCTTGCTTCGTCTGTCTGCCTCTTATAACAGTCCCTAATTTGGTGGCCCACTTTTCCACAGTAAAAAAATTTCTTGTTTGGAAAATTGTTTGTAGACGTACCTCTAAATGGTCTCTTTTGAAACGTGCTACCTCCTCTCTATTACTAATGTTTTTGTGGTTGCTTCTGTGGTTGCTTCCCTCTAAACTGTCGCCTCTTCGCCATCAGAGCAAGATCATCACTCTGCGGTTTTAAATTCTGCCACCGCTCTTCTTCTTATAGCAAGATTCCTATCAATTCTTCAAATGTAGGGGGTTTCTCCCTCACTGCCAATCCTGTGATGAACATCTGTTATTCATCTTTCATTCCATTCAATTTATTTGTGACTCGATCAGAATCAGACACCTTTTCTCCAATGTCTCCCAATTTGTCCTTCAGGTCTTTAACCCTCGCAATGAATCCAACATCAGATTCATTTTCCTCCATCCTCATCGCAAACAACTTTCCTTTGAGAGACAAGATGCGATTTTTATTTTGTGTCTGGTATAAACTCTTGATCATCGTCCAAATCTCAGTGGACAATTTTCCATCTCTAATATGTGGGATAATATTGTCCTTAACGGACATCTTCAATATAAATTTTTCTTTCTTTTCCCTTTTATCCCAGTATTGTTCCTCTGTAGTTGTTCCTGTTATCGAATTCGGTCTCTGCTCATCGCCTATGACAATCGACCATGCATTTCCCCCCTTAAGCAATGTCTGTAGATTGAATTTCCAATTGGTGAAATTGGATGCATCGAGTTTGCTAGACTCGTTGAGATATGTTTCTATGGTATTATTCATACTGGACTAATCTGATTCCAGGCCCTCCGATGATTCTAACCAGTTGAATAATTACAAGATACACTAACAAAAAATTCAATACATACCAGATCCTGATCACAGATCTACTACCAATCTGGTCCGATTTTGTGACTGTAACTCAAATCCACCACCACTTGGAAAATCGCATTTGCTGAACCTCCAACAAATATGTCTGCAACTTCGATCTACCACCACCAAGCAAATCCGATGTGCCACCATCGGGTAACTTCGATCTACCACCACTGGGAAAATCCAATCTACCACCACCAGGAAAATCCACAACTTCAATCTACCACCATTGGGAAACTTCGATCTACCACCACTGGGCAAATCTGATCTACCACCACTGGGAAACTTCGATCTACCACCACCAGGCAAATCCGATCTACCACCACTAGGTAAATCCACAACTTCAATCTTCCACCACCGGGCAACTTCGATCTACCACCACCAGGAAAATCTGATGTGTAGAACCTCCACGGAGAGAGATCGGCACTTTCCTGAGGCAAAAAATCGCCCAAATAAAAATCAACGCGAGTCACCAAATTGGCGCAGGTATGGCCCGCACAATCGTGCCAATCACGTGTTTCAGTGCGCTGGCACAGGTATGTCCCTAACAACCGCGCTAAGTGCGCGTTTTGGCATGCATGTCAGCGGAAAAATCATTCCAACCCTCTTCTGCTCAGAGATCAATCAAACATCCAAGACCTGAGAGCACGAAGCTCCTGTGTACACCGTAGTCACAAAGGCTCTGTAGCCACTATGGCTCTCTATAAACAAATCAGGCTCACCCAATCTGAGCTCTGATACCAAGATAAAAACTAAACTAAAAAGAAGTTGTAGATCACAGGTGAGTACTGCACCTGGCGGCTGGACTCAAACAGAGAGTACACACTCTACATTCATTAATGGAATGATACAACTTTAAGTACATCACAAAGAATTAGGGAGTTGTAAACAAACTCCTATATCCTAGGAACTAATCCTAACTCAAGGAGCTATGTTACAACAATGTAACCATTTCTCCATTAATATACAAATAATATTAATTATTTCCAACTGTTATAGTTTGGTTTTGTTCCTTAACAAGGACGGGTTAGACGTTTGAGTGTTGTTTAATTGATTTATTTATTTTTAAGTTATTCGTAATAGTTTAACGGAGAGCATCATTAAGAGTCTATGAATTATTATGAACTTACAAAAATAGTTAGAATGTATTATGTATATGGGTTGGTGTAAGCTCATTCTTTCCTTTCATGACATTTTATTTGCAATGAAAATATAAAAAAGACAAGTAACTAGTTGATTTTTGTTTAATTGATTTATTTATTTTTAAGTTATTCGTAATAGTTTAACATAGAGCATCATTAAGAGTCTATGAATTATTATGAACTTACAAACATAGTTAGAATGTATTATGTATATGGGTTGGTGTAAGCTCATTCTTTCCTTTCATGACATTTTGTTTGCAATGAAAATATAAAAAAGACAAGTAACTAGTTGATGAGAGGAATTATTAGATTCTCATGCAACTTCTTAGAATAAAGTTCACTAATATGGGATAGGAAATTGTATAAAATTTTTAAATATCTACCTTTTATTTGTAAAATAAATCATCTTATAAAAAAAAACTTTTTTTAACATTGGTCTAGTGCATTTTCTCTAAAATATAATGTATATTTTTATTTTAAGATTTGATATCAAAATGAATTATTATTTTTTAATAAATTTTGATAATAGTTGATTCTTATGCACTACTATTTTTCCATATTTGTTAATGCTAATTTTACATATTTCTAAAAGTAATAAATTTAGTAAAGTCATGAAATAATAGGGTATATGTAGAAATTATACAACAAGCATGTATATCTTGGATTCACCCAATCTAACAATGTACTAAAGTTAAATATTGAACCGCTTCTACAAATATTTGTGGAATTAAAAACACAATCGCAAATCACATGAACATAAAGAAAGATAAATCACACACAACATAGATAATTTCCCGGGGAAAGATTACAACTAAAAACCCCACTATCTTCTATTGTATATTATATCATGGATCATGAAAGGATTACATACAAAAATATTCTCACAAGAGCCCTCAGTACATCAGCTAATTGTCTCACACTATCATACAAAAGTTGGCAGATTCCTTTGTCAATTTACTACTTCCAGACAACCTGCCTTGACTACGCAATCCCTACTTGTGCAAACCCTGAATTAATGCAATCATGCTTGCCCTGACTGCGCAAGTATCATGGGTACATCCAATGTGTGTTTACTTTCATGTGTGCAAACGAATAATGTCACAAATCATAGTAAACTTCCCTTTCACCTAGAACTCAACTGGGTCTCCACTGGATCTGACATGCATGCAAATAATAATAGTAAATCTTTAGTTGCATGTGAGATCACTACATGTGAATTAATTAATATTTAATTCAATTGATCTCTCACTACTTGTATCTTCTGTTACAACTAGCACAACTAAGTTTAACTCACTTAACTGAGTTAAACTATTTACAACTTGCACAAACTCATGCACCACTACACTTCAAACTCTGTTACAACTAGAATTACTCTGCATGTCCCACCAACCAATCCTCTAATCAAAATTCACTAGCTAACTGAATTTTCCACTTCAGTTAACTATTTCAAGTCCACATTGAGAATAGATTACAGTTTAATGTCCATATAAATTAAGGGATAATAAAAATAAGCATGCACCCAAAAATAGCCCTGTGGGCCCCACCCTAGTGTAGGTTCTTAATGCACTAGTGTGGGTGCTGAACCTTCTTATTGAATCTCAATACTCCCTCTCAACAAGAAAGGGATTATCCTTCACCCTGATCCTATCTCCATGGTATTCGAATTTGCTCCTGGTGAGCGCCTTTGTCAGAATATCTGCATCCTGATCTTCCGTGGGAATGTAATGAAGAGACATGATCCTCCTTTATACACAATCTCTGAGAAAATGGTACCAGATATCTATATGCTTGGACCTATCTTGAAAAACATGATTAATCTAGAGTTTCATGCAACTCTAATTATCACAATGAATCACTATTGGTTCCATCTAAGAACCAAACAAACAAACCAAGATCTTTCTCATCTAGATAGCCTCACATGCAACTTGAGTTGCTGCCATGTATTCTGCTTCCATTGAACTAAGTGCCATGGATCATTTTTTCCTGTTGTACAAGAAAATACTATCGACCTAATGCTAAAGATCCCCCCTGATGTGCTCTTTCTGTTTGATGGATTGCTAGCCCTATCTGCATCCATGAAGCCATGCAACTTCACTCCATCTATTTATCTGTAACATAAACAATACTCTAATGTGCCCCTCATGTATCTCAGGACATGCTTCCCCACCTTCCAAAAGAGCTTGGTAGGCCTAACCATAGCTTGACTTAGCTGGTTAACCGCGTAGCAAATGTTTGGTCTCATGTTCACTAGATACATTAGTGAACCCAATAACTGTTGATAGACAGTAGCATCCACTACCTCTCTAGAAGCAGCATCCTCTTTCCTCCAATTTCCTGGAAGAGGAGTATCCATGGGTTTGAAACTCTCAATGTTAAACTTACCCAGTATCTCCTTTGCATACTTGCCTTGAGACACAAAAAGTTCACAATCCCGCTGCCATATTTCCAATCTAAGGAAATAATGAAGGAGGCCCATATCCTTCATTTCAAACTCCTTTGCAAGATCCTCTTTGCATGAGTATCAACTGGTCATCACCAATCAAAATTAAATCATCAAAATAAATAATAATGATCAATAGCATACCCTCAACCACAATCCGATATAGGTTTGCATCTACTTCACTTTTGGTGAAGCCTAGTCTACTGAAATAGTTTTCTATCTAAGTGTACCAAGCACGGGGTGCTTGCTTCATCCCATACAACACTCTTTTGAGCCTGCAAACACGCGAATCACTGTTGAAGATCTTGAAAGCTTTAGCCTTCTCTATGTACACCTCTTCCTCCATGATCCCATTGAGAAACACAATTTTCACATCCATCTGATGAATGCGCCAACTCATTTGCGCTGAGAGTGAAAGGATAGATCTTATGGAAGAGTACCTTGAGACAGGTGCAAAGGTCTCATCATAATATATCCTCTTGATCTGTGAGAAGCCCTAGGCCACAAATCTGGTCTTGTATTTCTCCACACTCCCATCATAATCTTGCTTTACCTTGCAGATCCATCCTGAACCTACCACTGATTTATCAACTAATCTTGGGACAATTTCGCATGCACTGTTTTTAACAGTGCAGTCATACTCATCCACCATTTCATCAACCCAAGAAGGCTGCTGCACTGCTTCCTGAAAGGAAGATGGTTCAGTCATAGTACATTTTCTCATGAGAGCCATGTATCCAGTAAATCGGTTAGGAGATTCTCTCTACCTGCGCTGTAAAGTAGGGGATCCTACATTTTGTGCAGCATCAAGTGTCAGCCTATCAACTTCCGTGGTGTGCCTTCTGCCATTTCTGATGGATGGATCTGCATGAGTGATTTACTCCACTCCATGAACCTCCTCATGTGGGTGATCCACATCTTAAGACTCATCTTTGGGAACCAGTAGTTCCTCCTATGCATGCAATTCCAACTCCCTCTCAAGGGACAACCACATGGCTTTCCCCTCATCAAATTTTATATCTCGTTGCACAACATTCATTCTGTTGTTTGGAAAATACACACGATAATTATGGGGTGTTTCTATGTACCCCACAAAAATCCCAACTTCAACAGTTAGTTCCAGCTTCTTCTTGGCATCCTTGGTCACATGCAAATAAACAGATGAGCCAAAAATCTTAAAGTGTGAAACATCACGTTTCTTACCATTGAAAGCCTCTTCAGGTGCACTCATGCCAACTACTCTATGAGGAAAATGGTTCTACAAATAAACTGCAGTGTTTCATGCTTCCGCCCAAAAATGCATTGGTAGGCCCTGATCATGCAACATCGCTCATGCTGCACCCATGATCGTTCTGTTCTTCCTCTTCGCGACCCCATTCTGTTGTGGGTTATGAGGCTCTATGAGTTCTCTTCGAATTCCTTCTTTGTTGTAGAAGTTATTGAATTCGTTAGAGATGTATTCTCCACCATTATCGCTCCCAAGAGCCTCCACTTGCTTCCTCAACTCTTTCTCCACCAAACTCACAGAAATTAGAGAATGTTTGATCTTTCTTCTACATGAAGAAGATCCAACATTTATGAGAAAAGTCATCAACAAATATTACATAGTACTTATGTTTTTCTCTTGAAGCAACTGAGAATGGTCCACACACATCTGTGTGAACTCTCTCAAGGATCCCCGAAGCTCGGTTCTCATTCTCATAAAAGTTGGACTTTACGTACTTCCCCATGGTACAACCCTTGCACTGATCTAACTGAGCAAGTGTTCTCATTGGAATTCCAGCAGATATTTGCTACATGACTTTCAAGGCTCCATTATGAAGATGACCCAATCACCTATACCATAATTCACCCTCATCCTGGCTCACCACTTTTTGTGCCTTTCCCATCATGAAAACAAAACCATATAACTCCAACTTGTAGAGATTCTTAACTCGAATCCCTATCCTTTTAGCTTGAACCGTTGTTTTATGTAGCAGGAAAGATTTTCCATCACTAAAAACAACTTCATAGCCTCTATCCTCCACCGTGTATGAAATAAAGGAGAATTCAAGCTCAATTTGTGAGGGAAGGGACTCACTAGCTCCCAATACAAAAATGTTCTTGTTCTTCTTCTTTTATGGACAGTTAGTAGCAAAATTCCCATGTCCATGACAATGAAAATACTTCACCTTGGACATGTCCTGCTTCTTGCATTTAGACTCGGATTTAGAAAGGAATTTCTTCCTTCCCCTTATTTTCCTTGGCATCCAAAGCAAAATTATCTTCATCATCATGCTTTGATGAAAAGCCATCTCTATTTTTCCATCTGAACTCCTCCTACACCAAATCTGACCACATTCGTTCCCAATCTGGCGATTTTTCCCATCTGTTGATAGATTCTTCATAAATGTGCCAACTCTTAGGAAGTCCTAGGAGAGGAAAACTCACCAAATCATCATCAGTGACTATTATTCCCACACTCCCCAGTTCATCTCGACATCGGACAAACTTTGTGAAATAATTTGGAATGGTGTCGCCCTTTTCCATCTTGTTCTTCCTGAGTTTATCTTTGAGTGCCAATTTCTTATGGTTGTTGCCTCTTTGGAATAGATATGTTAAAGCCTTCCACATAGCATATGGTGTGGATTTCCCATGGAGGCTTGAGCCAATGTGGTCTCGTACTCCCTCCAATAAGATCCTCCTTGCCTTTTCCATTTTATTTTTCCATGCATCAAGATTTGCAGCATCTGTCACAACGAGTTTAGGAACATCATTGTCAATGAATTCCTTCAAGCCATTGTCTTTGATTACTGCTTCCATCCTGTCCTTCAAATAAATGTAGGTCGATATGCCATCGAGTGCATACTCTAAACTCAAGCTATTTAAATCCATTTAGATCTTGAATCAGCTGTAACACCAATAAAGTATTTTTGCAAATTCAAATTTTATCTAGTCACAAGCTTAGCTCCTACTTCACTTCTGCAATTTCCTATGCTCTGATACCATTTAGAAAGTATACAACAAGAATGTATATCTTGGATTCACCCGATCTAACAATGTACTCAAGTTAAATATTGAATCTCTTCTACAAATATTTGCAAAATTAAAAACACAATCGCCAATCACATGAACATGAAGGAAGATCAATCGCACACAACACAGATAATTTCCTAGGGAAAGCTTACAACTAAAAACCCTGCTATATTCTATTGTATATTATATCATGGATCATGAAACAATTACATACAAAAATATTCTCACAGGAGCCCTCATTACATCAGCTCATTGTCTCACACTGTCATACAAAAATTGACAAATTCGTTAGCCGATTTATTGCCTCCAGACAACCTACCTTCACTGCATAATCCCTATTGAATGAAATCCCTGAATTGATTCAATCCTACTTTCCTTGACTGTGCAAGTATCATGGTCACATCTAATGTGTGTTTACTTTCATGTGTGCAAGCAGATAATGTCACAACTTATAGTCAACTTCCCTTTCACCTAGAACTCAACTGGGTCTCCATTGGATCTGACATGCATGCAACTAATAATAATAAATATTCAGTTGCATGTGAGATCACTAAATGTGAATTAATTAATATTTAATTCACTTGATCTATCACTACTTGTATCTTCAGTTACAACTAGCACAACTAATTTTCACTCACTTAACTAAGTTAAACTATTTACAACTTGCACAAACTCATGCACCACTGCACTTTGAACTCTGTTACAACTAGAATTACTCTGCATGTCCCACCAACCAATCCTCTAACTCGAAATTCACTAGCTAACTGAATTTTCCACTTCAGTTAACTATTTCAAGTCCACATTGAAAATAAATTATAGTTTAATGTCCATCTAAATGAAGGGATAAAAAAAATAGACATGAACCCAAAAGTAGCCATGTCGGCCCCACCCTAGTGTAGGTGCTTAATGCAACCAAGTGATTAATGCACTAGTGTGGGTGCTGAATCTTGTTGTTGAATCTCAACTGTATAGTGTTCAAATAGAGGTCATAACATAATGAACCAACCTTCCTTTTTGTTCTTTTTACTATCCAAGTCTCTCTATGGAACATATAAATTATTTTATAAATAGCCTTAGGAATAACAAGTTACACCATAAATAAAATACAGACACAGTTAATAATAATGGTATATGTATAGTAAAAATTAATTAAATTTTTTTTTTTCTTAAAATAAGATATACTTAAAATATAAATCTCTATAAATATGTTTAATTTTACCAATAATGCGTATTTGTATTATATTTAAAAGTATGGTTGGAAATAAATATAAGAACATAAAGTTGGGAAAACTGATGTGTTTTTGTTTCTCCAACATGAGTTACCAATTTTTTTCATTCTAAAGCTAGAACCAGAAAAATTGACTCATCCAACATGTAGAGGAAAAGAGGCATTCCAACCAGTTTTTTTTTAATTTACAAGAATGTGAACACATTAAAAATGTGCATGCATAAATAACATGAACACATTCTTATTACAAATATTCATAACTTTTCAAAACTTCCATCATATTTAGAATAAGATATATTTTAAAACCAACGTTTCATAAGGAAATGTGTAACATTATCATCTATTTTCCTCTCCTAGGCATATTCTTATTATACTTCTGGTTTCAAAGGCCGCATAAGGAGGGCATGTGTCATGGTTGGCTACCTTGTTCACAACACTAAAGGCCCAGAAGTTTCTCTTTCCTATGTAATCCTTGTTTTCCTTTACAACCATGGTGACACCCCTAGACTCATCAATAGGGACAAAAGCCAATTACTGGTAGCCATATCATATATCCCACTTACAGGACTCATGTGTTGGTATGAGGACTCCTCCAAGGCTCTTGAGCCTAAGAAGATTCAGCAATATCCTGAAGAGAATTTTTGCTTCCTCGACCATGTTCAAGGCTCTATGACCAATCCTTAATTTTTAAAATCCATAATGGAATCCATATCTAACCTTGATGTTGAACACCCCCTAGAGAGGGTTTTCGTTGTAGTTGTATCTGTTTTTTGTGGAGATTGAGCATGAGAAGAAGTATTTAGGGTGTAACACCTAAGTATTTCCTTCCATAATCGTGATAGCCATAAAGCTCTAGAAGACCTTATTTTAGGTCACAATATTCTTATTTATCCCCTCAACGATGTTTAGACCTAGAATACCTTTCTAATCTAAAAAAACTACTCATGTATTTCATATCCACCTCAAATGGTAACCTTGACATTTATATGGAGAATTATTTGTGGCTTGGATTCAACACAAATTATCATTCATGAATTTTTTTGTGGTTTAATCATGGCATTTGTATCACTATAGTAGGCTAAAAGTACTTTACAAAGATCTCATGTGGTCATTCGAGGATGCACTCTGCACTATCGCCATAGAAAATTTATGCTCAATAGGCATTATTCATGGAGATTGAGTCTGAAAAAGTCCCATTATTCTCCTCTTGTGACCTTTGGTATACCTCTAAACAAATTATTGATGCATGCAAAAGTTTTTGATCATGCACATTTCACCCTTGGAGAAAAATGTTCAACAAAAAAACTAAGATGTGGAGGTTCAATAACTCTATTATTTTCCTATAGTCATAGTAGTCAGAAAAAAAGTTGTCTTTTAAATTTTGATAAACTTATAAATTTTTGGCTATTATAATGTATAAGATCAAGTATGTGTCTTAGTTTAGAATTAAATTTTCATTATTCAATGTAATTATGTCAAAGTGTGTGAAGAGTCAAAAAATGGTATTTTATATCCTAAGAGATAGATCTAAGTGGGTCTAGTTTCATGTTTCATCAAAATATCATGAGTGAGGTTAGATGTTCATGTATTATCATCATTGGCACATATTTGTAGGGTCCCTTGACTCAGTTAGAGTGTGAAATCGCCATCAACCATGACATCACTTTGGTACGATGGTTATGAGGACAATGTTGTGTTTCTGACAAGTATTGTGAATTCATCATTCAAGTTTAAAGTTGCAATAATCACCTTTTAAGTCTTCATTCAAACACCTTGGGAGTTCAAATGCATGGCTAACCTCAATAAATTCCATAGAGCCTTCATTTTCTCAATCAAAAGCTTGTTATATGGTGATTGGAGGTCATTGCGCAAAGGAGGTAGGGGAGACACTGCGCTTACTTACAAGCACTGTGATTTTGGTTGTAGGTGGATGTTTGAGAGATGGAAGCTTTGAATAATGAAATATGGTTTATAAGGAGGAAGTTGATGATGTCTAGACCATTTCACATGTGTAACAATCATCAAGAAACTCAGGCAGTGACCAAAGATGATCCATATTTATGTAGGAAAAAAGTGAAATACAAAAATACACATAAACATAGAGATGCAGCAAAAATAAAACTTCATTTCATTAATAAAAAATAACTGAAATATGCTTACAGATAGAATGGAAATAAAATAGCTAGGGCGTTGGTAGCTTATCTCTAAGAAGAGAAGTGGTAGCTAAAGGCCTCTGAACTATGTTACAATGAGGCTCGAAGACCTATCTATTGTTGAGAAACAACATAAAACCCTAAACATATAAAAACCTAACCCTAGGAGATGAAGAGACAAAACTATGGGCCTCATTTGGGTAAATTGGTACATCAACTTCCCGAGGACGTAACTTTCGGATATGATCTTCATTTGACGTGCTCAATACCTTGTTAGAAATACGTATCCAAGGACTACAACTTTTGATGTGAGCAACATTGAAGTAATTTCCATGTTTCTCCCAGGTTTCCCAAAAAACATCGTTTAGGGCCTCGAAATGACTCCAAAAGTTCAGGACCTGAAAAATTGCTAAAAGTAGTAAGTTTTGCTGAAACTAAAAAACTAAAAGAACCAATGGTGGGGGTCCAAATGAAATAGGTGGGTGGCCACCAATATCCACCTAGATCATTCCTCTCCACTTAGGAAGCAATGGCCCCATTGCATTTATTTCCTCCATCGCATGAGGCAAATTCTGTTGAACTTGGTATTGGATTTGTTGAAGATGTTTTGGACCTACTAGTGAACGTGCTTGATGTGTTCAATAAATTTGGTTGCTTTAGTAACCTTAGACAGTACATGTGTGGATTCTATCTGTGTGGTTGCATGAAGTATGACAACATCAGGCCTGGGGTCAGATCAAAGGAGTGCTTCACCTTATAGTGTAGAGGAACCTCTATGGGTGAGGATAAAATATTATTCCTACACAAATTTGTCCATCTACTATTGCCATGTAGGGGAGCACTATTTCGAGGCTATGACCACAATATTATTCTTACCCTGTAGGTGAATTGTAATGAAAATAAATTTCCTAGTTTGGGGAACAATCTTACTGCGTTTTTTTGCGGTAGTCAAAGAGATGGCAAGAGGCGGTACTACCGCTGGCATAATGTATAATTTATTTCCCAAAGTAATAACAAAAGAATGAGGCCTAGACTAATAAACATCATTTTGCTTCCACAAGTATTTTTGGCCCAATAATAGATCATACACATCAAGAGGAGAAACATCACACAATACCTCATATGTGAATGGCTTAATGTTGTACGGAAGGCGGCACAACTGGCAGACGCGGAGATCTCTTCCTTTGTGAATCCACCCAATGGTATACCATTTCAGGTGTGTTATGGTCGATAGGCCAAGATGCTTCACAACCTATACTGAAATGAGGTTCTTTTGGCTTCCACTATCGACAAGGAATTGTAGTGGAGAACCCTTCACCCACATCTGCCAATGGAAGAGGTGCTCCCCCTCCTATGGATCCTCAGGATCCTTCCTTTGGAGTTTGGTGGTAGCAACAATGGCACTGGGATCCACATCAATTATATACTTCCCTTTATCATAACCCTTGTCTGGTTCTGAATCAAGATTAGAACATGCATCTAATTTGGGTGCCTTCAGTTCCGCCACCAGCGACTGTTTGTCCCGACACTCGTTTGTGTTGTGAGTGAGGATGATATGAAATTCACACCACTTCCCCATGTACTTCTTTAGATTTTTGGTGTGGTTCTAATTCACCTCGTTTTGTCTTTGTCCCTTGTTCTGCGGTTCGGGGGCGCCTTTCCCTGGCTTCAAATTCATGATCCAAAGTCTCTCTTATTCTGCTTAAATTTCTACTCGATATTAGCAACATAGTGATATGTCGTCCAAAGAAAGGTAATGTCGAGGAAATACAATTCCTCCTGAATGTATCTGTGCAAACATCTATGGTACTTCAGCACCAAATTTCTCTCTAAATATTTAATACCCAACTTTTTGCACAGGGTATGGGACAAATTCATCAGTTCATGCGCATCTTGATCCCTTTGCTGCCACAGCTTGGTCCATTGGATGTACTTGTCCTCATAGCTCTCCACAGGGTAATATTGTTCCTTGATGCCATATCTGAACAAATTCCAAGTGGGTGCGACCAAGAAGAGAGAGGTTTCTCTCTCATCCTTCTGCTTATAGTAGGTTTCCCACCAGTCTTTGACATGGGGGACAACTTTGAGGAGTGAAAAATTAATATTTTCTCGGTCGGAGAAATCATGGACTGAGAAATATATTTCTAGAAAATTCAACCATATATCTACGGCGTCTGAATCTATTTGGACTTAAAATATAAGAATGTCTAAGTTGACCTATACTTTGAAAGGATAGGCACTTCCAGAGTGGTTGTTGGATGTAGATGCATTGCCGGTGGGCAGTCGTTGAAGGATCTGGGCAAAGTTATCCATCATCGTGTTATTTTGTTTCTCAAGGGCCTCCCTAAGCATTAATTTGATAATATCTCCTGCTCCCTCGTCTTTATTTTCTTCCTCCATTGGAGGTCATCAGGTTATTGAGGCTGATCTTGCAATGGTTCAGCTAGATCGATCCCTAACTCCTTATACCCTAACCTCATTGGGGACATGCAAAGAAAAATAGAGAAAGATTATAGCGCTATATTACCACTATTTGGATTTATGTAGGAACACAATGAAATACATAAATACACATAAACATATAAATGCAGTAGAAATAAAACTTCATTTCATTAATAAAAAATAACTAAAATATGCTTACAGACAAAATGGAAACAAACTAGTTAGGGCACTAGTAGCTTATCTCTGAGAAGAGATGTGGCGGATACAAGCCTCTGAACTGTGTTAAAATGAGGCTAAAAGGCTTATTTATTGTTGAGAAATAGTGGAAAAACCTAAAAATCCAAAAACCTAAACCTAGGAGATGAAGCACCAAAACTATGGGCCCCATTTGGGTAAATTGCTACATCAACTTCCCGGGGACGTAACTTTGGCATATGATCTCTGTTTGATGCACTTAATACCTCGTTAGAAATATCTATCTAAGGACTACAAATTTTTATGTGAGAAACATCGAAGGCACTTCCATGTTGCTCCCAATTTCCAAAAAAATGTCATTTAGGGCCTGAAAACGTCTCAGAAAGTTCAGGACTGGAAAATATGCTAAAAATAGTCAGTTCTCTTGAAACTCAAAAACAGAAAGAATCGATGGTGGGGCTACAAATGTAATAGGTGGGTGGCCACAAATATCCACCTGGATCAAAATCTACATCAACCATGGGTTCGTTGCAATTCTGTGAAAATATTTTACCAAGGCATCAAATTTTGATGAGGAATCAGGATTTTTGGCACTTTTTCCATGGAGGAGCTTTTTGTGAATATTTGGATTAGCTCCAAATCATTTTTCTTAGTATTAATATGAGTGTTTGGTCAAGTCATGAATATGGAGGTGCGCTACCTTTCTGCTACAAGAAGAAGGTTTAGTGTTCGAAGGTTTGTGTTCATCCTAGAATTTTTCTCATGGGTTTGAAAAGTTGTATGGACCATTCCATTCCATACGAGAAGCCTTAATATGTCAGATGATGATCGTAGATAGTATAAGCTTGGATAATTTCACTTTCACATGGTCACCATATTTAAACCATAAATCCTAAACCATTTACCTATTTCCCATCAAATTTTTAAGGTATATGCATGGGGGAGATATGAATCAAATCATTTCATTTCAGGTCCAAATTTTTAACAATTTTCGAGGAATAACCCATCATCATCTACAACCAGTTTTGGATTTTCTCGAGATCAGTGAGTTATATTTGGCTAAAACCTTTCATGGAGAATATTTATAGTGATATTACTTGTTGTAAAAACATCAAATCAATCTAGATCATCGTTTAGGATATATTCAAAAAATACAATCGTTGCGCTTTTGCATTGCGTTTTAGACATAAATCATTTTGACCTCGTTTTTCATGTCAAAAACTATTGTAGTTTGTTTTTATGATCATGGTAAATATTATGATACATTCAAGGACTCATAGGATTGATTTGGACTAAGAATTTAACGTTAATATGTTTGGAAAAAATTATTCAAATAGTCCTTAATTTTCAGAAAATAGCTCTATTTTCATTGCATTATAGAAAAACAAAAATCCTATTAGGGAATTTGGTTCATAGAGGTAGGAACTGATTTTTTTAGCCTATTTATGATGTTATTTAAATAAATCAAAGGATTGGTCAGGTTTAGAGGAAGATACATTGAGTACTACACTTACTTTTGATATATTTTTCAGTGAATGAAAGATAGAGATCGAATTCTATAGGGACTCGTGAGTTAGTTGAATTGGAGATGTTATTTATTTGTTTTGTAAGCTATATCACTACTAGGAAAAGACCCTCTAGTTGATGTTTTTGAGGAACCCCTTATAAAAATACCCCAGACATCCGTTTCTAGCAGAGGTTCCTAGAGGAGGTTGGCGGGTGGAGGTTTTTGCAGATGTATTTCATCTGGTGCTCTAATCACTGTAAAATGCACTGGTGCGTTCAACACGAGAAAGCACTGGTGCAGTTAAAAAATTGGCACACCAAAAATTGTGCACTCTGCACACACCCTCCTGGTGCATTGTATTTCTGTAGAGCACCAATACTTTACATAACCTCCGCACCAGTGCCCCATAAAAAATGCATGAAAATTGAAACAGCCAGGGTCACCCTTAAACGCACTGGGTTGCCAATGCATTGGGCCACACTGAGATCCCCACACACCGGTATAGGGTTAAATAAATAAAAAATTACGGCCAAAAAACCGCACAAAACATAGGCACACCGGGAACTATGCGCTCCTAACACACCCGCCTGGTGCGTCATATTCCTATACAACACCGGTTCCTTACATCTCTACCACACTGGTGCTTCCGAACATGTGCGCAAAAATAGATACCAGCTGGTGTGGAATAAATCAAACACACCGGGGCGCCCATAAAGCCTGCTCACCGACAGATAGTTAAATAAAAAAAATTACGGCCAAAAAACCACACAAAACATTGGCACATCGGAAACCGTGCACTCCGTACACACCCGCCCGATGCCTTTAACTAAGGAACAACACGGATGTGTGTCAAATAATCAGCACTAGTGCCTCATATAAATCACACAAAACAAAAACCGCAAGGGGCGGGATGACGGAAACGCACCAGGGTCCCCATAAACGCCGCGCACTAGAAAAGGGTTAAATAAAAAAAAAATTATAGCAAAAAAACCGCACAAATCATTAGCTCACCGGACACCATGCTCGGTGCATCATATTACTATAGAGCACCGGTGTGTTACAGATATGCCATCCTGGTGCCTCATAAAAGCGCATGAAAATAGAAACTGCCTGAGGTGGCATACTGCAAATGCACCGGTACGCCAGTAAAAACCCCGCGCACAAGAACAAGGTTAAATAAAAAAAAAATTATGGCCAAAAAACCACATTTTTCACTTTTGTCAGTGCTACAGAGCTTTGCAAGTTATCCTTGTTTGAGCTGCCCTGACATCCTTGCTCCCATTTAACTTATTGCACTCACTGTTGTTGTACATTGCCACCAATCTCCAGCTTGAATTTTATAAAACAGTGGAAAATTTTTATTTTTTAAATTCTACAGCCAATATGCATCCTCAACAGGTAAATGTACAGGCATTTTTCTTGTTTTTCCATAATTAAACCTTTTAGTGGATTAGAATTTAAAAAAACCTTAAAATTAACCATTAAAAAAAAAAATATTTTCGTGCTGTGTGCTCGAGCCACTCGGATCACACCGGTTTGCAGTGCTGCCTATAAATTTATAGGCCACACTGCAATAGGTGCTAATGGTATCTATACCAGTTCCAAGGTGGTACCACAAGGTGCACCATGTTATTTTAAAAAAATTTTAAAACTGTAATGTGGTCGTTTACCAGGCCGCACTATTGACATTGTGGTATCGCGGTAACTTGGTGCGTTGATGGAACTATCCACCTCGAGGCACGTAATGTGGTCAGCACACCACATACTGTAATTTGACATTGTCAATGGTTTGGCCTAGTAAACCGGTGCTAAGGGTATCCGCACCAGTTCCGGGGTGGTGCCAAAGGTGCACCGTGTTATTTTAAATTTCTTTATAAAGAGCGGTGTGGTCGGTTACCTGGCCACACCGTTGACCTAGTTGAATAGTGGTGATACAGTGCGTTGAAAAAAATAACCACCCAAGATGACTATTTTTTTCAGCGCATGACTTACCATATTTTTCCCGTGTCAACGGTGCGGCCTTTTAAAATACCCCACCGACGACTATGTACAGTGGCAGGAGGGCGGTGCCCTGACTTAGATATACGCCCTGGGGCCTATAGTGTAGTAGTGCACTGCCCTCCTGACACCGCACGTAGTGAACGGTGCGCGAAAAACATTTTCTAGAGCACCACCCCCAGTGCACTGAATATCATTAGGTGCACCGTATCCGATGCACTTTGTTGAAAGACGCATCGGGACTGGTGCGTGACTGTGTTTTTGGCACACCGACTGTTGTTTTATTTATTTTTCAAAAAATATTTATATACATATATTTCTAAATACATGTGTCATTTAATAAAAAAATTGTGTTTAATATGTCAGTCATTCAGAGATGTGAAAGGAGAGAAGAGGGGCAACAACAACAAAAACGGGTGGAACAATATAACATGGTTCACTTGTGGGAGGAAAGAGAGAGGGAGAGAGATGCGTACCCTCTCCCTATTACATCAGCGACGTAGGGGCTCCTAAGGCAGGTAGGCCTCCTCAAGTTCTATGAGGAGGCTACTTCCCTAAAGTCCCATAGTTTGTTTTTGAGACATCTTATCCAAAGGTGGAATGCCCAGCGACATGCTTTCTGGGTTGGTACCAACCAGTGGTACACACCCATTGAGGAGGATGCATATTTTATTACAGGGCTATCAAGGAGAGGGGTGGATTTTCCCTCGTTCCCCAAGGTTCCAGCTGTCTGTGTGGGAGGGAGTCTGTTAGTTTACTCCCAGAGATACATTGGAGCACATTTAGTATCTCCTGTAGATTTTTAGGTCATTGGAGGGCAGTTACGTATTGGTGCGTTTGGTCGTGAGGAGGTCTAATGTCTCTTACTTATCATTTCGACCATTTCTCGCAACACCAGTGATGGGAAACACATTAGTTGCTCGCTTTTATATTATGTTGATTCTTTACTACAGTAGCCACGACTTGTCAGGTGGTCTGCCATTTTTTGCGGCAGTCTTTACAACATTAGATAGATGTCGTGCTCATGAACAAGGGAGGATCAACTTCCCTTTTGCTTCAGATCTTTTTTGTTTATCTTTTGAGAGGTTTCTAGAGACGAGACCTAGTTTTCTTCGGCAGCCTCATAGGCCAGTTACTGTGGCACGTATGCACATGTGTGGGATAATGATTCCCAAGAGGGAGGAGACTCTTTTTCTAGTAAGGATATCAGATGATGCACTAGAGTTGCTAGCTAGTGTTGATGAGCATCCCTTCATTATGGTCCCCTATCCTTATGCGGGGTTGGATTGGCGAGGGCGTGCCAACATCCTCTTCATAGCTAATGAGCCGCTAGATGATAGAGGTAATATTACTATTTTATTTAAATTTATTCTAACATGTTCTTTAACTTGTTTTTATTAAATTGTGTAATGAAATTGTCTAATTATTGTTGTGTACTTGTATATATTTTGCAGACATTGGCTCTTTTGATGGCGAGGAGATGCTGCCACCACCAAATGATCCAGGTGTGGATCCTGATGACGATGAGGGCATGCCAGATGCCAAGGATCATCAGGAGGCCAGTGTAGATCAGAGACCTTCTCCTATTGGTGTGTTGGTGCGCAGTTGACTTGGTGACGCTAGATACAAGATGGAGTTGGGTGGCCAACTCATTGCATTGATTGTTGAGGTAGGCATCAGGCCTGCTCATTACAGAGACATAGAGGCCGATTATAGGCTATTTAAGGATGTGGAGAGGCATGCCGAGTAAAATGTATAGCCTGATGCGGCATGTTGTAGGAGTTATGACAGCTTTTACACGACTGACGAGGGCTGTTGCACGTTATGATCGAGCCACAACACATGATGGACAGTCTACGAGGCATAGCATACCATCATCTCATGATTGTTCACCTTTTGTTGCGCCAGATGAGCATGAGCCTCCACTAGCATCTACCAGGAGTCATCATGGAGATGAGGCTAGACCATCGGCCACTAGTATTGATATTGATGTTGCACTACCACCAACTGATCCATGACATTTATATTATAGTTGTATATTTTTAACATTATTCAGTTATATATATATATATATATATATATATATATATATATATATATATATGGTCCATGTATTTTATGTTCATGTTACAGTTGTACTTAATTTACATGTTGTTGATCATCATGATGTGTATGTTGTTAGGTCATGTAATTAGATATGTTCATTTAATGTGCAGCTTGCAAATAGATGTGTATGTGATAGCATGAGTTATTTGACATGAGATGTATATTTTATGTTTGTATTGTGTTGATGTTTTTTTTTTTCTGAATAAGACTCATTCTATTAAGCAGGAATATAGTACAAGATAGTAATACAATCATGAGAAGCAGAAAACCAGCAATCGGAAATGATAAAACTATCAACCTCGGCTCTGGAGAAGGAGAGAAACAAGCAGGAATCACAAGAAAAGACTGGATGTCAAAAAACTGAAAGCTACCCAGAGAGGGCAGAGGCCTCTATACGAAGCTTCTTCCCTTTCTTTTTACCGACTTTAACCCATCCATCCTGGGGTGAATGAGCTAAAACAACCTGAAGATCGGAGTTCTCAATAGGGGGGATCTCCTTATCTGAGTCAGAAGAGGAGGTCCCATGGGAGCGCTTCTGAGCAACGGCAATATCAGGAGGGTGCGCCTGAGCATCGGTGGGGATGTCCATTGACTGAATCTGAACCGAATCTGCATCACTTTCATCATCTTCTGAGCAAGAGGAATCAGAGTCCGCTGCAGGAGGCAGAGAGTACGGAGCCCATTGTTTAGAATTGGCCTTGGAATTCATCTTTTTCTGTTTTGCCGGGAGAGCTAGGCAAGAGTTCTGCAGATGCCCTGTTTGGTGACAGTGTCGGCAGCGGAAGGCAGTATTCTCATAATCCAAAGTCTGAGTCCAGACAAAGTCGTTTATTTTGAGATTGATCTGGTCTGGAAGTCCCTTGCTTAAATCTAGTTCCACACATATTCTGGCATATGTGTAAAGACCTTTGTTTTCTCGCCAGTAGTCTCCCATCAGAAAACTGCCCAAGGTGTTGCCAATCGCCTTATAGACTCTGACATGCCATAGATGGAATGGTAAGTTGGGAAGCCTAATCCAAATAGGTGTCTTGGTGATGACAACAGTTGCTGGGTCAAAATCTGGGAACCATGGTGTTAAGAAGAGCCCTGCTGTTCCCATGAACTAGGGACCTTCTTCGATAGCCTTTTCATAATGCTTGATATTATCAAACAAAACTATGAAATATCCTTTTGAACAGAATTTGACTTTTCAATGGTGAGTCCAGTTAGCATGGATCCAATCGTAGAGTTCTTTTGATCGCGGCCACAGTCCATTAAATCGGCATATGATGGCTCTTTCTGCTAAATTTTGAAGGTCTTCTGCAATTTCTGCATGGGAAAACTCTACAGTGGGAACCTCCTCAAGCTTCTCCACCAGAAAAGGCGTAGGAGCTTCAGGTGGTTGAGCTGCTTTCTTGGTTGTGTGTGCGTGAACTGCATCCTTGTAGGAGAAGGCAGGAGCCGAGGAGGATTGCCCAGGAGTTCCGCCTCTCAAGCGAAAGGATAACACAACTGAAGCATCTTTCACAATATTATAGCAAAACAGAGGTAAATGGTTTTCAAGTTGTCTACCTTTGTAAAGCAGTCTCAGGAGTCTTGAGGGAATTCCCAATCTGAGGTCAAGATCTTGCAGAAGGTCCTGCACCAGATCCGTGGCATGCACCCATAACAGCTCCGTTCCCCCGGAAGGAAGAGAGATCTGGATCTGGTATTGTGTACCCAGATTTGGAAGGCCATTGGCTGTGAGAGCCGCTGGCTGAATGTCGGAACCCTTGTGAAGCCATCGCCTATCTGTTTTGCCCTGCTTCTCTGAGAGGCAGAGACTGAGCCGTTGCAGGGGCCAAGTAAAGGTTGGGGCGGCATGAATGCTGGAGCGAACAACCCCTTTCTGGCCATCAACGATGTCCCCTCCGCTGTCCGTATTTCGAAGAAGGACGGCATAAGAAACTGGTGATCGCTTGTAGGGATGACCTTCCGGAACAGTGAAATCTATCTCAATAGATCTGGGGCCTGGGTGGAGAAAGTCATCATATGCGTCCACTGTGAAGGGCGTAGAGCAAGCAATGGAGCTGTCGATTGCAGGAATGATGCGTGCGTTCCGATGAAGGCTGCAACCCGTGAAATGGTAGCCACTTGGAGTAGCGGTTGAGAGAAGCACCACACTAACTGTGTAGTCGACGGCATTGTTAGGGCCGAACAGGGCAGGGGCAGAGGAAAAGTCTGTGTCGACGGCGGCCAGGCGTAAAACCCTAGCAGAAGACATCATTCGCATCCCGGTTTTATTCTCGTGTTATGTTAATGTTAATATATAATGTTAATTGTGTTTTGTTAGATGATCATGATCACAATGATGCAGTTAGAGATTTTGCAAAATGTGTTTTTTAGTCAAATATGATGTTTGTACGATGATTTTTTGTAATTTTTTAATTTTTAAAATTTTAATTGTATATATGTAAAATTCTAAAATTGTAATTGTACGTGAAAATGTAAAATTCTAATTCTAATTCTAATTATTATTGTAATTGGATGTAAAATATTTGTAAAATTTTAATTGTATTAATGTGAAATGAATTTATTGAATTTTTTAAATTTGTAAACTTGTAAATTTTAAATAATTGTAAAATAATAAATCTAGAATAATATGATTTATTGTAACATAATAAAGTTTAGAAAATAATGCCAATAAATTCATGTACTTTAGAATTATCATTATTTTACTATGATCTTAGATACAAAAAAATGAATTAATTTATACTGTACGTCGTTGTTTTTGAGATCAACCTAATTGAAAATTATCGAGTGAATTATTGATTTTAATATTAACACAATGCAAATTACCAATTAATTCAAAATACATATTATATTCATATTTCGAAAAACCCATCTTAAAAAGTATAAATATTGATGAAATAACACATGTACCATATCACTCTTGGTTCTCATGATCACCCTCATTATCTTCTAGCTCACATGGCATGATAACACTATTGTTCTCAAAAATATGTTTTGATCTAGGGTCATGTGTCAATACGAACCACCAATCCCTATCCAACACATCTGGGTAAAAAACACCTACTGGCAGTGTTTAGGGAAAACATAAGGCTCCTTAGCTTCATCCCACATCTTTCTAGATTTGATACATATCAACCTACGATCATGATCTTCCATTAGATTATTCCGATCAAATGTGTCCCACCACTTGCACCTAAAAATAACACATTGGAAAGAAGAAAAATCCACTTCAATGATCTCTTGTGTCTTTCCGACGTAACCTAACGTCCCTCGTACTAGGTTTTGATCACGGTGGCTAGATTGACTAGATTTATCGAACTCTACTTCCACTCCACATTCTTGTGTGATGTTTCCAACATCAACATTTTCTGTCCAAAAATGGTGTCCATATGCCCACATAGATGGGAACAAATGCACCTATTATAAAAAAGTTAAAAAAATCATAGTGTCATGTGTCTTATAAATAATAATCCAACTGTTAAAATATGAAATGTAGAGGTCTTAATATAAGTTTCAAATTTACATATAAATTAAAAATATTATTACCAAGTTGCTGCACCCAATCCCTACATTTAGCACGTCCTCTTCAGCACGCGGGTAACGACTGGTAGCACCGTATTTATCTCCAACTTGGTCAGCAACCCAACTATTGGGGCATATTTTTGGCATATTTTCTTTTAAATGATCGGGATAAGGCACACTTCTACCATTCAACCATCTGAATTCTTTCCTGTCACTATCCCATTTCATCTTGTTTTGTTCGTACAATGTGATCCATAGTTGTCTCGCTTCAGAATGATAAAGAAAGAATTTATTGATTGCTTCAATTTTTGCATTCGCTAATGAAATCAAACCAACATTATATAGTACTTAGAGATCAAAATATACATTATATCGAAGTTCAACATGAATATTAATTACTCTCTGTAAATTTGAAAAATTATAAGTTTCTTACTCTTTATCAAGCACTTTTTTCCACTCATTTGGAGCAACTCTCCTTCTCTTTTTTCTTCATCCATTTCATCGTCCCAAATCACTGCACCTTGTCTATTTTCAATCTACTTGATGTACTCACTGGCATAATAGAAAGACTCATACGATATTTACCCCTCGGTTTTTGCCCTTTGTCGAACAAAACCTTTCAATTTCTTCATGTACCTCTCTAAGAAGAACATCTAACGACAAGAAACAACCCTAACTAATTCAACCTCATCTACCAGGTGGATTAGAAGATGAACCTGTAAGTCCATGAAACACGTCGACAGTTCCTTCTCAAACATACAAACAATCTCAACTATCTCTTGACGCCACCATGGAATGCTAGCCACATGAATCTCCTTCGACGTGATCCAACGTACAAATGCAGATAATTTAGATATGGTACGTCCTAGGTCTTGAGGGAATTCATGTTTCACACACCCATGCATGAACAAAGAATAATGACACTACAAAGTTATAAACACATGCAATAATATACAAAATTAGTTATGTTTTATGATCCCTGCATGGGATAAAATTTATTAATATAAAAAATAATAAAATCATGCTTTTGACATTATACGTACTCTTATAAAATTCAAATGGTCATGCGATTTAAACCTCGACAAATGGTCATCCACACTGAAGCAACGCCGTAGTGAAGACCCGTATGAAGTTGGAACCTTGACATCCATTATAACTTCCTTTGCCAAAGATATATCATCTTTTTTTAAAATCCATGGGACATCACCTTCTTTGAAAAACCATGAATTAGAGGGACCAACACCAATGTTTCTTTTATGTTTTTGAAGTAATAAGATATTTCCTAACAACCATTGTATCACTTTGTTTCGATGATATGTTCCTCCATAAAGAAGATGAAACATTTTTAAATATATGGATGGGATCTAATAAGTGGGCAATCTTAAGATGCTCCCAATATGGGAGGTCATAAAAGATAGATTTCCTTTTTATCCCAATGCACAATTTCTCAACATAGGTGTCGAAGAAATCTGGATCATCAAACAGAGGCTTCCCATTTGAATCAAACATTTCTATGAACTCCTTCTCCTTCTCTCTCTAATATGCTCTAAGCCATTAAACTAGTGTCATTATTGGAGGCCTTTGGGTTCTCTCACATTTACCATTGAAAGCGGATGCTGCTCTTCTGTAAGGGTGTTCTTCTGGTAGGAATACCCTAGAGCAATCATACACTGGCTTTCGTAGGTCCTTGGACCATCTAGCTTTCAGAGAAGGGCCACAAAATTTACATCCAAAATACCCTTTTGTTACAAGACCTGTGAGATTATATTTGTATACATTAATTAATATTCATGGAACGTTAAAGAATATCATGAAGATCAGAACAAATATTACAACGAATTAAATAACTAATAGGTGAAATAATATTGTTACATATATAAACAAATCAATAAATTAAACATGTAATTTACCAGAGAAAACTCCTAAGCCTGGATAATCATGTGTCGTGTAAGCACATATGCCATACAATGTAAAACTACTCTCTGCTGTGATGGGTCTTGATACATCGTATACATTTATCCCATCCCATAATTCCTTCAATTCATATACCAGTGGTTGTAAGTAGACATCCATATTATTAACTTGTCTTCTACCAGGGACTTGAGAGGAAATAAAAGATGTTTGTTCTTCATGGACAACCATGGGGGCATATTGTTATTGATCACTACTACAGGCCAAACATAATAGTTTGTGTTCTGGTAGGAATACGGGTTGACGCCATCCATGGCTAGGCTGAGTCGTAGACTTCGTATTTCATCCTTGAATTTTTCAGGCCATGTATCATGTATATGATTCATGGATATTGAATCAGTTGGGATTCACATAACTCCCAACTCACTTCTGTGTGAGGCATGCCATCCCTGCAGCATAGCTAATTTTTTGCAACGAAAGAGCCTTTGAATCCTTGGGATTATAGGCATGTGCCTCAATATCTTAAAAGGAGGACGAGTACATGATTTACCCTTCTTTTTTTATTTATCATACCTGTCATGCCCACATTTCGGACACATCTCTTTGTCTGTATATTCTCCTCTATATATAATACAATCATTTGGACATGCAAGATATGATATGTACTCAACACCCAACATTTTCAACAATTTATTTGCCTCTTCATAGCTACCGGGCAAGACATTATCACTCAGAAGAACCTTATCTTTGAATAAATTGTAGTTGGTGATCATGGAAAAATATATTAATAAATGTACAATATTAATGTTGATATAATTATGAACGTTTATAAAATTTACCATTTGTAATGTTCATTGCAGTGTACTGATTATATTTCTAATTTATATAAGGGGGGTACTTTATGGTAACTTACCTCAAAAGTTCTGAGAAACATGGATTCGACAAGCCAAAATTTGCTTTCAATTTGTACAGTAACATCGTTGTCTCCAATTGGGTATACTTTGACTGACCGCCAGGTCCAAAGAGAGGGGTGGTGGAAGAAAATTTAAGGCTTTCGAAAAAGGTGTCAGTGATATGAGCATCATCCCCTAGCTTATCATCATTTTGAAATGCATCTAACAACATTGTCTCCATGGCAGTCGTATCCCTTGAGTATTCATCCATACCAACCTCTATTTGACTGCCTCCATTTCCAGCTTGTGAAGAACTACTATTGTTGTAGTCATTCCTAATTGGTGAATCTAGATGTAGCAAGAATTGAATCGGTGGTTGATTCAACCATTCTTGGCATAGTTCCTCTCCGATTTTTTCTCTTAATTCAATCTTCTCTTGATTTGATATTGTCATGGGGTGCAACGGAAGATGGTAGGTAGGTCGTTCATCATCACTAGAATCCTAATAATTAAAAAAAAAAATTGAACATGATTAGTACAAAATATATGATATCAATTAGTAACCATGTTGACAATATTGCATGATTATAAATTGGTTTGACGTTGAAATAATTACATATTAATCAATATATATACCAAAAAATTATAATTATAGTTACCATCATTGTCTCGGGATTGTGGCTAGAAGATGCAATATTGTTACAATTGGCAGGGTGAAGCGGCTATCCATTTTCATCTACCAAATGCGCCTTGCGGTATGCAGCTCCCGATAAGAAATTCTGACATTTTGGAGCAGTTTGAATATTTTGTGCATCTGAACGTGATGTTGAATATGCATGAACTTGCAAATTTATATACATTATAAATTTAATTAATTTTTTCATGATTGACTGCATGGATAAAAAACATAAATTCAATTAGATAGTGAAAAAATAAAACAAATCTAAAGTAAATATTACGTCTCCAGATGGATAGGGATAACTTCGCAATGGAATTTGATAAATATTATGGAACAAGATGGATTTTAAAGAATTTTCCATTCCATATAATATATGATATTTTCTCCCTGCATTTGAGAAAAACAACAATAAATTTTGGTGCACAAACATAAATGTAATTTCGGTGCGTAATGTATAGATAACCACATCGGTGCATTTTTGGTATTGTGCACCAATGTCGTTTTATAACCCCACACACCAGTGCGGTTCGATTAAAGGATGCACCAGTAAATGAATAACCGCAAATAAAAAAAGCAACCCTATTTTCATTAAGTGAAAAAAAAGCAGTAAATTGAAAACTAGGCTGCAAAATATTTTCGAAAATCTAATTTCATAAAATATTTCTTTAAATACTAAACACTTTTCATTATTTCACTATTTTTTCAAAACATTTTAGCCAGAGATTTGTAGGATACATACATGGAGCAAACAGAGCACGAGAGCACTGTGGAGCACGGAAATACGTTCGAACAGAAGTATTCAGACAATCATAATTCCAAACCTCTGGTGATTCAAACCTTGTACCATAGAATTTCAAACGATGTGAGTAAAGTTTATTGTTTTTTTGTACTTTTTTCTGCAATTTTTTTTATGCTGTAGAAGAAAAAATCAAAGTCTATTGTTTTTTTTACTTTTTCTGTAGTTTTTTTTTATGAAGTAAAATTCAAAAATCAAAGTTTATTTTTATTTTTACTTTTTTTCTACAGTATTTTTACCTTTTCTGCAGTCTTCAGAAACAAAATAAAAAAGAAAATCCATTTTTAGAAACAAAACCCTAGGTTTTTTTTGTTTCTGCCCTTTCTTCTCCCGCTTTCTGTAATTTCAGAATTAGAGCTTTTCAATTTAGATTTATAGGGTTTGTATAGTCATAAGAAATCCAACCCATAGGACGACTTGCATAGTCAGATCCCAATCCATGTTGGCCTTCATTAGGGGAATTTTGAGGTCTAAAATGGGCCTCATAACAAAAATGTACAACAAAAATAAACTTTATAACAACCAATAAGATTCAAGATGATGATGTCATCCATAATGGATGATTCATTATTTTTGGAGTAAAAAAGTAAAAATATTAAAAAATAATAAAATAATAAAATTACTTTTTCAACTCGTATTTTAAACTTATCTCCCAAAATTTTTACTCAAATTTCGAGCGGGAGTACTCGTTGGATGCGGAATTTAATTCCTCATCCAAGGAGTACCCATGTTGCATACTTTCGATGAACTCTACTACACGAAAAATGAGAAATACATAAAAAACGTGATTGTAATCACGTTTTTTTATGTATTTCTCATTTTTCGTGTAGTAGGACCCATCAAAAGTATGCAACATGGGTACTCCTTGGATGGGGAATTAAATTCCGCATCCAACGAGTACTCCCGCTCGAAATTTGAGTAAAAACTTTGGGAGATAAGTTGAAAATATGAATTGAAAAAGTAGTTTTTTTATTTTTCCCTCTAAAATTTGATGATGTCATCAAATCTTATTAGATTTTTTCCACTATTATTTTTTAATTTCCTTAGGAGGCCCATTTTAGACCTCAAAATTCCCCTAATGTGCGTCAATCTAAAAAAAAACAGATTTTTTTTCGTCGGTGCACCCTACATAACATAGCACATTGGTGCGCTCTGTTATACCAGCGCACCGCGAAAGTATAATGATAAAAAATAAAAATAAAAAATATGTTTTTATCAGTGCGCAATATGTAACATATGGCACCGATGCACTATTTCATTATGGCGCACCGCAAACTTGTTGTTTTGCAAAAAAAACCATTTTAGAAATAAACCCTACATTCTTTTTGTTTCTTCCCTTTCTTCTCCCTCTTTCTATGATTTCAGAATTAGGGCTTTCCAATTTATATTTATAGGGTTTGTATTGCTAAATATAAGCCTAATACATCCAACCCATGGGAAGACCTGCATAGTTAGATCCCAATCCATGTCGCCCCTTGCATAAATTAAAAATAAAATAAAAATTCGGTGCGCCTTGTGTACCTGAGCACACCAATGTGCTCTATTATCCCAGTGCACTACGCAAGTACTATGATAAAAAATTAGAAAAACAAAATATTTTTTCTGAGTGCACCATTTTTAAAATATGTAGCTGGTGTGCTATTTCATTATAGCGCACGGCAAACATTTTGTTTCGAAAAAAAAAAACTTTCAAAAAATACAAACCTTGCATTCTTTTTGTTTCTTCCCTTTCTTCTCTCTCTTTCTATGATTTCAGAATTAGGGCTTTTCAATTTAGATTTATGGGGTTTGTATTGCTAAATATAGACCTAAGACATCCAACCAACAGGACAATTAGCATAGTCGGATCCCAATCCATGTGGGCCCTTGCATGAATTAAAAAAAAAAAAAAGATTTTTTTGTATCGGTGCGCCTAGCGCAACATAGCGCATTGATGCTCTGTATTGTACAAGAGCACCGCATAAGTAATGTGATAAAAAATTAATAAAAAAAATTTATTATTGGTGTGCCATATGTAAAATATGGCACCGGTTTATGCTACAAAAATTAACACTGGATGATTTTTATTATTTTATCATGGTTAACTGGTGCGGTGATTGACATGTAACACACCGGTGCTCCTTGTTGACTTAGAGCACCATATGCTCTATTATACTTTTTGTGTGGTGTGTTTGGAAGACAGCCACGCACCGGCGTCGGTGCGTACACCATGAATGGTGTACCGGTTTCTTGAATTTTTTTTTTACTTGAAAAGTTAACAATTTATTTATAAATGTATTAATGAATGATATGGTACATGTTTGATATTGATAAAGAAATGATTGACAAGAGATCAAGTAACAAAAATACTGATAACACATCAAGAAAAGAAAAAAAGTTAAGTTCTTTGTAAATTTTTTACAAAAAATATTATTTTTGAACTATATGTAAGTTTAACTAATATGTATTGTTTACTGTGTATCATGCAGAGCCACAAATGATGAAGCTCGATAAGATTATTTATGATTTAGGACCAGAAGAGTGTAAAATATTGATGGAAAAATTGCAAAAGGATGAATCGGGTGAACGAAAAAATATTATCGATCCAATATGAGTTTCTTTTTTTAGTTTTCATTAATAATAAAATTAAAATTATTAGATAAATTTTGTGAAACAATCTATTAATTCACATATGTTTAATGTTCTACAAGGACCAACAACTCAGAAAATGAATGTTGTTCTAAGAAAAGAAAAAAATAGAACATGCAAATGAAATGAATTTCTCCTTAGCTCATCTGGAGTAGTGCTTCAGGTTAATGAAAGGGGGAAAAAATTTTACAAACGTTTGAGGGATCTAGTGGAACGAATGTATAGACGTTCTTTCCAATTACAATACAAAAACCAATCCAATGATTCCAAGAATCAAATTTTATCTAAACTACAAGAAGAGTTTCCAGAGAATTGGTCAATGAGACATGTCAAACTTTTAATAGCAAAAACATACAACAAAAAATAAGAATGAATGAAAAAGTAATATTCCTTTATATGTTTGTTTAGAATTATTTATAAATATCACTTTTGTTATACTTACTTTTCATATATCAATATAAAAATTAAATAGTTTATTGTCATGTTACATTTTTAGGAAGATTATGAAAATCTCAAAAGATGAATGAGCTGATATCAGAAATATGCCTGTAGGAATGTCCAAAAAGGTGTACAAGGAGACGATCAAAGAAATGGTCAAAATTGCATCACAGGAGGAGCCATCTCAACAACAACGTGCTTCAAATGTAATATGTAATCATTGAATTTTTCTATCATTAGGTACAATAAATAAACAATTTAACATTAAATATTAATTTTCAAGTATTTTCTTGTAGAAAAGAAAAGAAAATGGAACCCATTCAACACATAAAACAAGACGACATGGAAGAAAATGATTGATATCTAAGTTTGTGAGTAATTGTTATTTCCTTATATCAACTTAACTAGATTTCATTTTTGTATTTTTAAAGTTGTCTGACAAAAATCATCATTGAATGTCTTCAAACAGGTGCTAACATACAAAGAAGAACCATCAGAGGAATTGATTGAAATTAGGGTAAATATGGGTTGTGAGTATATGTTGGCATATCAGAACTTAATTGTGGAATTTGTAAGCATCTATCGATATTGTTTTACTTAGATCCGTCTATAATTAATAGAAAAAGTCAACCTTTTATATTAAATATATGATTTGTTATGGGGTGTAAAACTTGCAGGAAACAAAGTATGGCACTACGCAAACAAATCAAATCTTGAAAGATGGCATGTTACATTGTTTTGAAAGAATGTGTATAGTTTATGAGTCAATTGTTGCATTGGTATGTCATTTCTTTTTTATTTACAATGATGTATATTATTTAACATTGCAACTTTCATTATTCTCACCAATGTATATACACTCATTACAATTTATTTTTATGTTTGTAGATGGAAGGTGAAGAAGAATAAAACAATCAACATTGTGAACAAAACATTCATGAAAATAACCCAATTCATGGAAGTAGCTCTAGCAGTGATATCAGTTCAAGCGAAGAATGATGATCACTATGTTTGGATATGAAAGAAAGGCATTGTATATTTTGAAAAATGTCTGTGAAATCAGACATTTTCTTTAATGTAATGGACATAGTGTCCCAATTGAAAGAGAAAGGGATATCAATAACTATCCCATTTTGTATGAGAAAGAATGTCTTATTCATATATATATATATATATATATATATATATATATATAATAAAAAATGTTTTAATTTATTATATTGTATTCTCTATTGTCGCTATTGTGTTCTCCATTCTTGTTCTCAAATGCACTAATAAAAATTTAATTCATATGAATATTGTTATAAGATATATATATGTGTCGAATTTTGATGAATAATGAATTTAAAAAAACCAAAATAATTATGATATGATATAACAAATTAATCCAAACTTCACATTCAAATGCATTAATGAAAAGTTAATTAATATGAATATTGTTATAAGGTGTGTCGACTTCTGATGAATAATGAATTTAAAACAATCACAATAATTTCACTGTCATAGGTCGATGTTTCTAAAAAATACAAAATGAAAACCGACATGTGTATTCTTATATCGGTGCGCTTGTATTCTTATGCGTCGGTGCATTTTTATGACCTATGGGCACCACACAAATACCAAAACTAGTTAAATATATCGAGGCGTTTCTGCGGTATGACACTCTGGTGCATTTATGTCTATGTATGCACCGGTTCTGTTTTACAACCTATGAGCACCGCAAAAATACCGATATTAATTATAAATCTCGGTGCGTTTGTGTGATACTATGCACCGGGGCATTTTTGTGTCTATATGCACTAGTGCATTTGGACGACCTATAGGCACCACACGAATACCAACACCAATTATAAATCTCGATGCATTTGTGTGATGCTGCACACCGTGGCGTTTATGTGTTTATACGCACCGGTGTATTTGTATGACATATTTGCACCGCACGAATACCGATACCAATTATAAATATTAGTGCATTTGTGTGAAACGACACACTAGTGCATTTCTATAAGTCTACGCACCGGCGCGTTGATATGACGTATGGGCACCGCTAAAATCCCAAGACCAATTAGAACGACCCCGTGCGTTGTATCACCAACACTACGCCCAATTTTGTTTTATACCTTAACGGCCTGGTGCATTCTCCTTCGACCACCCCGAGGCTCCATCTATAGGTATGCAATGGTGTGTTAAATCATCATTAGCGCACCGATGAAAAAAACATCCATAATAACCTCTGTCCGCCCATTTTTTTTTAGTTGTGTTGAATTTCCGTTAAAAGCTCTTCCAAAACCTCCGTAACCATAAACGGATGTGGTAAAATATGTTTTCTTGACAATTTTGGCCAGTTTTATAACACTAAAAACCTCTTTTATAACCTCCGCTAGAGGGTCTTTTCCTTGTAGTGTATTCTGTTATTAATCATTCCTTTAAATGTGTCTTTTCTTTTATTTGAACAAATATTTGTCGTAGAATTTTCTTCAAAAAGCACTTTGTTTCAGTTTATTAAACATTTATGTTTTCCACTTAAATGGAATTTGGAATTCATCTTGTTGTTTGATCATCTATAAGTCATTTTCCATCTATCTTCAACTCACCATCCTAAAACGAGTTTGACTGAAAAAATCCAAATAAACTATCTACCTTTCCCTTGTAGAAGATTCTCTTTCTTTTCATCCTACCACTGGAACCATAATCAACTTGACATGACTCCATGCCCAATGGATTTGTCTTCTTTCCTACTAGAAAACCTATAAAAAATTTACCTCAATAAGCACCATACCTAGCCTAACATATAAATAATTGAAAATATTAGATAGAGAGGGGTCTCTCTAAATCTAGAAGGACTAGATTCTAGCTTACAAGTGGTTTGTGGTTACCTATGAGTTTCTCTCCTCAACCTGGAGAAATTACAGAGTGGTAACATGGTGGCATTGTTTTCGGGACATAAGGTTCCATTTTCCTCTAGAAAGATCAACAAAGTTTTAGAGTTGATTGCTAATGGAAGGCAACATTGAGACACAAGGAGGGTGTACTATTCACCTGGAGATTCCAATCAATTTTACATTCAGATTCAAATACTCCACTAGAGAATGAGAAATTTTTTACAGAGGAATGGAAGGAGATTTCAAAAATACCAGGTATCAATGCTTCAATTTTTTGCAAGAAATATTATTCTTTTTCATTATATACCCATTCTCCATTTTCAAGCATATTAAAATAATTTTCCTTTTATTTATTGTATTCGAACAAAGACTACATATTTTTACATGCTTCTCCTTTTAAGATTGTATATCATTTTTTTGAAGTTGTAAATCCATCTTCTTTTTGTATTGGTGATCCTCAACAAGATCCTAATGATAATCATAGTCAAGCTAATAACCCTCTAGATATTAAATTTGACGTACCATCTCATGTACCTCACTCTAAATTTACCAAAATGAACGAGACATGTATACCATTGAAGCTTCCTTATATATTCGATGACTTTCCTACAAAGCACAATAAGTATTTTTCTATGTTTTATAGAGAACTTGACAAGATTGCAGCTGAAAAACACATCTAGGGTTTTGAACATCTCCTTGACCTTATCGATGTTAAACAAGATAATGTATGTATGAGAACTTTTACTCAATAATTGCAAGGATAATCCAAGAGACAGTTTATAAGTCTGTCGGATGGGAGTATTCCTAATTTATAGTAGTTTGAGAAAACTCTCCTTGACAGATGGGAGGATAATAAAAACCCTTTCCATATTCTGGTCGAATATGAGTGCCTAAAGAGCCCTCCGGGTGAGACAAATAGGATTTTATACACTAGTGTAAAATTATGAAATCAGTGATGTTGGGCCTCAAAATAGTCCCTATTTTCACTCCATTATTCACCAAATATCTTCACATTTTACCTTCATGTCACCTCCATTCCACCTCCATATCATTACATTCACTTCATTATTGGGTCATAACTATGTTTTTCCAAAGTTTATTAATTCTTAACATTTTAAAGTGAATTTATGGCTAAAAATTAGAAAATAATATGCTTATACTTATGCCTAACAATTAGCATGAGTTTGTTGACATGTGTAGGCTCAAAGGAAGCTTCCAAGACACCTTTATGTGGCCTTGGATAATCAAATTCGAAGTTAAGAAGATAAACCTCATGGAAAAGATCATGGAGGAAATCATGGAGGATAGGGTTATGTGTCTAGATGGTTAGAGATATTAGTGGATGATCATTATGAGTTTGTTACTCCTCTCATTGTATAAATAGGAGTACCTTCTCCATTCCAAGGAGAGGACTCTTAGAGCATTGTATCCAATTGATAATGGAATAGAATAAAGCTTCATTTTTCATATATTTCCATTATGTAGTTTTAGATGTAAATTGTGTTAATGTAGAATATGAATTTATGGAATTTATGTAGTTTTAGATATAAGTTTCCTTAATGTATTATATGGAATAATTTGTCTTGTTCTTAAGAGAATTGAGCTCACTCTAAAAGGATGAGAGAAACATTTTATTTCATATTAGATTTTGTTTCATTTCATTGCTTAGATTAAAATTGGTTTCTTTTGTTTGTGTGCAAGTAGTTTCTTGTTGAGATTTTTGATATTAAGATGAATGAATTATAATGGAATACTTTACATGTCTCTTAAGTTAAGAGCTTCTTTCATTAATAATTTATCCATCTTAAGTTCTTGGTTTTAATCTCTGATTCATTCAGTGGTAATTGAGGTGAAAGTGGATTTCTTGAGTCAAGAACCATTTCAATATTATTCCTCTTTTTAAACTAATTGAGTTAGAGTTATAGAATATATTACTTTCAGCTTTTGAATAGCCTTGTCTTTATTTCAAGTTTCTGGTTTATGAATGATTTCTCTATGATACTGTAGGGAAGGACAACCAGGACCTCCTAAGTTAGGAGCCTCTTCCCTTGCATATTATATTGAATCATAAACAATTTAGTTAGACATAGAGTTAGTTGCCTACTCTTGCATATATATTGCTGGCACCATCACAAGCTCACGAGTTTCCCTGGTCGATAATTTAATGCAGCAACTTGTTCAAATAAATTGCCCAACATTTTGGCGTCGTTGCCGGGGATGGTGCTAAGGGATTAGGCATTAGAAATTTAATTTAGTACTAGCATTTTTCTTTAGACAAAATAATTTGTGAACCTTGGTGACAGCAGGATCTTCACAAAGGAGTTTAAGTTTGAATTTTCTGATGTTTTAATGTTTAGCTAGTTTTAAATTTCGTCATTTCAAAAACACCCCCCCTGCATAAATAAAAACAAATCAAACGGTGAGTATGCTCTCTTCATGCGCTTCGTGCGATCAGGAAGATCAGAAAATCTGTTGATTTTGTTCAAATAAAAATACTCTTGCTGGAAAACTAATCTGCAATGCGATAATAAATAATCTGTTAATTGTGTTTTTGTTTGTCTGCTATTCACGTGTGCGAAATGATTCCATCAATTTCGTTGATCCTACAGCAGTACACAAATAAAAGAATAAGTCAAGCATACAATTTCTGTGAAGCATACACATAACAATATCACGCAGGCTTGAAGTTCGATACCAGCATTCATAACCATAACTGCATGCATAATTCGATAGAGGTGGAGGGAGTTTGACTACTGTATTTCACTCCACGCACAGCGATTGATTTCTATTGCCAAAAGCTTCACGAAATCGCACCAGTTTCAACACGCGATTTTAAAATGGATTTTCTGAGCAAACTAAGATGAATTAAAAAAAACTGAGACATGGGTTTTCTCCAAAACGGGGGTAATTAGGTAACTCGTGAGAAATTTCCTGAAATTTGCAGCGGTTTAGGAGACAATTGAGGTTCTTTCAATCCTACTTTAACATATTGCGCCCAGATCCGTTTTTTTTTGCATTTCTTTTGGTTTGTTTTATATTTTTAGATTTAATTTGTTTTTGTTATAAATTGTATTTATTTTGTTTTGATTTAGTTATTTATTTTCAGTTATAATCTATGTTAATGTTTGTTATTATAATTATATTAATATATTAATATGTTAATATAATTATAATTTGTTATGTTTGTTATTTGTTATATATTGTATATTTGTCATGTTATAATTAATATAGTTGTAAATTTTTATTTTATTTATTAAATTAAAATTTGTTGTATATAATTGTAATTATGATTTGTTATATATGTTTGTTTGTTATGTTATTTAATTATTAATTAATGTTTGTTATAAAAATTGTATTAATATATTAATATATTAATTGTATTAATTGTATTAATATATTAATATGTTATTATAATTCCATTAATTAATAGTTATAATTTCATATTATTTGTTGTATATAATTGTTATGATTGCTATGTATTTTTCTTATGTTGTTTTATACTAGATATGATATTATGTTTGTTATCATTAAAAAATAAATAAAAAATAAAAAATTTTGTTATGTGTTTTGTGATTGTTTTGAAGGATTTGAGGGGCGAATATTGGCATTTTATAAAATGAAGAACATTGGCATAAAAAAAAAACTTTGGTGATATGCATATTGAGAGAATAATGGAACTGGATGAAACTGCAACAGTTGGAATAAGGGAAAATTTAAAAAAAACAAACAAACACACTTTTCACAAAATTCACGCAGATTTGAAAATAAATAATGGAACACTTGGAAACAAATTTCGAGGATCGATTTATCAAACATTTGGAGGATTCTATAGATGATGATTATCTTGTTTTGATAGCTTCAAGTTGGCATTAAATTCATAATACTTTCTCTTGAATGCTTTTATGTGACATACTAATATGCAAAACACGACAGATCTTTCTAATGCCAACCTTTTTGCTGAGCAAATTTCAAGAGTTATCCAACACAAACAGGGAGTATTATTTTTCATGGTTATTTTTAAGAATGGATTGATTTTAATATCATGATTAAGTCAATTTCAACACCTTTGATTGTCCTTAACATGTTTTATTTGGTATGAATTTTTGCGTAAGAATCATGAAGGAACTGGCCATTTCTTCTAGAGCACACTTATGTTTTCTTTGTACCAAGTTTTTTTACAGGTTACAGGACGACAAAGCAATCATTACGGAGACTACATTGTGACGACAATTAGTCTTCCAAAGACTAAATTCATGAAAAATTCTCAAGACAAATCCATCTCCACAACCATTACCTTCCACCTCCCTTTCTGAAAAGATTTTGAATCCCATCAATTGTACATCTATAACGCATACCATTTCCATGTCCATTTTTCATAGCAAGAGTTCTTCATTCACCATGCTTCCTAACTCATCAATAAAAACCATTTTCCATTTCCATTTCCCTTTTCATACCATTTTTCATTTCCGCCAATAAAACCCTGCTTGAATCAAAGTTCTAGAGTCTAAGTATCATTGAAAAACACCTAGAGGCTTGCATGCCTTAATGGAAAGTACTCTTGCTAATGAACAATGGGAGTACATTAATATCCCTTGTTCGTTGGATCTTGTAGGTGACTCGACCACGACAAATTTATTCGTACCTACAAAGATGTGTTAGGCATCCTGACTCCCATTGGAATCAATGGTGGGAGCTCTTGTGTTGGCTAGGGTCATTCATTAACGGCCACTAAGTCAACAACTTCTTGCTATGTTCGACATCGACACATTTAATCACATAGCAAGATTTGTGCCATCAAGAGTTGAAGACTTGAAGACCCATATTTTGCAGCAGATGAAGCCAATTTCCATTCATTGTATTTCCATTCATGGTATTCATTGTATTTCACTTGAGGACAAGTCAATAAATAAGGCTGGGAGGAAAATGTAACTTCTATATTTTTTATACCTTCCAAGCCTTATAGATTTTCAGCCATATTCAGCAAACTCATCGGATTCATCATCCAGCAGCAGATACAACTTTCAGCCATGTTCAGCAGACTCCTCAGATTTTTCATCTAGTAGCAGTGGATCCAGCAGCTGATACGACGATACAGATCCATCTTTCATCCACCATTTTCACAACAGTTTGCAGTCACACATGCACGACTCTCACCTATTTTGGAAGGGTAAGTTAAGGTATGCTATTTTCTAACTTTTAACCATTAAATTCCTTGAAATGTTAGAATAATAATTTTTGGAAAAAAACTTCACTTCCTTTCCTTTCATTGCCAAAGCCATCCGTTTAATGGTAAGGATACATTTACATACATGCTTTGTCACATTCATATCCACAGTTATATATCACATTCTAAACCCACTTACCTTCAAAATATATTTACTATTACATGAGCATACAAATGGCTTTGTCTAAAGTATTTAAAAGTTAATTGGATGCTAATAGAATCATGGTTGTTACACAAGAACCAACCATGATGCATTCCAACAAAAATACTCTGCCATAAAAAGCACATTATCACTATGCAAAGATCATACAATGAACGCAACAAACAAAATATGGTTGAAACACAAGAACCAACCAAGTTGTAGTTCATCAAAATAACGCTTTGCAAAAGTTAAGTAAATGATCTCATGCAGAGTTTAAGCCAAAGCTCAAGTACCAAAAAAGTAATGTAATAGATTGCATGAGGACATGCAATACCTTCAGTTTGGGGGTATGTTGGGCCTCAAAATAGTCCCTATTTTCACTCCATTATTCATCAATATCTTCACATTTTACCTTCATGTCACCTCCATTCCACCTCCATATCATTACATTCACCTCATTATTGGGTCATAACTATGTTTTTCCAAAAGTTTATTAATTCTTAACATTTTAAAGTGAATTTATGGCTAAAACTTAGAAAATAATATGCTTATACTTATGCCTAACTCGTCTTTGTTGATTTGTTGACGTATGTGAAGCGTGAGAAGCTTTAGAAAAACACCTAGCTGTAGGGCGCTTGGATGATAAGTCGAAGTTAAGAAGATAAACCTCATGGAAAATATCATGGAGGAAATCATGGAGGATAGGGTTATGTGTCTAGATGGTTTGAGATATTAGTGGATGATCATTATGAGTTTGTTACTCCTCTCATTGTATAAATAGGAGTACCTCCTCCATTCCAAGGGGAGGACTCTTAGAGAATTGTATCCAATTGATGATGGAATAGAATAAAGCTTCATTTTTCATATATTTCCATTATGTAGTTTTAGATGTAAATTGTGTTAATGTAGAATATGAATTTATGGAATTTATGTAGTTTTAGATATAAGTTTCCTTAATGTAGTATATGGAATAAATTGTCTTGTTCTTAAGAGAATTGAGCTCACTCTAAAAGGATGAGAGAAACATTTTATTTCATATTAGATTTTGTTTCATTTCATTGCTTAGATGTTTAAGGATTTTGATATTAAGATGAATGAATTATAATGGAATACTTTACATGTCTCTTAAGTTAAGAGCTTCTTTCATTAATAATTTATCCATCTTAAGTTCTTGGTTTTAATCTCTCATTCATTAAGTGGTAATTGAGGTGAAAGTGGATTTCTTGAGTCAAGAACCATTTCAATATTATTCCTCTTTTTAAACTAATTGAGTTAGAGTTATAGAATATATTACTTTCAGCTTTTGAATAGCCTTGTCTTTATTTCAAGTTTCTGGTTTTATGAATGATTTCTCTATGATACCGTAGGGAAGGACAACCAGGACCTCCTAAGTTAGGAGCCTCTTCCCTTGCATATTATATTGAATCATAAACAATTTAGTTAGACATAGAGTTAGTTGCCTACTCCTGCATATATATTGCTGGCACCATCACAAGCTCACGAGTTTCCCTGGTCGATAATTTAATGCAGCAATTTGTTCAAATAAATTGCCCAACAAGTGACTAGGTGACTAAACAATTTAGTCACCAAATTTATTTCAAGTGAATTACTACTAAATTTGATAAATTTTAAGTGACCGAACTAAAAATGACTAATCTAAATGACTAATTTAGTCTAGGGATAAAATATATGACTAGATAATAAGTGACCAAACTAAAAGTGACTAACTGAAATGACTAATTTAGTCCATGACTAAAATAAATTACTAGATAATAAGTGACAAAATTAATAATGTTTAACGTAAATGACTACTATAGTCCAAGAATAAAAATATGACCAAATAATAAGTAAAACAAGTATATGAATTAGTCATTTATGTTAGTATTTTTTAATTATGTCACTCCGAAAATGGAGAATTGCAATTTTGGTACTGAAGTGTTTCATTTCACTATGGGGGTCTCTAAATCAATCTATAGTGTTAAAATTTAGAGACAAAGGGGCCTTTGAATCCATCTACAACGTTAAAATTCTGAATACCCTTTTATCTCTAAATTTTAACACTGCAGATGGACTCAACCTGAGTTTTACCTTCCTTCGTCGTCGAGGCCAAGATCTCCTTCATTAGTTCATGTAAGGAGGGATAGGCCAATGGCACTTGAGATGAAGGACAAGAAAAAAAAAAAAACCGAAGAAAGTTGTAAATTCTGAAACTTTGTATGGCATAAAAAAGTCATAACACTTGCATTTCTTTCTTTGATATCTATAAGAATGAAAGGGAAACCAAAATCAAAGCTAGAGAACCCCAAAAATATTTTTTCTGCCCCTCACAAATGGCCTCTAGCCCTAGGATGGATGAAACTAGAGGACCCAAATAGTGTGCAAATGGAGCAGGGGTTAGGGCCTCTAAATTAATAGATGATTGCCCTATCAAATTATTAACTTTTCTTTCTAAAGACCTGGTAGGCCCAAAAACTGAGGCATAGTGACCTTTCAATCTAAATTCCAAATGTGAATGCCTAAAACCCTTGTGACTAGCCCAAATTTGTTGAAAACGCCCTCCTCCATTGCATAATCCACCAACTCCTCCTACTTCATGTGGGTCTGATAGTAAGAAACCAACATCTCATCTGAAAAACATATTTGATGAGTAGTTTTGTGTATTTAGAGGGTTTATCATGACGAGAATCTATATACCTAAAATAATATACATCATGTGAATAAAAATCTCATGGTTTTCATTTAATCTTAATTTTCATTTTGAAAAGGATATGAGACACTGACATTGTCCAAAGCCCATTCACTCTTCGTCAAAACTATGCCTCACTCTAGTCATAAACTCCATACCGCTTTATCCACCTGCAATTTTTCCATGGGCCTATAGGGTTTCTTCATAATTATTGAATTCATCTCCCATGATATAGATGTTGTGATGTCCTCTTTAACATTTTGACTCCGTAATATATATATATATATATATATATATATATATATATATAAACTGATATAGATCCATCTTAACTCTAGGCATACCAACCACCGAGACAGAGGAATCAAATATTTCTTAAGGTTAAAACCTCTCGTTTAGAGTGAAAAAAGATTTTATCCCTCTCGGTGTGAAGTTTAAATAGATCTAGGTTAAAATGGATTTATACTGGTCATATACAATGAAAAAAATTGAAAAATTGAAAAAACAAAATAACTTTTAAATTCAATTACCTTTCATTTGGAAAAACATTAAAACATTTATAACCAATAATAAAATAAAAAAGTCTAAGATCTAACCTTTAATAACATTAATAAAAATTAAAATATTAATTATTATTCAAATAATATTTCTTTTGAATAATAATTATGATTATTGTAAAATTTTTAGGCTTTTCATTGAATTTAATTTTCCCACTCATGGATATGGCCAAGGAGGATTGGTGGGAAAAAACAATCAATTTCATTTTCCCACTCGTGGGTATGGAGAAGGAGGATTGGCAGGAAAAACTAGTCAATTTTATTTTCCCACTCGTGGGTATGGCTAAGGAGGATTGGCGAGAAAAACCAATCAATTTGACTTTCCCACTTATGGGTATGGCCAAGGAGGATTGGTGGGAAAAACCATTCAGGTAATGCTCACAGGATTTGATTGTACACGATTGTCTACATTTTTCTGAATACAGTCTCTATACACAGCAGTGTCACAAAGTAACAGCCACAGATAACTATTCCATAGAAGATTTTTTTAGTCTAACCTAAAAACTCCTTCCCCTTGCTTTGATATGGTGCACTTTTATTCAATTCCCACTGCATAGTTCGTTAAGAATGATTATGATGGCCAAATATGTGAGGCCTATAGTTGCATTAATAATTTATGATCTTTGCAAATTGCAAGCCTTCGTGCACGACATATTATAAACGTTAAAATGGAAACATTTTCCCTATTCGACTCATTCAAGGTCTTCCTTACATTTGATTCTAGAGGAAAATATTACAATTTTTTTTTCTTATCAATGTGCCATAGCTTTTGTATTATTTACTATGTTTTTATTTGCATAATCAGCCTTGAGAAAGCATGGGGTGTATAATATCCACATCACCAGATGAAGAGAGCACAAACAAGAAACTAGGGCAAGGTGGAGAAATGTTTGTTTTTGTACCAGGTTTACGCATTCCTAAAAAATTTTACTTTGGAAAATCACTTCAAGGTTACCTCTCAAAAAAAATGGTTTAGCACCTGTCAGCACTTTGGACATGAATAGTTTCCATGGAAGCAGGGGGGGATCATGCTGCAAGAAATAAAATAAAGACAACAACACAACATGGTCACATTGCTTCATGATTTTATTACTGAGAAACTTGGTTTATATTGTCAAACCATCTCAGTGCAAATATGTACAAACTTTTTCAAAACATAATTATTGTTCATCAACATTAGGTTATTTTGAATGATAGAATGCACGTTATAGTGTTCATCAAAGAAACAATGAAAAGACCAGGAAAGTGGCATACATGGTGGTTGATATCAATTACAATTTATGGAAAAAATTTATGTGATGAGTTATATAAATGATACAACATGCATGGTTCGGAGACATAAAGGTTGTAATCTGTGTGCATGTATTCTAAGAAAATTACCGTGCTCTGAGAGACAATAAATCTTGTAGTACTATGTCACAAATAAGTTTGCTCATATGAGAATCTATAGCTTATTTATATTATGGTAGATTAATCTTATAACTCTTCAATATTGTTTTAAGGTGGTTTGACATTGGCTGACCTGCAACAGGCCCTCGATGATTATCTACCTGCTTTGATGGGATTAACAAAAGGTAATTTTAACAGGATCTTATTTTTCTAGATATTGGTAATGTAATTGTGAGTGAATGAATTCATGACCAATACCAACATGGACGATATTTAGAATGGAGGAGGAATTGATTAAATAAAATAATGTAGGTATTTGTGCATAGGATTAGAGATTATGGAAGACATTGGCATTGCGATAATGAAGATATATTTGAAAACTGGGCAGAGTTTGATTAATATTCTATTTCTTTATTTTTAATGCGAGAAGTCAACTACAATATTTAGTCAAATTTGTTTGGATCAATCATGAGGATGATGAGCAGGTGCTTGTTCCATAGAAGAATGTTACTTCCAGTAGCATTGATGTTTCAAGTGTTTGGTCTTGTTTATTGAGGATTAATATAGTTTTCATTGAAAATCACAACTCATGCATATTTTTCTTTTCAGGAAACAACGATATCAAGTCCTTGGTATGAGGCATTATATGTTCTACACATGATGTTTATGTTGTCGTTATCACAAAAAAAATATTTGTTGATCCCAAAATCTTTTTTTGATAGATACTAACCAAAGTTGACAAAAGGTTGGTTTTCCACATCTCAACTGTAACTAAAATGATTTTTCCATGATTTTTCTTTACCAGGAAACTTTGCGTTTTTCCTTATTTATTCATACATTTTCATCCCCTTTACCTATTTAATTTCTTGAATATTTTATATTTGGATTAGCATTTCTGAATTGGAATTTGTATATTCCAACTACAACAGAACAATAAAGAAAAATCAACATATTTCTTAAGGCAACAGGATATTTAGACTTTGCAGTTCGATCTATCATGGCTCAAATGTGAGAGGAAGTGAAGAATGGAATTTACTTTTTCAATGTCTTATATCCTTTGTTTCTTGAATCTGTTACTAGTTTCATAAACATGTTGACTTCTTAAGATTGTATTGATTTCTTCTTATAAGTCAACCATGTTAGTTTTTTCCACAAAGAAGTAATATGTTTTGATTACAATGTGCTTTTTTTCATTTTTGTGCATGAAATATACATGTTTTATAGGGTTCAGACACAAATTTTATTTCAATATATCTGATATATCTTTTCCTCAAAGGAGGAAGCTGCTAGCAAACCTGAAGGAAGTTGTATTGCAAAATTTTTCAGTCCAAGCATTAGGCCAGGTATTTTACACTTTACCTAGATTTTCCATGCTCACACTCAAAATTTAAGTTCATTTTATGTGGTCACCAAATGAAACGTGTTCATCAGTGTATTGGAGACCCCAATCATTGTCAATGATATAATCTGTGTGTGAGGGAACCTATGTACAACAGTGACAAAAAATGACACTAGTGGTTTTTCATCTCAGTATGATACGTTGATGTACCAGATATAATGTTCCTAAGCTATCCCACTTCAGTAGTGAGCATTTTTAGATAGTTGAGTATCCAAGTTCTAATGTGCCAATATTGTAATTCCAACTTTTAAGGAGGGGGTTATTATGATGAGGGGCATTTCTGATCTACTAGTTGATATTAGATTATTTCCTCTTGTAAAATTGTTTGGTTGGCTTCAAGAATAAAACACATCTTTCATTCCTTGAGGTAATTACGCATGTGTGTTATTCTAGGTCATCATCATACTGTAGATTCTTAAATGAAACCAGACCATTGGATCACATATCAGATCATAAATATCTAATATTTGACTCTTTCACTTTCAAAAACAAAACAAATTCAAATTTAAGCTATTAATAGTTGAAATGACTAAATATAGGTCTAACAAGTTGGGAGCTTGAACTTCTTGTAGGGGTTACAAACATCATGGATGTATTGTACACATTTTGTAAAATGGCTAGTATTTTCAAATTGTTGCAAACCAACACTTAGAAAATATTTCCATAGATTTACAAGAACAACACCCCAACTATCCAATGTCCATGATGGGTGAAAGAAACAAGAAAAGACCAAGTTTGCCTATGTATAGACATAATACGACTTTCTTGATATCGACACTTTTTAAATCCAATGTTATACCAATAGTTTAGGACAAGGGGATGTGGGTGTGAGGAGACACACAAGGGGAACATGTGGGAGTACCCTCAATTTTTGGGGAAATTTATTGGGGACAGGGAGACATCAGGGGAGACATGAGAAGTGTGGGGTGTATGCACCTCACCTTGGGGGGTGTGTCCCCATGGAACATTGTTGAAATATGAGAGTCATCTGATTGCTGAAAGCTATCCTTCATGGTTTCTTCTAATGATTATCCTTCTAATAAAGAAATTGGTGCTACTAAATCAAAGGAATATGTTGGATTCCAAATGGTAAAAATATTCTAAAACTGGAGGGCGTTTTCTTCCCCATTCTTCACTTCAACACATTTCCCTCATGGAAAGGTATTCCCATCAAGAATTTTATTGATGTTTGAGTGATTCTCGTGCTCTTATGCTGGTAAAGGTCAAATTCTGTGGTCTACCCAAGATTATACTTGTGTGGGGGAAATTCATGCACCATCCCATTCCCATTGTCGAAGGACATTCAACCACCCATATGATGGTGTAGTTTTGCATCATTCCATGAAGTGAGCTTGCATTTCTTATTCCTTTTAATTGGTTCCCTAAAAGGGTGGCCTCAAAAAACCTTCTTAGGGAAAGATGTAGCTAGGGCACTAGTGTCAAAACAAGATTTTCACTTGAAATAAACTTGTTCATAATTTTTCTTCTCAGTCTATATTACTCCATCAACTTCTAAAAGGATTTCCTCTAGGAGACCAAGGCCTAAAAACACCTTTACATAAATTCTTGAAAAGGTGGATAAGTGGTTGGAAATGTACTTCGAGGGGATCAAGGTAGATATTTTGACTCTTGAGGATCCCTATAATTTCCTGGAGGGGATCCTTATTCTAAAATTACCAAGGGAGATTATGATTCCTTACCCAAATTTGAAAAGAGGATAAGGCATTTGAGAAGGGATCAAATGTTTAGTTGCAAAGATGCATAAATAATCCATCATAACCCCAAAACCAGGGACTTTGCAGAGCACCTATTTTGTATTGTGGGGTTTTTAAAAATTGAATGATACAAAATCCCTTTATACAAGGTTGAATTATAGTAGCCTTACTATCCTAGTTTTAATAGTTTTGTAATTTTTGCAGAAAATGAAAAAATCAACAAGAAAATCCTTTGATAAGCCACCTAAAAGTGTTGTAATAATTCTAATTCTTGTATCGAAGGGTGGAGAGGTTAAAAGACTAAAATATAGTCAAGTTAGACCACATTTAAGACTTGGACCTGCAATAGAATTGGATTTCCAAGAAAGTTGGAAAAATTATTTTGAAGGTCTTGGGGTCAAAACCCCTTGGGTATGTGTTTTTTTTAGCACTTAAAATTACATCTAGATGAATATGAGTTGCATGCAGAAATGTAAATTTTTCATTATCCATATCATTCCATCATGATCAACAATATACATAATAGTAATGCAGTGTAGCAGTAGGGACCAAATAGAAGAAAATCAGAGACAATAAGGACACTAGAATTTAGGTCGGAGACCAAGGAAAAACCCCACAAGGGGGAAACCCAAAAATAAATTCTTCTTATTATTTGATTAATATTGAGAGTTTAGAATAAATAGGTACAACGAGATGTGATATATCACGCCACCTAGGCCCAACAACACATGCTTGCCCTGCAAGCCTAATGAAGGTCACTATCAATATGTTAATGTAGAATCATTGTCCGATGACCGTCATGGTCCTAGAAGAGTAACTGTCATGTACACTCATAATCCTAATAGCCCATGTAATCAATGAAGGTAGTTACTATCATGTCATCTTGTATTTCATCACATATAAGAGGTATGCAGATAATTGTCAAGACAATTATCTCCTATCTAAAGAAATCCACATTCCAGTATTATACTTAATGCATATTTGTGTTGCTGATCCATGACATGCTACATATCATGTTTTCAATCTGACCAGAAATACTATAGCATATATGTCCTCATCCTAATCATATGTAACCTCAGTCTGTTACCTTCCTAGTATAGTCTATATTGCCTGAAGCATCATAGTTTTGGGACACCTGTTAAATTATAGATTTAGCCCTTTCTTCATACTATGTAACTTAGTACGTTGAATTTTGTTCACATTGAATTATGTTTGAATATAATAATTACTCACAGCTGTGGCATATACATATAAATTTCGACAGTTACTTAAATACCCTCGGTTTAGATATAGTGCTACTGTAACTAATATACAGATCTAGACTATTGAAACTGTGGAATGTGCCATCTACCTTAGATTTATCCAAGACACAGTCCATTGTGTTGTAGAGTTTATAAAACAGATATATGTTGCTTCAATGATGGCACAAGCTAATATAATAGCACACTAGTTATGTAGTCGTCCTCAGACTATTCAATCCTAGAAGTAGGCCTCAGAATACTTAGCACATTTATAGTAACTATATCATTCAAGAAACAACGTAACATAAATTAGGACTGATGGTAGATATTCTAACTATGCTTAAATGAACTTCAACAAAGGATTGAACTAATTCCACTGAGATCTGAACTTGTATCTCAAGATCCACATTAGTACTACATATATCTGCACTTGATCACAGAGATCAATCCAAACTAGCCTAAAGAAATATGAGCTAGTAGTCTCCATAATAAATAAAAATCGTAATATTCTCCATCAAAGACCATGATAGAAACCTCCAAATCCATAATCCTTCCATGAACCCTAGAAACATTAGAGAATATTGAGTTGGTTATTTGTAAGATGAGAGAATGACAATGCTAATATATATAGGATTTATCCAAGGTATGTGAAATTCTACATTCTCCATATGAAGTCCAATAAGGTTGGAAGAAATATCAAACATCTCGAAACAATTGATGGCGATGTTAAAAATATAGGTAAAAGGATTTTACCCATTTACTTTAAGAATTTAACATTACCATTGATTCCAAACATTGCTAGCTTTATGAGTTAGGATTATAGTTTAGGGTTTATGGTTTAGGAGTTAGGGCTTTACGACCTGACTACTTGAGGACAAGAACAAATGTTCCAGACCAGTGTGAACTATTTTTGTACAAAACTTGTATAAATTTGTCCACTTGTCTAGGTTGGTGGTAAATTATTTGACAGCAACCCTATCCAATTGGCTAGTTTGACCAGTTTTGGTTTGTACTGGGCCAATTTTTATAATTGTATTTAAGCTATGGATTCATAAAAATAAATACAAAATACACAAGGCCATAATAGAAATATAACAAACTTGAAAATGACTAGTACCATTGATTATGAGGAGTGATCAATCCTTTATAATTCTGATGTACATTGTGCACACGTATTAGTAAATATATCTCCATTTATTGTAAGAATTTTCTAAACAAAAATTATGTTTATAGTTTTGAAACTAACATTTTTAGTGGACATAACACCTATCTTGTTAGGTCCCTATATTACTAGTATAGTCCCTTATTGCAACTGAGCGTACGCATTGCAACTTACTCTAGTTTTAGAGCGTAATAAGGTATGTTTATAGTTTTCATATTATTGTATGGTAACTGCAGAAGAATAGAAATATATATTTTTTCACCTTTTTGAAAAGGATACAGTTAATGCCATGTCCCTCGAAATTGATACTTTTTAACCATATGTAGTGCAAAAAATGTTGTTTTAAAATATTTTTCCAAGATCCGAGGATGGTTAAGTTGTTTAAATTTCCATTTTCTATTGTCATAGAGGCCTTTTTTCTCTTCAGATTCTTCTATAATCTAGATCTATAGGGTTTATCAAAACCTTTGATTCTAGGATTTAAAAGTATGAGAGACACAAGTGAAATATTATCCTTTCTTGAATTGTTATAAGATGACTTTCATGACTCTTTTGATAATTAGAGATATTTTTAGAAACAAAATGAGAATAAGGTTATTATCTTGAAGTCACTTCCTATATTTATGCCTCTAGCGCAACGATTTTGTGGCAGAATTATCCAAGTTACCGATCTCATGAGGTTGGGGATAATTTATATGTCAGGACAAAAGGAATATTTTGCAATGGAAATATATTAATTTGGCAATAATTTCCCACATTGGACTTTTGGACTTCTTGGAGACACCCTGCCCTACCTTTTGTAGTCTCTCCTTGCCTTATTGTATTCTTTCTTAAAACTAGATAAGGGAAGGGGTGGGCATCTTAAACAATGGGTGTTAAATGAAGCAATGTAAGTTAGCATCTCTAATATTGGATTTCCTCAAATTCCAATGGTTACACCAATGTATGGCATTAGGTATACATAATGTATTCTATAAAAGTGGTATACTCCCATGGGAATTTAAACATTTAGTGTCTAGAAGTATATATCCTATGTCTAGATCAAATGCCACTTTGTCCATTCAAGTTAGGTTGTAACCATGTCTAACAGTGATATGAATGGAGGATGTTAGTAATACTCAACTAATTCCCCTTTCAGATTTTATAAACAAATGTCTTATGTGTGCTTAAGGGTTCAGGTTTTCCTACAAATTATCAAGTCTCATAAGAATTTTTTAAGTCAATTTAGTGAACAATTTAACACAAAAACCAAATATGAACAACAACAAATAAAGTAAAGAACATCACCACACATGATGAAGGAGTTCAACCCTCCTAGGCTACATCTCATCGGTCCAGCTTCAATGGCTTGGGCCTCTATATTATTTTCAAATTGTTAAATTGACCTATTTACAATACTCCTTTGCTCCTGTAACCCATTCCAATGAGTCCAGAATGGCTCAAAATGGCCGACTGGCCTCTTTTTGAGCTCGAATTAGTCGAAAATTGCAAAAGTTATGGCCTTTTCAATTGCTCCCACTATTGTAGGCCCTAAACTAGTTAATTGTAACTAGAACTGGCATTTCTGCCAAATCTGAAGGTTCGCCAATTAAAATGTCATTAAATTTCAGTGGTAGTTAGCACACTAATTATGAATTTAAGGTAATCCACATTTAACTTTCGGATTCACGCAAATTAAGTATGGATTAGGTTAAATAATTTGTGGCTTAAGTTTTAAACTTCGCTTAAGGTCTGGTGGTCCCGTCGGTGGTCATATATAATAGTTCTATGGAGTGGAGCTGGCCCTTCAGGGATGACCCCAATTTACCCTTGCTATAATACATAGTTGAATTCAAATATACGTGGAGTCATATACATGTTAAGAGTCATGCAATAGGCGGGATGTTAACGAGCTGTGTTGTGTGGCGAGAGGTTGCAAGGTTGAACCCCGTCACCTCTGCCTGGACCTATCCCAAAAATTTTACTCCACCAAACAGCCAGGGGGGCATGTGGAGGCCTTCGGGCTTGCCACGTGTCCCCACCCAATTGGAAAACTTCAAACCAACTAAAATTTGACGCATAACCTAGATTATCAACTAGTAAGACGCTACCACTTGGTGAGCTCACAATCACTAGAGAAATTTAACCAACCATTGACCCTGCATAGTCAACCTACCACCCCAATAGTACAGACTGTTGACTGTCATTTTTTTAAAGTTTCCTATTTAAAAAATAGAATAGATCACATTTCTGGGAGCATTCGAAAACCATTTTTCGTGAAACAAAGTGTGCCAAATTCAGAATGGTGAGCACTACGCGGTCGTTCAAGTTCCGAGACAATCTAAGAACTTTGATTTTTGAGCATAAAACTGAGCCGTTGATCATTCCTCCCCACTAGAAGCCTTTTGGACCCAAAAAATATCTTTAATTACTGAGCATGTGGATGAGGGTACAATTCCCTTACCCTTCCAGTCTCAATCCACTAGAATTTTCCCAATTTCATCAATTTGAGATTTTCACAAAACTAATATTTTTCCTTGATTCTGAAGACCTTGTATTGTTGTCGTAGACACCATCAAGCTGAAATTTCCATAAATTTGGAGAATGAAAGTTGTCCTTGCAAAAAAAACATTTTCCCACCTCGGTCGTCAATCAAAGGAAACTTGAAAACTGCCTTACCTCGAACACTGTCGACATGGCAATTTTTAGCTTTTCTTACTTTGTTCTTGCGTCGACTTTTGACCAAGTGTTTTCGCCATTGCCATGTACCCTTTTGAAACCAAAAACAAGTACTTGTGGAACCTATGTCTTCTTTTTAAAATTTCTTTGGCGCTTTCTCTTTGACCTTTGCACTCTCTTGCACCAACATCTTGTTTACATCACTGCTCAACACTGATGTAGATTACTGCAAATATTTCACATCTTTTTTACCTCCTTTCAAAGGAAACCTGTTAGTATTGAAACATATTATTACAAGCATTAGCAACTTCCATGAAATCAAGTTTTTCATTCAATGCATATTTTTTGAAAGGTCTCATTCAAAACATCTCTATGCTTGAGCATTAACAAAGTCAAATTTTGCCTTGCATTCACTATTCTCTTCATTTCTCCTGCATGTATAAGAGACAAACTTCTCTTCTTCTTATGCGCTCTAACTATGTACTCAATTCCATCCTTAAACAAGTGATACTTATTCTCATGGTGATAAAATATTTCTTTCCTATCATAAAGATAAGGACATCCCAAAAAATACTTGAAATCTCAAGTGACACTGCATCAAGTTCAACTTTGTCAAGAAAGTTTGAATTGATTGCAAACCTTAGGATGCACTTCCTTGTTACCTGCAAATTTTCATTCTTGCATATCCACCCTAAATGATAAGGTCTTGGATTTGTAACATTTTCAAGATTTGACTTATTAACTAAGTCTTAGGAAATCAAATGAGCTTGAGAACCACTATCAAATATGGTGTCAATTTTGGTATGCTTTGAAACGAATCTAATATGAAAGAGTTCAATTCTTGTATATTCATCTTGAGTTACATTAGAAAAACTTGAAGAACTAGTGCTTGGTATGTTCTTACCTTTCAAACACATTATTGTAATCTTGGTTTCATCTCCTGAATATGAACCTAAGTCATGTTCAATGATTGCAACAATTTTCCCATTCTCTTTGGATTTAAGTTTGATTGGCTTCAACTATGGATGGAGTTTCCAACAATGGTCTTCATCATGGCCATTCTTCGAAAAAAATTTACCTGTGAGTTTCTATTTTTATATTTTTATAGTACCATTTTTCTTTCATCCTCCATTAAACTTACCCTTTCCTTTACCCTCATACTGAAAGAAACTATCACTTTTCTCTTCTAGACTATGTTTCCCTCTTGCTTCTAGATGTATGGCTTGAATGTAAACCTCATCTAAGATTGTGGGATTGAACATGAGAATAGTATTTCTACGATAACTATGCAAACCCCCAATATAATTTAGCAAAGTTTATTGAAAATACAAATTGACACCAAAAATAAGAGCTCTTATCCTAAATTAATGAGTATAATCTTGCAAACTTTTCCCTTTCAACTGTGTAAAATTTTTCCAGTCCATAATATTTTTTTTCATGTAAGCTAGAGGATAGAATTTACTTTTAATGACACAAACAAAATTTGACGAATAAATTGAGATCTTATAATGGTTTTTAATTTCTTCTTGAGTCCTTGCTTCCCACCATACAAGTGTTGATCCCTCCATTCTCAAGGAAGCCAGTTGAATCTTTATGTCATCTTCTTGAAGGTTCTATGTTATGAAACCAGCTCCAAAAATAGAAGAGAAGAGAGATCAATTCCTTAGAAATTAGCCACTTCGAGGGGGAAACCTCCAATACATTACATAAATTAACAATTCTTAGATGATACAAATCATAAAACCTCCTTCTATATATAGGGGTCCATGGGATCACAATATAATCCTATCCTACCTAAAAATAATAATGTAAGGGAACAATAATTACAATATGGGTGTTACAGGGGCAAAAAAATAACAATAAGGGGGCTACATTAATAAAAATAAGGGACTACACTAGTAATATGGGGACCTAACATTCCCCTCTCCTTCAAAAAAGTGTTGTCCTCAACGCTTGAGTAGCTCTGGATGCTTCTGTATAAAATTATCATCCTCCCATATAGAATATTCACTGTGTAAGTTCTTCCACTTGATGAGATACTCTGAAATTGATCGATTTCATAGTTGTCGAGTTCTTGTTTCCATGGTTGTTTCAGGTTCCAGTATGATTTTTCCTTCCTCATCAAGTTCTAGAAATAATTTTTGAACTAGAAGTTTGTCAGCTATAACCTTCTTTAAGCATGAAACATGGAAAACTGGATGCACTCACGAAGAAGAAGGAAGCTCCAATTTTTATGCCATAGTACCAATCCCTTGCAACACCTTGTAAGGACCATAGTATTTTGGCGATAATTTATTATCCTTCTTAGCTTTCTTGAGGGAAATTTGTTTGTATGGTTGTAGCCATAAAAATACCCAGTCTCCTACATCAAAACTTCTCTCGTTGGTATGTTGATCTGCCTATTGTTTCATTTGATTTTGTGCCAAATTGAGGTTGTCCTTTAAGAGTTGGAGAACTTGTTGTTGATGCTCAATGTGATCTTCCACTACTTGCACCTTATAGTTTTCTCTTAAAGATGATTTGATGGATGATGGATGATATCCATAAAGTGCCATAAATGGGGTCATTTTTGCTGCAGTATGGAAGGAAGTGTTATACCACCATTCCGCCAAAGGTAACCACTTGACCCATTGTGTTTGTTTATCAGATACAAAACAACGAAGATATCCTTCCAAAAATTTGTTCACTATCTCAGTTTGACCATCATATTGAGGATGATAAGATGAGCTATGAGCTAGTTGAGTACCCAAACAAGAAAATAATTCCGTCCAAAAATTTCCAGTAAAAATGGGATCTCTGTCGCTTACCATAATCTTTGGGTTTCCATGTATCTTTTGAATTTTTTCCATAAATGTAGTAGCAACTCTACTTTCTTTAAATGGATGAGATAATGCACAAAAGTGTGCATACTTGGTAACTCTATAAACTACCACCATGATGACACTCTTTCCTTTGGAATTAGGTAAACCAGTGATAAAATCCATTCAAATCTCCTCCCAACGTTGACTTGGAATGGATAAAGGTGGTATAAGACCCGGGGTCTTAATTGTCTCAACTTTATTTTGCTGGAAAACCAAACATTCTGCCACAAACTTTTGAATATCAGATTTAAGGCCATCCCAAAAAAATTCTTTCTTCACCTTGTGGTAAGTTTTTAAAAATCCTTAGTGTCTTCCTAAAGGAGAATTGTACAATTCCAAAAGAATATTTTTGTTTTATTTCGGGATTCTTACTAAATATAAGCAATCTTTGTACCATAAGGAATTATTTTTCCCACTAAATGTATCAGATGTACTAGGATATTTCTTCAACTTTTGAATGAGTGTCCACACTTCTTTGTCCTTCTTCCATTCATCTCTTGCTTCAGTTATCCAATCTAGTTAGATAATAGAAATTTCACAAAGCAATGTTTCCACCTCTTCATCCTTTCTTGAGAGTGCATCTGCAACAACATTTAACTTCCCGTTTTTTTAGATGATTTCAAAGTCATAACCCAACATCTTTGTGACCCATTTTTGCTGCTCTTCTGAAGATAATATTTGTTTCAAAAAAATTTTAATACTATCATGATCGGTTTTTACCTTGAAGTGCCTTCCCATTAGGTAAGGTCGCCATTTCTTTAGTGCATGTAGTATTTCCAACATTTCCTTCTCATAAATAGCTTTCTGTAAATACTTTCCTTTGATTGGATGAATTTCAAAAGAAATGAGTCTTCCTTCTTGCATTAACACAACACCAATTCCATTTCCCGAGGCATCACATTCCATAATAAAGGTTTTTGTGAAGTCTGGCATACCTAAGACCAATGCTAGGTACATTTCCTCTTTAAGATGTTCAAAGGTCTTATTTTCTTCAGGAGTCCATGAAAATGCATCTTTCTTCAATAATGTTGTTAGAGGTGCTGCTATTATCCCATAATTATTAACAAACTTGCGATAATACCCTATTAACTTGAGAAATCCTCGCAACTGTTTTTTGTTTTTCAGGACTTTCCATTCCTTAATGGATTTAATTTTGTCAGGGTCTACCTTAACACCCTCATGAGATAAAATATGACCCAGATATTCCACCTCTTGTACTCCAAAGAAACATTTGGATGTTTTTGCATATAATTGTTTCTCCTCCAATAGTTTGAGCACGCTGTCAACATGTTGAACATGATCCTTACAAGACCTGAAATAGATTAGTATGTCATCAAAAAAATACTAGCACAAATTTTCTAAGTAAGGCTTTGAAAATGGAATTCATCAACTCTTGAAATGTATAAGGTGCATTGGTAAGGCCAAAAGGCATGACCAAAAATTCATAATTACCCTCATGAGTTTGAAATGTTGTTTTCGGAATATCTTTAGTCTTCATTCTGATTTGATGATATCCTGAACAAAGATCCAACTTGGTAAAATAAATAGCGCCATGTAATTCATCCAATAATTCATCAATCATAGGAATGGGAAATTTATCTTTAATAGTGAGCTTATTGAGCTCCCTATAATCCGGACAAATGCTCCATGATCCATCCTTCTTGTGCACCAATACTACTGGAGCATAGAAGGAACTTTGACAAGGTTGAATTATACAAGCTTCTAACATTTCTGCAATCATATGTTCAATTTCTCTCTTTTAGACGTAAGGATATCTATAGGGCCTGATGTTTGGAGGAACACTTCCTGGAATCAAATGAATAGCATGATCATGATTACGAATAGGTGGGAGTCCTTTGGGAGTATCAAAAACCTTGGAATGTTTGTCCAAGACTTTTTTCTTATCTAGAGTACTAGATGATTTTGATGTTGGAACTTCTAGTGAGCATAATTTTGCAATCACACCTCGTTGTTATTTCTTCAGAAGCTTTGTTATGACATTAGAGCTTGTTATATTTCCTGCCTTCCCTGCGATACCCTGTAATTCGATCTCCTTTCCTTCTGAAAAAAATTTCAAGAGAAGTTCTTGAAAATTAAAAGCTGTTGTCCCCAAAGATTGTAACCATTGTACTCGTAGTACAACATCAACACCTCCCATTGGAATGGAAAGCATTGGAATATTCAATACATATTCCCCCATGGTTAGCTTAATATTAGGCATTTTCCAGAGAAATTTATAGTTCCTCTGTTTGCAACATGACTTGACATTCTGGTGTTGGGTATAGGAAACAATTCAATTCCTTAGCTACCTTACAATGAATAAAATTATGGGTGCTACCTGAATCAATCAATACTATTACCTTTTTCTTCTTGACGTGTCCTTCTATCTTAAGAGTTTGAGGAGTGGTAATTCCTTCCAATGCATTACACGATATGGTCAGACTCATTCCTTCTTCTTCTAGGGTTGGTTCCTGTTGTATATACTCTTCTTTTAAAGTTTCTTGTTCATTTTCTTCCTCCTCTTCACTATCTTTGTAAAATAATTTCTTCTCAGTACACTTATGACCTTTAGTGTATTTTCTATCACAACTGTAGCAAAGACCTTTTGCTGTTTTTTCTTCCAATTGTTGTGGCGTCAACCTTGTAGGTTGTGGAAGTCTAGGAGTAGCAATACTTCAATCTTTATAGATGTGAGTGATAGGCTTCCTTTTCGCCATAATTTTAAATTCAATTTTCTTGCCAACCTGAATGCCTTCTCCAATGAATTAGGTTCCCAAACGCGAACTTCATGTTGGATCTTATCCTTTAAATTCCCATGAAGACATCAATCTTGTGTTCCTCTAGAGTATTATTTACCCTTATATTCAATTTTTGGAAGTCCTTAATTTTCTCCACCACTGAACCCTTTTGTTTGAAATTTTTCAATTGGCTAAAGAAGGTGTTTCTCTTTGTATCCTCATAATGTCCTATCATTTCCTCCATAAAAAATGACCAAGTGAAATTTTTTTTACGAGAGAAAAGCCATCGATACCATACAAATGTATTTTGTTCTAAATGTAAAGTTGCAATTCGTACCTTTTGTGTGTTTTGCACATTATTGAGATCAAAATATTTCTCTATCTGTAGTATCCATGTTACGGGATCCTTACCGTCAAAATTCCTCATATCCATGTTTGGAATATGGTGGTTCTTCCATCCAATATTACAGTTTATGAAATCACGATTAACATTTATTTTGTTCTCATCATGAGTTTCCTCTACTATATTTTCGGCATTAGGAAACATTTCTTGTATCAACTTTGTCAAACCTTCCATGTGTGCATTTAGATCATTCTTCATGCTTTCCATGTTGTCTTTCATGTCATCCATCTTAGCTTCCATTCCATCCATCTTGGCTTCCACGCCTTTCTTGAAATCTTCAATTTCATTTTTTATTGCTCTTTGCGAGAGTGAAATTTGGTGCACATGTTCCTGTAATTTTGATATGTCATGTTGCAATTATTTTTCTTCATGATTCATAGTAGATACTTCTAAAGGCTTAATGGATGTTCAATTCTTTTTAGGAGGAATTTTATAACCGAATACCGATATGTATTCTAAAATATTCCCTTGGAATCAATTGAAACTGTTTTTTCACACAAAACTTATGCAATTCAAAAACAAATACACACCTTTTTATTGATTTTTAGGAGCTTGATATTGAAACTAAATTTTCTCTGTGATTTCAGATCTTAAATATCTGAAATTTGGCCCTATAGTAGCCCTATGAAGCTTCTTTCAATTTCCATAGGTCTCACCTGATTTTTATTCTTCAAGAAAACGTTATGCCAAATCTCCCACAATGACCTAATTATGGATTAGTTCAGTAAAGCCAACTTTTACGGTGTGCCACGTGTCATTTTTTCCACCTTCGGCTCCGAAATTGATATAAATGAAACTACAATCCATGTACTTGTAACCAATTTTTATATAATTCCAATCCAATGCTCAGAGTGAGAGTTATAATGATTTTCCAAGGGTAACCTCTTTGAGATGAAATTCAGAAGCCTAAAACAACACCAACTTCCACATATCATATCTCCAAGAATATTGCGAATAAAGCTCTGAAATTTTTCCACAATGTTCCTTAGGATTTCGGCTTCGCTCTGTAAACATTTTAGCTTATGAATCCTCGTAGAAAAAAATTTATTGCAAAAATTCCATAATGACATGTTTAGGTTAAATTCAGGAGCCTGCAAAAAGCGATAACTTCCAGAGATCATATCTCCAAAAATATTGCAAACCAAGATATGAAATTCTTCCGCGACATTCCTCTGGATTTTGGCTTTAAGCTCTAAAAATTTCATCTTCTGAATATGAAAATTCCACGATGACCTTTTTGGAGGAGCGAAACCCTAGAATCCAAAGCTTTGATACCAAATGTTATGAAATCAGCTCCAAAAATAGAAGAGAAGAGAGATCAACATCTTATAAATCAGCCACTTTGAGGGGGAAACCTCCAATAAATTACATAAATGAATAATTCTTAGATGATACAAATGACAAAACCTCCTTCTATATATAGGGGTCCATGGGATCACAATATAATCCTAGCCGACCTAACAATAATAATGTAAGGGAACAATAATAATAATATGGGGGTTACAGGGGCACAAAAATAACAATAAAAGGGCTACACTAATAAAAATAACGGACTACACTAGTAATATGGGGACCTAACATTCTAAATTCTACAAGAAATCTCTAATTGACGAATCCAATTATCCAAATTCTCTACATTCACTTGGCCATTATACATTGGAAGCTCAAATTTGACATCGACTTTAAGAAAGGGTGATTTACCAACTCCTTTGTAAGTAAGTGTATGAAAAGATTGTAGAATTGTGGTAGTGGAAGATGATAATGAGAAAGGTGAAGATGGTGGAGTGGATGGAAGCTTCTAACAATCTCCATGGCCTCCTCCTATTGGAGAACCCTCTCCTCTTGGAGGCCTTGAACTCTCTCCTTGCATCCTTACATTCCTTTCCTAATAGAGGACTTTAACCATCCCAATCATATCCAATAATTCCTTCTTGAATGCTCTCTCATCTTCTATCATGATAGCTTATCCTTCATGAGACACTCAAATTCAACTTGAGGATGTGTTGGTGTTGTATAATTTGGGAAACTTTCCCTTCTTCCTCTTGACCCAACTGCAGGGCTCTCAACTAGCTTCCCTTCTTCTCTTTTGAGGTTTAACCTTGTAAGCATGACATAAACTTGCAAACAATTATATCCATTCTTGAAAAACAAAACCCAAATAACTTGAGCTTTGATACCAAAAATGATTTCAATGGAGGATGTGATTAATTCTTAGCTAATTCCTCTTTCAGATTTTATAAACAAATGTCTTATGTGTGCTTAAGGGTTTAGGTTTTCTTGCAAATTATCAAGTCTCATGAGTGTTTTTGATGTCAATTTAGTGAACAATTTAACATAAAAAATAAAGTTTAATAATATTAAATAAAGTATAGAACATCACCATACATAACATTAACACAGGTATTTGATGAAGGAGTTCACTCCTCCTGGGCTACATCTCCTTGGTCCAACTTCCATGGCTTGGGCCTGTATATTATGCTTAAGTTATCAATTTGAGCTATTTAAAATGATCCTTTTCTCCTATAATCTACACCAATGCGTCGGGAATGGCTCAAAATGGTCATATAGCCTCTTTCGGAGCCTGAATTGGTCAAAAATTGTAAAAGTTGCGGACTTTTCAATTTCTCCCACTATTTTAGGCCCCAAACTAGTTAACTGTAACTAGAACTGGAAGTTTCCGCCAAATTCGGAGTTTTGGCAATTAAACTGTCATTAAATTTAAGTGGATGTTAGAACATTAATTAAGCACGATTAAGTGCTAATTAAGCACTTAAGTTAATCTGAATTTAACTTTCAGATTAGCACAAATTAAGTATGGATTAAGTTAAATAATCTGTGGCTTAAGTTTTAAACTTTGCTTAAGGTTTGGAGCTCCCTCAAGTGGTCATGTATAAAGGTTCTATGGGGTGGGGATGGCCCCACTTTACCACCATCATAATACATAGTTGAATTCAAATATATGCAAAGTCCTATACATGTTAAGACTCGTGTGGTAGGCGGGATGGTAATGCGTTGTGTTGTGTGGAGGGAGTTCACGAGGTTGAACCCTGGCGCCTCCACCCGAACCTGTGCCAAAAATTTTACTCCACCAAAAAAGCAGGGGGGGAACATGGCAACCTTCGGGTTTGCCACGTGTCATCACCCAATTGGACAATTTCAAACCAACCAAAATTTGACACGTAATCCAGATTCTCAACCAGTAAGACACTGCCACTTGGCGGGCTCACATTCGCTAGAGAACTTTGACCAACCTTTGAACCTGCATAGTCAGCATGCCACGTTAACAGTACATAATGCTAACTGGGCATCTGACTGTCATTTTTTTTTCTAAATTTACTTTTTTAGCAAACCGAACAGATCATGTTTCTGAGAGAATACTTTGACAATTTTCGTGAATTGAATTACGCCAGATTCAAAAAAGTGAGCACTACATAGTCATTCAGGTTCTGAGAAAATATGAGAACTTTTATTTTTGAGCATAAAACTGAGCCCCTGATCAAACAGGTTACAAATTTTTACTTTATCTAAGACACCACCGTTCTTTTAGGCTTATTTGTTTAGTTGATTGATATTAAATGGACAAGATTGATTGGGTATTTATTATAATAATGAATGTTTATTATAGATTCAAAATGGCAAGTTCAGTTATATGACATGTATTATGATTACATGGTATTTATTATAACATTGAATGTATCTTGGAGTGGTAGGGTAATGATAGTGTATACCAAGGATCAGTTCTTCCAATTCACATTTCCTTACATTATTTTTTCTTTTCAGGTTCTACATAATGAATTTGACGGGAAGAGAATTAAGGTTTAATAGTATTACTCACCATGTAAGTGGTATTCAATGCCTTGCCTCTATTCATGGGTAGCCATGGTATTTAGGTGTGGCAAGGCCTTCTATTGTGAAAACAAATGAGTCAGATGGCTACAAGGAAGATAGAACATGTGGTTGCTAAATGTAATGATGGCAATGAAAACAATGATGAATTTATGAATGAATTTTAGATGGGGAAAATTGTACATTCGAAAGCTGGTCATTAATACATTCCACCAGCGCCTCAGGATGTGAAAGTATTTCGAGTTCTGGGTTCCCAATTTTTGAAACTCAATGTTGGAACTTGGAATTCTGACCCACTTTTAAATGACACATCCATGGACTTATACAACCTGGAGCTGAGTGACACAAATGTTTCTTTTTTTCCTTATCCCTCCTCTTAAGGTTATATCTCTCTTTGGTTGGTGTTGGTTTTGAGTTTCAATGCATGTTGTTATGAAAATAATCTTTCAGTTGATATTGTTGAATGCCCGTGGAATAAAAATGCATTAAACCTTTAGTTTTCTTGTTTTTTTTGCATGTACACTTGGTAATTGTTCGACATTTGTATACAAGAATTGTTTGGGAAAATTATTGAGAAATGTTTCCCAGGTGTCTCTCTTCATTTTTTGAGCAGTAAAATGGCCTTTCCATGTTTTGTTTTTTCCAAAAATATGTGTGTGAAAAATTCAATGCATTTAATTAAAAAACTAAACTAATAACACCCAACCATACAAATTTTTATGGGTGTGTACATAATCCAGATTGGCATGGACACTTACCTCTTTGTTTTTCTCTCCAAAACAGATAATAGTATTGATACATTGGTAATGACACATTATTAACGTATCATTATTTTTAATATTAATAATGTACTATTGTCCATGAGGGTTAGTTGCCAATTGGTTGGGGCCACTATTGCAAGAAATTTGTTGGTAATTCGGTGTGTCGTGTAGGTCCCTAGTTTGATTCTGTCTGGGTCAAGTGCATTCAGCCTATGTTGCCTAATTTTCACTTGTGCCATCCTTGGAATGAGGGAAGTACCCTGGAGTTTCAAAAACACTTTTTAATTCAATTAATTGTGCATAAAAGATGTCATAATGAAGTTGTAGTAATTCAAATTGCTAGTCTTCTGTCAAGTATATACTATAAAGTACCTTCTATGGATTTGCTAGAATAAATATTACTAGGGGCGCCCCATCAAGGGGTTCCTCCCTCCCTAGAACCATGCTTCCAAAATTTGGGACCATGCACATTGGTAGGATTAGCAAACTGGGAAAATTTGGGACCATGCACATTGATATGGGATTAGCATTTAATTAAGAGAACCAAGCCCTTTTTGTACTTCAATGTTGTTGGTGTTGATTGTTGAATTCCTTTATCATGTCCTTAGCAAAAATGTACCCTTCACTCAAATCAAAATAATTTATTATGCATGTTAAGATTTTTCTACCTTATTTAACAGCTTCGGTTAAGTTTTTTCATCATAATTGGGTGGTGTTGATTTTTGTCCTAGAGGATCAAGGTAAAGGCAAAGACTAGACAAGATGCAAAGGATGAAGGATGATACTAATGATGATGATCCCAATATAAGCGATGGTGGAACATTGCTTGTCCTTTAATTGTTATTTATTTTTTATTTTTAATTCTTTCTTTCAAAGTTTTAATATAATCATTAATATCGTATGTACTATGGATGACATTTCTAACTTAATGTGGTATTCATCTACAAGTAGCACAATGATGCAAATTTTCATATATTTCATAACTAGTTAGGCATTCAACATGTTTTGTTTTTTATTTTTTATAATATAAATGTAATATATATATATATAATGTTCCCAGTTTGCTCCACTCCTAGGGTTTTCTGGGAAATGGCACTCTCGGTGCTCTCGCTCATGTTTTTTCTCCCACTTTTCTCTATTATTTGGCAACCTTTCTTGGAATTGTTGGTGAAATTTGTACATGTGGACACTGTGTATCATTTTGTGCCATTAATGCATTTGGTTAGGGACTAATTATGGCTAAATGATTTACATAATAATAGGGACAGGTAAGACCATCCTAGTCAACATTGATATGTAGGTTTAGTAACTCTATTGGGGCATGCACTCTACTTATGTGGGCCCATAATTACTCTTTTGAGGACTCTGTACTTTATTTGTGTATATTTATTCCTAAACCCTCAATTTAAGTGGTAAATCCCTAAAACAGAAGTGAAAATCTCGGGAAAATGTAGAAGGGTCACCTACCGTCATCACAATATCTCCTTTTCTCTCTTTAGGCCAACTCTCCTATGGCACAGTGGGGGAATCCATAGATAATTAAATTTGATTTATGATGTAAACTTAATTTTTATTTCAGATTTAGGAAACATAAAAGTAAAATGGTTCTAGTTTATATTTTTTGGGTGGATGAAAAGAAGACTAGTGCTAAACAACCAATTAGGAAAAATGGAGTCAAATGATATTTAGAGGGTTTCAACATATGTGAATGGTGATGAATCTGAACCCAAATTTTTAGAATCCTATAGAGCCATTTCTCTCTTTTCACTTTAATTTTCTTTAGTTCATCATTTAGTGTGAATTAGTATACATTAAACTATAGCATTAATGATGCTCTAATCATTGAGATGATTAATTTCAATAGGTTGGTTAAATGCGTCAATTATACATGGAAATTAACATAAATTATGTTTTCTTTCTCTGTTTGTCTAGTATAAGTTACAAAACTAATGTTGTATATTTTTCTCCTCACTTTAAGTGGTAAAGCCCTAAAACAAAAGAGAAAACCTAGTGGCAATGTAGAAGGGTCACCTAATGTCATTACAATAGCTCCTTTTCTCTCTTTATTTCAACCCTCCTATAGCATAGTGGGGGAATCCATAGACAATTAAATCTGATTTATTATGTAAACTTAAGGTTTATTTTAGATTTAGCAAACAAAAAAATAAAATGGTTCTATTTTATATTTTTTGGGTGGATGAAAAGAAGACTAGTGTCAAAAAACAACTTAGAAAAAATGGAGTCAAAGGATATTTAGAGGGTTTGAACATATGTAAATGGTGATGAATCTGAACCCACATTTTCAGAATCCTATAGAGCCATTTCTCTCTTTTGACTTTAATTTTATTTAGTTTATCCTTTTGTATGAATTAGTATACATTAAACTATAGAATTAAGGATGCTCTAATCATTGAGATGATTATTTTCAATGGGTTGGTTAACTGCATTATTTATCCATGTAAATTAACGTAAGTTATTTCTTTCTGTGTTTTTCTACTATAAATTAGGAAATTAATGTTGTATATTTCTCTCCTCATGTTAAGTGGTAAAGCCCTAAAACGGAAGTGAAAACCTAGGGGAAATGTAGAAGGGTCACCTAATGTCATTACAATAGCTCCTTTTCTCTCTTTAGGCCAACTCTCCTATGGCATAGTGGGGGAATCCATAGAAAATTAATTCTGATTTATGATGTAAACTTAAGTTTTATTTCAGATTTAGCAAACAAAAAATTAAAATGGTTCTATTTTATATTTTTTGGTTGGATGGAAAGAAGAATAGTGCCAAAAACAACTTAGGACAAATGGAGTCAAAGGATATTTAGAGGGTTTGAACATATGTGAATGGTGATGAATCTGAACCCACTTTTTCATAATCCTATAGAGCCATTTCTCTCTTTTCACTTTAATTTTCTTTACTTTATCTGTTTGTATGAATTAGTATCCATTAAACTATAGAATTAAGGATGCTCTAATAATTGAGATGCTTATTTTCAATAGGTTGGTTAACTGAATTAGTTATCCATGGACATTAACATAAATTATGTCTTCTTTCTCTGTTTCTCTGCTATAAATTAGAAAAATAATGTTGTATATTTCTCTCCAGGCATATTATTATCTCATGAAAGCCTTTTCGGAGCATAATAAGGTATGTGTATTATTTTCATTTTATTGTATGGTAACTACAAAAGATTTTCTATTCCTTTTGATAAGAAGAGTCTATAATAACCAATTCATGATAACCAGGGCTTCTACCTTTTTTTGCAGTTTGGAAACCTTCCATATGGTTTTCTTGAAAATACCTCAGTCGTCCCACTAGTAGCTACTGATTCACCATCTGTCTTCCCCCCTCTACTAGTATAGGATGAAACCTAGAATGGAAATGGTGTGGTTCAAGAAAAAGACAACAAAAGTGATATGGGACTTTGGGCAAGAGAATTTTCATTCTAGATGTTATGCCTTGCAAAAATATAGAGGCGATAGCAATAAGGGATTAGAAAGCTTTCCTAATTCATAGTATATTTGTTGATGTTGATGTCTTTAAATTCGCAGCTGAAATTCAACATGTTATAGATGAAAATAGTAGTTCATATAAAACAAAATCTCATGATCCCACTATAATTTTTCATGAAGAGACTATCGGGGACTTAAAGATATTAGTCATAATGGATGTGCCAGATGCAAGCCAAAAACTACATAGAAAGATTAATGGCAACAAATCCCTAGGAGTATCACATAGGGAACTTGCAGAGAGAAAAGTGTTAAAATGAATAAATACAGATGAGAGCACAACTATACAGGTAACTATATCTTTAAATTTTTATCTCTTGTTCCAATTTAAATGTGGACCTCTTTGGGAGGTATTGCTTGGATTATTTTTGCATATATCTTTCAAGATCAATATTGCAAACTAAAATTTGGAACATGGAGTTGGGTTCCATTTGCAAGTTGTTTCCACATTAGGAGTTGTTATTCTTAAACATTGTGGCTACACAACAATGGTGAAATTTTTTGGTCATACAAAAATTGAACTAGAATATTCACCCGTAGATAATTACATTGAGGATTAGCCTAAAGGTGGTCCCAAAGCTCTGAATGTCACTAAGCATTGTCCAACCTGTATAGAACCCTTCCTTTTCATTTGATACACATTTATTTAATTTTTTTCACCTTAGATGATGCACTTAGGAATTCTAGTTCTATTTTCTACCATTGGATATGATGCTTATGCTGAAAAGGGTTTCTAAATATTTTTGTAGTTTAAGAACCCTGTTACACAAGGGATCATGTATACAGTAAAATTTAGGAATTCACCACTCCCATGTTACCTAGTATGAATGTTTTCAATTATAAAGGGAATTAGTACATGAAGTGCTAAAAGATAGCTTGCTCAAACTACAAGAAGAACAAACTTGTCAGAGAACGTTCATAAGATGCGAACTTGGAACATGTTGGGTGTAGAATTTACAAAACCAATCAACTGATTGAAACCTTAAGACAAGGCCTAGAGAAGAAAGTAAGAATTATCCCACCATAAAAGGACTTGGGAAACAGTTCGGGTTGCTAAATAAAAGAGATTAAATAGAAAACAGATGACAAAAAAAAAATTTGACCCAACCAAAAAAAATTTTTTAGATGCTTCAACTGATAGTAAAATTGAAATTAACAAGAAGGGTCAGAGGAAGTTTTTCAACATGAAGTTGAGAAATAATAATCTAATAGTGAACCAAAATTGAGGAAACTCCTTCCAAAAGCTGCATTTATCTTGTTAAAAGAATCAGAGACTGGCCTTCACTACAGGGTTTGTACGACAACTCCACTAAAAAAATTTCACATACCCAATTTGTATTTAGTTTTTGATGGCTAATATTTTTTATCCTTTTTGGATTCCACTTCCATATTTCTTAGCATAATTGAGATCCCTTTTTAAAATTTCGTATTCATTTACATATTATATTCATGATAGCTTGAGTATAATGAACCTTCATGATTTTAAATATTTTAGAATCCCTCCCATTGTATTCTCAAGGAGAGTTAATAACATGAAATTAGTGTTTCCTTATGTCTTTTTCAATTTTCCCTATTCCTCTGGGGATCGTGGAGTTGAAAATGTTCCAAAATAGACCGAAAACATCATTTTTTTGGAACAGTAGGAGTGAATGGACCAAGTAATTACAGTTTTCCATCTTCATGCAAGTTTCCTATAATTATTAACAACATATATAAACATTTATTTGGTTTGTGAAGTCTATCAACGAGCTAATTGAGATGGCTAAGAAATCTATGATGATGTAGCATGACCAAAACTTGTGAGATGAATACACTTGTTGATTTAATTTGTAAATAAAAAAGTACTTGAAAAATATTTTAAGTAAAATTTAAAAAATTGGAGCATAATTTGATATTTCTTAATTGCTTCAGGTATAAGACTTTAGTTCATTAGAAATATCACCTATGGATGGGAGAATATTGACTGCCTTTATGCACACATAAGGCTTACAAATGTGTTCCTTAGATCATGTGGTGATAAATAAGCATATATCTAATGTGATCATTATAATAGATATATAATTGAGAATCCAGTTATATTGTTTTGCAATAATGATGTGCTTATTTTATATCTACTTTTTCTGACATTTTGGGTAGCTCTCTTGGTTGAGTTCATCTTGATCCAAGAATTTGAAAATATTCAGACTTTTCGTGAATTTAAATTATGTCTCTTTGTGACATTTGAACATGTTTAACTTGCAAACAATATTCCTCCTGTGCAATCACTTTGAATTCATGAAATGGTGGTATAGGCCTTTAAGCACATATTACAAGACGTTATTGTATCCATTGAAAGATCATTAGACTTGGATCCATCAATTGCTACAAATTCAAATATTATGCTTAGAATACAATCAAACAAAAATGGTTATGAGAACTGCATCTCAAATCCCTTAAATGGAAATGGGTAGAGGTGTTTCTACCAAAAATATTTGGATGGAAAATCAATAATTTCAATCGCCAAGATTTGAAAAATTTTGCAATTTTATAGGGGATTTTCCATAATGTTGCTAAAACGTTTGCTAGAATATTATTAGAAAATTCAAAGATTAAAGGCTCCTTTATCATAACATGGATTATTATCTTCCAACAGGTTAATAATATCTAATATTTCTTTATTTTCATAGGACTTGAGTTGGCTCCTAGATATTATGACATGGACAACCCAAACCCATTCAAGAAAGTAGACATTATCGACATGGTTCCAGTGTATAAGGTAAGGGGAGACATTTAGTATTTTATTTTTAGTTTTCTATGGTCATGTTCAACATATAATGTGTATTATTAATTTATTACTTGCACGTGCTGGAAATATGACTCTCTTTCATTTTTTTTACAAAAAGTTGAATGCTCATCTGCAAATGGACAAACCTTGTATTAATGATCAAAAATTGCATTGGACAAGGGGAAACTTGATGATGTTGTTAAATATGGGACAAAGTTACTAAATTATCTCATAAACTACCACTTAATGGTTCATCAAAATTATTTTGGCAACCATATGGACTTGGAGTTAAGTTAGTCTCTTGTATTTGTTTCATAGGCTCTAGCAAATCCGGTGGCAGTGTGTGGTCCTTACCATCGAATGACAACTAGAGCATATATCTCTTTAGATGTTTTATTTTATCATACAGGAGATTTCAATCAAGTATTCACATCATAAGGCCACTATATTCTTCTTGTTTGAGTAAGTTCTATAATAGTAACATGAAGTCTTAACATGCAGGTAATATTTTTTGGTTAATTCCCTTACTTCCCAAGCCAATATTGTGCCCACAATCCCTAGTATTATATAAATTACTCATCAAGACATGAAAGGAAGTGTATTATATACTTTCATGTATTTTATGAAGGGGGCATTGGGGCACCAAATTTTAACCTGTAACCATATTGTATACTACTAAGACCCATTTGTAGGGAACCATGTGATCAGGAGTGAATTGAAAAAATCTCCAAAAAATAATTATGGGTGAAAACCATGATTTCCATTTACATCCACACCAAAGTTATCCCTTATGCAATGTCAAACACATATAAATTACATATAATTATGAATTTTATGCTCTAGTAGTGAATGGGACAAAATGATCATATCAACAAGAAATTTGAATCACAACATCAAACATGATAGATTGGCACATAATAATATCATACAGTAGTTGGAAGCCCTTTATCCAGAGGTGATCAATATTCAGAACAATGCCATGAGAATACAAAGAGAAAATGATCCTAATATGATGCTGCACTTCACTATATGCCAAAATTGGAAGGCCAAGATTTTTATACAATATTTTATAAGGATCCTCTAGCTTCGAACAATCACATGTGCACTTATAGTAATACTCTAATCAATTCAATTACCACATAGGAAGAATTCATACCATTTCTAATAATCCTCTTTGTTATATCACTATCTAAAATTTAACGGGATCAAATCTCTAAAGTTAGTCGTCTTGCTCATGGTTATATTGTGGGTTGTAAATTCATGTTGCGATATTAACCTATATAATGGGGTAGTGATCAAGGCATGGTGATAATGTTTTGAATAGGGTATCCATTGGGAGTTCCATGTGTTGGTCATATAATTGTCCCATATTTTTGCATAACCATCCCCTACGCAAACAATTTAGTGGCGTAATAACCACATAGCTAAAGTCACTCAATTTATCATGCATTATATACTAACTATATAATAATTAATCTTTATGATTTTGTATAATTGTTAAAAATGAGAGTATGCCAAGCCCTAGTAGTGGTATCAAAGCTTGGTTAGCATTTATCCCCCACCAAAGTAGAATATATGGAGAATATGATACGTTGGTTTAAGAGTTACAAAAAAATACCTATGGACATATAAATTGAAGGTGAGAATCCCCTATTCTTTAAGTTTATCAACAAATACTAAGGGAAGAAATTTCGATGAAGGAAAGACCTCAAATGGGTAAAAATATTAATATTTATCTCCCTAAAAAGTATGATCATGAAGGCAATGTAAAATAACAATATTCCACCAATATTTCATGACGTGGAAGCAGTAAAATGCATCTGGGTGACATGTGGAAGCAACCCCAAAATTCTAGCGAACATCATAATGGATATATAGATATTCGACATAGGGGACCACATTTGAAATACTAAAAATTAAAATTAAAATATAGGAAAACTAAAATATAAATCATTGAAATCTTATACATAACAATGCAGAAATAACATACATGATTACAGGTACCATAATAATTCATAAATGATATATTATTTAACACTAAATAATAATCATGATTGACAAATGAATTATCACAATTGTATTTCTCATTATATTTAAAACTTATAAGATGTATATCTAAGTTCTCAGATAAATTATCTAAGAATAAGTGAAATGATGAATGAGCATTATTGCTAAAGGGAATAGCTCACTATTCTGTAATGTAAATTAGACACTATTGGTTAATAATTTGAGCTCCAATGAACTCTGTTGAATGTTGAGAAACATGGGAGGAGAAACAAGGAAGTAGAGAACAATAATTCACCATTAACATTTTAACTTTGTGGATAATTATAGTTACGATCATGTGATGGTAGCCGGCCGGTGAAAATAATGTCAGCACCTTGAGCACATAATTGGAGATGATGCGAGAGATGGGGGAGATGGGGTAATAGAGATGGAAGTCCACAAAATGAAAATGGAGATAAATATGGAGGTGAGGGTTTAGGTAGTGGATTCAAGGATGGTCATGTGTAGGAGATTAGGAAAAAGTTGTCGATGGGTTAAATTTGTCTCAAGGTTAGCCTTATGCTAAAATTTGATATTTTCCAAAATGAATTCTTAAAAATTTACATGCATTTAATTATTTTCCTTATTTTTCAAAACTTTGACATGGACTTGAAAACTTGATACATAAATTGTTTAAAGAAACAACTACAACTTTGAGAAATTTAATGCTTCCAACATTATATGATTGAAATGAATTTCCATGTTTTATTGGATCAAAGTAAAACATTTTCACATCAATTCAGAGTTGAAAATTTTCTTTTATAACCAATTTTAATTTTAAGTCCTCTCCAAAACTATGAATCCCTTGAACATTTATTTTGGTTTTTTTTTGTCTTTTAACTATGAAATTGAAAATACTTAGAATAATGTCCATTTAAAAAATAGCCAAGATGAAATTAGTATTATAGGATATTGATTGGAATCCTTATAGCTATTTTTTGTTAAAATATTTCCATGACTATAAAATAAAGTTTACTTTCATGTTGTTATTTGAACACATGTTGTTTATATACTTGACCAAGTTCATGCGTTAGAAAATGAAATGTTGTTGCGAATAAAACGACAAGGATTAAATATCACACCTCAAATTATTTGATTTTTCCAGTTATCTAAAACTTGAAATTTTTAGCATGTTACCTAGTTGGCATTATTATGCTTAAGCATCCCCTAAAGGTTGAATACTAAGTTACTAAGGTGTTTTTTTCTATGGTGACATTTTATTTTCTTTACTTATACAGGTCATCTGGTCACATAGTGGCCACTATAGCCCAATTGAAGAAAACTTGTTCGAGTTTCTTGCTTTTATGGGGAAAAATGGCTTTGACATGGTTGATGTTGAGGTATGTGTCATATAAATTCTTTACAGTCTTATTTAATTTATATTTCAGTGTTCATTGTCTTTCATGTCTTAAAATTTGTATTTTTTCTTTTTTTTTTTCCATAAAAGAAGCTCAGTATTGATGGTAAGAATTAGTAGGAATTGAATAAAGAGGAGAGAAATAACATTGGAGAGAAGAATGAAAAGAGAGAGAGAGAAGAGAATTTGTCTAGGGATACCCTTAGAGCCAATATCCAGCATAAGATGCATAGATAGACATTGATAGTCAAATCTATACAGCTGGTGAATTCTCATTCAATGCATTAAAAACACATGATAATGTTTTGAAGTGATGAAACATCATTTCATATGTAAATTGTACTACAACTAATAGTAAGTTGGAAATTCATATTGTAATACTTTAACATTTCATATAATATAATTTATGTGGTTGAAACTATTTATAGTTGCACTTGATATTGTTTAGTATTGTAATTAACATATGCAACTTTGCGTTTTCATATTAGATGAACATCCACATTGTATGATATTTTTTAAATTTAGTCGAAAATTCATACTAATTAATTTATGTTTATTAATATTGAACACATAGAATCAATCTAAAAATACTAAATTAATATTTTATATTGATTAATGTTGAATACAAATAAATTGAATATACGACTAAATTAGTCATTTATAATGATTATTAATGAAAGTAAATGGAATGAATATAATATACTAAATTAGTCGTTTATATAATGAATATGAAACTACCAGAAAAACATAAATAACTAGTACGAATGATAAATTTGTGATTACAAATGTCGACTAAATTTTTCATATATATGACTATTAGTAGCTAATTTACAGTATCTTATTACACGACCAATATTTTGGTCATATTTCTTTGGTCATTAATTACATTTCTCCGGTGATCATATAATAATATATTTTGTTTTATATTTGGTCATTAATTGTGGAAAACATAGTTACCAATCAAACGGGAAATATTACCCCAAAACAGGAACTCTAACAAAAAAACATCAACAAACCATAAAAAAAACAAGCCGAAAACTAAAAGTTGTATTTTGGAATAACCTTTTTTTTTTCGAGGTAAATTTTCAACATTTTTTTAAAATGGAAGAAAAAGCCAATTTTTTTTAGTGCAAAAAACAACCTGAAAACAAAAAGTTGTATTGTGGAATAACATTTTTTATTTCGGGGTAAATTTTCGATATTTTTAAAAATAGATGTAAAAGTCAATTTTTTTGTGCAAAACACAATCCGAAAAAGGAAAGTGGTGAAACAAAAATTTTACAATAATAAAAATTTATATTAAAAGTTAAAAAATAAAAAGAAAAAGAAAAAAAAGATTTTAAAATAATTGAAAAAAAAAACAAATTTCATCACATTTTTTTAATTAATTTTTTTTTTAAATATTAAAAAAAAGAGAAAAAATTAATAAATAAATAACATTTTAAAAATTAATATTTGAAAGTACATTAAAAGTTTAAAAATTAAAAGAAAAAATCAAAATGAAAATATTAAATTAGAAAAACAAATTAAAAAAATCAAATAAATTTAAAAAAAAAATAAATTAAATTAAAATATATAAATTAAATTTAAAAAATAAAAATTAAATTTTTATTAAATTAAAAACAAAAGAATATAAATTTCCAAATTAAAAAAAATAAAAATTTAATAAATAAATGAATAAAGAAATAAATAAATAAATAAATAAACATTTTTAAAATGAAAATTTATAAAAATTAAAAAAATCAATTAAAAATGGAAAATGGAAAAAAAATAAACAAATAAAAAATATTAAATGAAAAGAAAATTAAATTTTTTTAATCTAAAATACAAAAATTTAATTTAAATAAAAAAATATTAAATTTTATGGAATCAAGAAAAAACAAAAAAAAAATATTAAATTTAAATAAATTTAAAAAGAATAACAAAAATTATTAAATTTTATTAAATTAAATTCAAAAAATAATATTAAATTTAATAAAATTAAATTAAAATAAAAATAAAATAAAAATAAAAAAATGTATATGAAATATAATAAATAACAATAAAAAATAAAAAATAAAAAATAAAATTAAGAAAAACAAATTATTAAAATTTAATAAAAAGTGAATAAAAAAACGAATTAAAAACTAATTATTTAATTGCTCCGCCTAGGTTGCGATGGGAGTCGGCCGCTAAGCGGACGGGGGGCTGCTTGCAACCTCCCTACATGTCCAACGGTCGGCCCCCGCCGCCACCTGGGCGGGAGGTTGACCTCCCCAGGTCGATTCCGGGAATCGACCTCCCCAGGACCATTCTTAGAATCGACCCCCCGAGGTCAATTCCGGGAATCGGCCTCCCCCGGTCGATTCTCGGAATCAACCTCCCGAGGTCAATTCTGGAAATCGAACTCTCAAGACGATTCCCAAAATCGACCTCCCCAGGTCGATTCCTGGAATCGACCTCCCTAGGTCGATCCCCAGAATCGACCTCCCCAGGTCGATCCCCAGAATCGACCTGCCCAAGTCGATTCCTGGAATCGACCTCCGCTAGTCGATTCCCAGAATTAGCCTCCCCAGGTCGATGCCCGGAATTGACCTCCCAAGATCGATTCTCAGAATCGTCCTCCCAGGTCGATTCCCAGAATAGACCTCCCCAAGTCGATTCCAGGAATCGGCCTCCCAAAGTCAATTCCGGAAATCGACCACCCAAGGTCGATTTCAAATCGACCTCCTAGGTTGATTCTGGAAATCGACCTCCCGCTGCCACTTGGGCGACATAATTAAATATATACATATTTTTAATTCTATTTTTATTTATTTATGAAATTTTAATAAATTTTTTTTGTTTTTAATAATTTTTTTAAAATTTTTTATTATTATTTATTATATTTCATATTTGTTTTTTTAATTTAATTTAATATTTTATTCTAATTTTTATTATTATTAAATTTAATATTTTTAGGTGTTTTTTTTGTTTTTTTTTTAATTAAATTTTTTTAAATTTTAATTTTAATTTTTTTTTTTTTTAATTTTTTTTTTTTTTTCATTTTTAAAATGGTTTTAGTTTTAAAAACAATTAGATTATTTTTTTTTTAATTATTATTTAAAAAAAATAAATAAATCTCTTTTTTGTTTTTTAATCTTAATTTTTTTTTTTTTTTGAAATTTCTATTTTAATTTTCTTTTTAGTTTTTAATTTTTGTTTATTTTTTTAATTTAATGTTTTATTAATTTTAAATTTTAAAGGTTTATTTTCTTATTAATTTTTTTTTAATTTAAATATTTAAATTTATTTCTTTTTTTAATTTTTTTATTTCTTTTTTTCTATTTTAATTTTAATTGTTTTAAAATTTTATATTTTAATTCTTTTGTAATTATATATATATTAATAACTCAAAAAAAAAAAAAATAAATAAATAAAAATTAATTGATGTTTTTTTTTTGGGTTCAATTTTTGTTTTTTTCTTTAAATTATGTGTTTTTTTATTTTTTTTCCTTTTTTCTATATTTTTTATATTTGAGTAATTTTTGTGATGTTTTTCTTATTTTATTTTTATGTTTTATTATCAACATGAAATTTACGATTCTAAAAAAAACGGTTGATGTTGCATCAACACTTTTCAAAATTATAATGAAAATCACCACTCTAAAAACAAATGGTTGATGATGCATCAACACTTTTCAAAATTAGCATGAAAATTACTAACATTTAAAAAAAAATGTTCATACTTCATAAATAAAAAAATTAAAGTGTCAAAAATATGCCCAAAAAAAACGAGGTGATTCTGCATCACCACTTTTCAAAATCGGGTGCTTTTTTTGCTACCTCAAAAAAGTAGGTACCAGTTCAGTTACCTATTTTATCAGGAATTATGTTGGAAATTAATGACTAAATTAATGACCAAATTTATGACTAAATATATTACTAGATGATAAAACTGAGAGAACCAATTAATGAATAAGCTAAAATGTGACTAAAATTTGGTCGCATTATAAGATACTGTAAATTAGCTACTACTGGTCACCGACTGAAAAATGGTTGTTTATATGCAAATTTTAGTCATTATTTTAGTAATTAATTAGCCATTTTGTACTAGTGATAGCCAGGTTAATAAGGTTTAGAACTCAATACTTGTTGTTATAAACACCCCCCCTCCTCCTTATATGCAAATTTTAGTCGTTATTTTAGTAATTAATTCACCATTTTGTACTAGCGATAGCCAGGTTTAATAAGGTTTAGAACTCAATACTTGTTGTTATAAACACCCCCCCCCCAAACTAGGGCGGGTTATGCTTCATTATCCTGATGGCTTTGATGTTGAGCTTTCCTATCAACTTAGAGAAAGGAACTTAGCCAGATTGGAGGACATGCATAAAATGAAGTTGGATTGGAAGATAATTTATTGAATAGAAATGCTGAGATGAAAGTTGAAAGAAGGGGAGGTGTAAATGAGGATCCATATTCATTATCAAATAGCAAGCTGGATGTTATGATGAACACAATGAATAAGTTGATGGAAATAATGACTTTGGAAAATAAACCTATGGTTAGAGAGAAACAAATAATACCTCCTTTCCAAGATTTTTTTGCAGAAGATGAAGAGTTTGAAGAAGAAGAAGTTGTTGGCCTAAATTGTTTTGTTGCTGATCCATTTCACCATGATCTAGAAACTTATTATTTTACGTATTCACTTGAAGATAGTCATGAAGGTGAATTGACAGATCAACCTGCAAAAGAGAAATTTTTTGTTCCAATTTTCATGTTTGATAACATTGCAGATATAGTTTTCTTTCCCAAATATTATGAATATGATGATGACTATATTGTTGATTTTGACGTTGACACTTCAGAGCAACTAGAGGCATGTTCTTAGCCAGAAAATATTTAGTTTCAGTAGCTTAAAGAAAGCAGTGAGGCCGCATATATCCATTATGAAAATAATGAATAACATGAGGAAAGTACTAGATGAGGTGAATGAAATTTTCCCTTGTGTTTTTCTTTATTCCAATTGATGAGGGAGAATTTACATAGTGTTATCATGCTAATATTGTTGAAAATGAACAACAACGTAAATCAACTCAAGAAACACATGATATCCCTTTGCTGTTGCAACAAATTTCTCATATTTTTCATGACCTTCTAGCTAAGTATTTGGAGGATTTCTACAGTCAAAGTTTTATGCCTTTGAAAAATAGTGAATCTGAAAAGAAAGATTATAGTCAGCTAGTATCAAAACCAACTATAGCCTTGTTTCCAACGTTGGTTTCATTGCATCAATTTAATGCGGGATTTCAAATCTTTCATAACAACTATCAACATGAAACGTATAAAAACAAAAATTCAGGTAAAGGGATGGATTTATGGCATGCAAATTACTTGGAGTAGAGTCATAATATTTTTGATGAGCAAGACATGAGTTCACATGTTTTTAAGGATCCTTTAGCAGGATTGTTCGAGTCAACAAGTAGGCCTAATTTTTTAAATTTTGTCAACATTGAATCTATTTGCAAGTTTTTATTGAGGATGTCTTCAAGTAGGTTTCTCTTTTTTCCTCTAAAGGAACACATGTAGGGAATTAAATTAGTGGATAAAGTTCTTATATGGCTGAACTTGATCTTTGACTTCACTTGATCAAACAACTTGTGGATTAGTTAAGAGTGAGTAGGTGTGTGAATAATCTTAATGGTTTGAGCATATTTTTTAGTACTTTTCATATTTCCATTTCAGCAAAGTGCTAGTTTCTTGTAACTTGTTTTGACAGCTTGGTATTATTTTTTAGTTTTCAAGTGTGGGAAACTGTCACCCGAATTTGAAGCCCGAAGAGAAGGGCCTCATATTTTGATTGCATGCTGCCATTTTCTGAATGTAAACAGTTTTGGAGTCAGTTTGAGTCAAACTAAGAGGTGAATAAGCCGAATGGTCGTGCTACTAGTCTACAGTGTCCTTGGCACCTCAGAGGGAAGATGCCATCCCCATTGGAGACAATGTTAGTTTCCTATAGTGATAATAGTCAGAAAACAAGTTTTGTAATTCAACTTATGATCAATGTATAAAGGTTTGGCTATGATCTTGTAGAAGATTAAGTATGGATCTTATTTTAGAATAAAAATGTCATTATTCAATGTAATTATGGCCAAGTGTGTGAAGAGTCATAAAAATGGTCTTTTATATCCTAAGAGGCTGAGTTGAGTGGGTCTACGGTCATGTTTCATCAAAATATCACGAGTGAGGTCACGTTATAATGTCTCATCATCATTGGAAAAAATTTGTAGGGTCCCTTGAGTCAATTAGAATGTCAAATCAACATTAACCATGACATCACTTTGGTACAACGGTTAGGAGGACAACTCTTTGTTTCCTACAAGTGTTGTGCATTCATCATTCAAGTTCAAATTTGCAATAATCACCCTTGAAACCCGCATACAACCACCTTGGGAGTTAAAATGCATGGCTAACCACAATAAATTCCATAGAGCCTTCATTTTTTTGATTGAATGCATCTTATAGGGTGATTGGAGGCTGCTGCACAAAGAAGGCATGAGAGGCGGTACACTTCCTTACAGGCGCTGTACTTTTGGTTGTAGGTGGAGGTTTGAGAGGTGGAAGCTTTGCATAATGAAAGAAGGTTTCTAAGGATGAATTTGATGGTGTGCAGATCATTTCACACGTGTAACATTCATAAAGAACTCAAGGAGTGACTAGAGCTACATCAACCATGGATTCGTTGTGCTTCTCTATTGTGCTTTTACTAAGGCATCAAGTTTTGATGATGAATCAAGATTTATGGCACTTTTATCCATGTAGGAGGTTTTCCTGAATATTTGGATCAAATCCAAATTCGATAGAGGAACAAGATGAAATTTTGACGAAGGATTTGTCATGATGGAAGTTCAAGTTCCACAGGTGCAGGATAGGGGTGGTTGATAATGCCTTTCTTGGTGAGAGGGAGCATTGAAAAATTTAGAAAGAAATTCTCAATTTTATTTTTTCTTTGTCAAATTTGAAAAATTTGAATTTTCACATCATAAAACAACTTGGATGCAGTTAACTGAGGTGACATGGCTCTTTTCATTCAGTTATCTCGGTAAATTTGAGTTGGAGGTGTTAGAGTTTAGTTTAGCATGTGTGATTGTTGATTTGTAGCAATCAAGGTCAATTATCTCAATTTTTTTTTTGTGTTAGACTAGTTCTAACTATTGGAGGAACTAGTGGAAGGTCAATTATGTAGCGGGACTTCGGTCTAACTCGATGATCATCCAATTAGTTGATCAATCAACCCAAAATATCTAGTGCATGCAGAGAATTCGAGTTCCCGAGTTGTGGTGGAGATACCAAGGTAATGTAAAATCAATTATAGACATTAGAGGAAATTTCAGCCTAAAAGTGCCCATGAAATTTTCATGCAATGTCCATGTCATAATATGTAAACCAATAAAAATGCTTTAAATTTAAAAAGAGGTACATGTAAAATTTTTAGAGGGAAAAGAAGAAAATCTACTTTTTTTAATTGAATTTTTGGCTTATCTCCTTATACATTTACTCAAATTTCAAGTTTAGACACTCATTAGATGTAGAATTAAATTCCACATCCAACGAGTACCAATTATGCATACCTTTGAGAGGAACCACCTTGATTAAAATTCCAGATGCATTAAAAAACTGTGTTTTAACATGTTTTTTAATGTATCTGCAATTTTTACCAAGTTGGGTCTTCTCAAAAGTATGCATAATGGGTACTCGTTGGATGTGGAATTTAATTCCACATCTAATGAGTGTATAAAAATAAAAATTGAGTAAAATTCTAAGGAGATAAGCCAAAGATACAATTAAAAAGATGTAGTTTTCTTGTTTTCCCTCCAAAATTCATAACACTTATTTTATTATTTTTCTTTAGGAGGCCACTTTTAGGCTGAAAAATCCTCTAATGCTAGTCTTGAGTGTATAGGTGCTGCATGTAGTTAGATGATCAACCTTGGGAATTGCACAATCAATTTGAGGAATTTCATAAACAACACGAGCCTAATTTCTCAAGGAATTTCACATGAAAATAGGGTCTCAAGTAACAGAAAAAAATCACTAAATTTGGGTTGGAGCTTCTCAATGAACCGAGAGATAAGTTATTCACTTGCAGGTTGTGCTTAGTTGAGAAAATAAATTGTAATACATATCTATTCATTAGATTAATGCATGTAGGAAAATGTGTTTTTAGTAGGTTTCTTTCCCTTGGAAATTTTTTGTGTTCATATGTGTTATTTTTAATTGTATGTTTGTGATTGATGTTTTAAATTGTGAATTGAATTCCACAGAGTAATAGAGTAGGTTTATGTCTTTTGATTTTGATTAAAAATTCATGATCAATTGCAAATATACACCATAATTTCTACAGTAATGCACCATCAAAGGAAGTGGGAGGAAAATATTCCACTTGTGGAGCTTTCATAAAACAATGGGCACCAAGAATCACTAAAAGTGAGCCCATTTAAAGAACTTTATTAAAGGAGTTCCAATATTCCTCTCAAGGGGAATGATCCAATAGAAAAGGCACTCATTGGGTCTGATATGTTAAAATAAATGGAAGAATAAGTGATGAATTTCAAACATAATTTGAGGGTGGATCAAGATAGGAAGAAGAGCTATGCAAACTGACATAAAGTCAATAAAGAGTTCAAAGTTGGGTGCATATTTATTTTCGAGTTAGGCCCAAGAAGATCTCCTTGAAAATTGGGTCATGTGCCAAGCTAGAACCATAGTTTTTTTGGGCCATTTGAACTGTTTGAATGGATATGGTCAGTGGCCTATAGGTCGGCCTTGCCACCATCAATAAAAATTCATGATTTTTTCCATGTTTCTTTTCCTAAAAGATATGTATAAGATTATAATCATGTACTTGATTGGTCAGTTCTACACGAAGAGCTAGAGGGAAAGTTCCAACTAGAACCTTAATGCATCCTATATTAGAGGAAACTCATGCTCCATAATTGGGAAACAGAGTAAGTCATGGTGCAATGGTAGCACTTTGGGCCCAAGGAAGCTACATGGGATATGGTTGATCAAATGAAGGAAACATATCTATTTTTGTTTATTGATGAAAGAAAATGTAAATCAATTTATAAGTGTTATACAAATTTATGTATATAAAGCTCCAAATCACTGTGTGGTCACCTTAAAGCATGTTTTTATTTTTTATTCGGTTATATATCAATAAGGACAATGTTACTCCAAGGGGGAGGGTTTTGTGATAACCCTAGATATTTTCCCCTCATTGTAAATATTGTAACTATTTGTTTATAATGAAATGGGCTTAGATGTTGGAACACAAATTTCTAGATCCAAGGAAGGAGATTGTTTGAAATTATAAGGAAGCTTGAATTATTTAATGACATCCATGGAAGGTTGGTAGGTGTGCACTTAGATGAACTGGTTATTCCAATTAATTCAGCTGGACAAGAAGATGGATGATCCATAACCTCCTTGGATGATTTCACAAGGAAGAGAGGAAATAATTTAAACAATGGTTGTTTTCTTTGGTAGCTGGAACAAATTGAAGTCAACCAACAAAAAGTGGAAGCGGGAGTTGGAAAAATAACATCCCCACAACCACATGAAAGGAGAACCACTGTGATGAAGAGGTGTGATAAGCAGTGTATACCCCCACCATGAATATATGGTTGTAGAAACATCAGTGGGAGGACCACATGAAGGAGACGTCTCCACAAAAGGAAAAGGGGGGAAGACCTGACAGAGAAAAAGAATGGAGAATATGAGAATAATAGATTGAAAAGAAACTCTGAGGATTTAATCCCAAATATTACATGGTGGAGTGGACCCCATAGATTGTGCTTAACATTTCCTTGGATTTATTAAGGCTCACTCGATGGCAGTATTGCACTCGGTAATACAAATATAGGTAAATGTAATATAAGCCTTGGTAGTGGGAGAGCCCATGTACAATAAGGTGGTACAGAAGAACATGGAAACTACTAATAGAGATGCCACATGGAACCCTAGGAAGTGTACATGACAAGATTTAAAGAGCCATGTGGGGACCACGTGGTGAATACATGGTTTCCAAGTGGTAGGGGAGGATGACATGGTAGGGTCTAATAGGCCAATATTTAAATGGATATAAATTTAAAACTGAGAGTGATATTGAGAAAAAACTTATATCATTAGAATATCTAGGTGAGATGAATGTAATGGCATTGTTTATTTTGGGTTTGAATTTTTTTTGGGAAAATTCAAAACATTTAGACCCCACTTCCATAGCAGAATATTGGAGTTCGGCTCACCATAGTAAATGCCTTCTTGTACGCATAGTTTTTGCTATGGGTGGTAAAGGGGTGTGTAGCATTTCCATTTTTATTATTAATGAAAGGATACCCATTTATTTTATTTTTATTTAAGGCATTCTCTAAATTAAAACCTCGCGAGACCCTGTTTCTAAAGAAGAAAATTCAATTTACTTTTTTTTTCATTAATTTTAAAGGACATGTAATCCACTATATATATATATATATATAGAAAGAGAGAGTAATTGGGTCATATTCATACTTGAGAAATTTGAACATGTTACCACTTGAGACCATCGCCAATTGAATTTCCGCAAGAAATTTATTTTCTTTATAATATTTAAATAAATAGTAAACTAATTATGACAAATATATATTTTTTCCCCTGGATGCGGGTGTTATCAATCGGGAACTCGACACGAGGCCTCCACATGCCAACGTTGCTGACATGATGCATGGAAGACCGAACCCCGATATTAATCACCCTACAGACAATGGATTGACAAGTTTCTTTGGCAAGCAATGACATCCACCATTATTGTCTGTCAGGGGGTTGGCATCAACTCCTCGCGACACCGCCTGGAGAATTCAACACCAACCTTTAATGTTCCTTGGAGATTTAATTACCACTCCCTCTACCTCGTTAATCATTTTTCCTGGGCTCATTTTTCTCCTTTGTGCACTCTCTGCATCCCATATTCCCTCAAATCCCAATCTTCTCGCCACTGCCTCCACCCCCATTGTGTCCTAATTGTACCTCTCGTCTCCTCTCTCATCAGCTGCATTATGCCCCCCTCGAGCGTCAGAATCCCATATACGGTAATGTGCAAGGCATTCTCTTTGCACACATGCACCGCAAAAATTCCCTTCGCTCCTTGGGGGTGGATCCTGAGTCCTTAGTGGAATCCATCTCCTTCACCCTGGCTCACCCTTTCTATTTCCCTTGTAATGAATACTCCCTTGACGTGAGCCGTGTGCTCTGTGCTCCGGGCCCAACTGCTGGAAAAAGAAGACACATGAAGTCTTCCATTCCTCACTCCATACCATCTCTACCGCGGAAGACCAATAGTCTCCCTGTGAAGACGTCCACAGCGGAAGAGACAGGAGTTTGGATTATGTATGTGGATGTCACATGGCGTAAGGATGAAGATGCAGAGGTTCTGGTCATGACCTCCACTCATCTTGCTCCTCCGAGGGCCCCGCATATCCTCTCTGCAAAAGAGGAAGAGATCATCTGCAAGTATGGCTACCAGATTATAGAAGAAGACCCTGATCGGAATGAAGTTGGCAACAATATTTGACAATTCCTCCTCAAGGTTCTTAGTTTTTTTTGGATATATCTACTTTATTTTTTCTTTCTAGCTTACATTAGTGTTTCAGATTATCTAGTTAAACATAAATATCTCAGACTATTTAAGAGTTTGTTTCCCCGTCAGGGGCAACCCCCAACTTCGCTATTTTGGAGACTAATTAGGGCAGGGATCAACTAAGCTCCTCCAGCCATCCCTATCCCACAACTTTTTGTACAATATTTTTGTATAATTAATAGATTTTAGTCCAAATAATAAAATATATATATATATATATATATATATATATATATATATATATATATATATATATATATATATATATATATATATATATATATATATATATATATTTTTAAAATAAATTTATAATTGTTTTAAAATCAAGATTGAATTAATAATTTTAAATTATGGAGTATTTTATTTTTTAAAAATACTTTTTGATGTTTTTTTAAGTGTGGATTTTCATTTGTTCAAAGTTGCTATAATGTTTTTAATTATGTTTGTTTGGTCTAACTTTTCTATTGTTTTAAATATTAATTGTTTAGTTTAAAATCAATAGAGGTGGTTTTTGGAAATTTAATTAGGTAATATATCTTTATATTTAAAAATTGCATTTTTTATAATTTGCTTGATTTATTTATTTATATTATTATTTTTAATGTTTGAAATTTAAATATTTTTGTTTTTATATTTTTTCAAAATTATTGGTAATTTTTCTAAAGAGGTAAATAATGTTTTAATTATAAATCTTCTAGGAAATCACATAAGGAATTTTTGGAACCGACGCATTTTGGACTACCAACTGTAGTTCATCATCAGGATATTTTTGGTAAATAATGTTTAATCTAGGTATTTTGAGTGTTTCCAATGAAACAAAAAATTTATTATTATTATTTTTAGGAAAGTTATGTTATGAATTTTGATTATGGAAAGATGTTTGGTGACCATGGTTATGTGATATGTGTGGGTCATTGTGATTTTTTGTTTGTTTGTTGAAGATTTTCTAGTTGGTGGATTGATGTGTTGTTCTAGAGAAACCATCATAATGGAGATAAGTAAGCCATATGTTTAGTGTATAAGGTCTTTAGGTAAGCACCATGTTCTTAAACAACTTATTTGAGTTCAGAATTTGAGAGTTAAGGTACTAGTTTTTATTGTATGAGATATTGAGTATGGTGTGCATCTGAGTATGGGTCATAGGACCACCCAATATTGCTCAAATTTTTTTCCCATAATAATCTCAAGGTAATAAATGGTTCATGAGGACTCTTTTGATATATGTAACAATTAAATTTATTATCAATTCCACACAATAGTAACTAGGAAAATATATCCATATGATCAATCTGACATCACGAGTCTTTTGAGATATGTCTCTCACAATGGCATTAGTAGGACATAGACATTTTCAAAATTTTCTAATAGGAGAATTACTCCATGTTGAGTATTATTATGCTAAATTACCTATATACTTAAAGATTTAGGAATCTCATTAGTGGTGTTGTAGTTGCTAGATTTTTCAAGGCCCTTGGGACAAAGAATTATCAAGTGATAATCTATCTAATATATCAAAGGATCTCCAACAATAATACTCAGTTGAAATATTTCACAAAGCTCACTATAGTGGATATACCATATTTTTAGCTCCACTACTTGATTCCCTAGTAGGTAAAAGTGATATTCTCGAAGTGTTATCCTTAGTGCACACAATAATACAAATGCATATTTATGTAAAGTTGGTTTTGGATGCATCTAAAGAGGTTTCTATATACCCAATGATACATGAAAGATAAATCTACATAAATATGATGTCCAATGAGGTACTACTCGGGTTAACCAGTAGAAGTTATAAGAATATCCAACCATGTCAGGTCACTTGTATTTTCTACATGTATCCTTCCTCAACCCTATATTTACTCATTAATGAAATGGTTTTATACTATTCAAATACATCAAAATACTTATCCAAATTAAAAGGTATAAATATTTTAAAATCTTGGGAGACATTTCTTCGAAACTACCTGTACTGATCATTAACCTTTAAACTTGAAATTGTAGGCATGGTATTTAGACAAATATAAATGCGAAAAGAATATAGAAGAGACAATAAGATGGAATATGTGAAATATAATCATCCCAAAACAGAGAGTGAGGGTCATAAGCCTCTTAATGTAGAAAGCCTCTTATTTGCTCCAATTAGAACAACACATGGTAAAAATTTATTATTCTTCTTTTAAACCATCGTGTAAAATTTATGTCCATATTATTGATGAGTACTAATTACCTAGTGGCCTTATTTGATAAGAAAAATCTTTTACATTAAGGAAATTTCACTAGCTATCTAATGGTGGCTATTCAAAGAGGGCGGTCTCATACATTAATTGACTAACCATAAGGTAGGTTATGGTAGTATCCTAACATAAAACCTTATTTATACTACATGGGTATTGTAATCTCTATAATCTCAATGAAGCTGAAAAATATACTATTCATCTAGAGTGAACCTTGCTAAATCCTTAAAATGTCTCTTCCATTTTTTCTAAAGATTAAGGCTCACCCCCTTCACATTTAACCAACATGGCAATGATGACGTCCCTAATACTCCTCTCCCCAAGCCTTCCTATCTCAAATATTGAACATTGAAAAGTTAAAGTATGTTCTGTATCATCATTACCCTTATTGTGAACATGAGGTTTTACACAAGAAAACATCCAAATTTTCTTTGTTGTGTGAATTCTAGAAATCGAAAATGGCACTTTGCAAATCAAAATCATGTCCCTACATCTCAAAGGTTATAGATAGAGAGACAATCCAATGCTAATGTTACTTCAACTCTTAAAGGTGTTAGACACATTGTGATTCCAATTTACAATGTTTTTCAAATAAGCAAGCACACAATGCCACATATACAAGTAAATATTATTTCCATTAGAAATAAGTGATTTAATTGGAATAGCTTTTAAAATTGATAGCAGCAAGTGAGCATAAAGAAAAATAATGTATTTACTTGAAAACTTTAATAAACCACTATCTCTCTAAATTCATATAACTATCACATCATTTTGCTCTGTATCATCTCTAATATTATCTGATCATAGCAAATATACCATTGCTATAATATCAGCGTCACCACAATTAAGCTATACTGTTTGATATAATATTAACATCACCACAATATCTAACAATGATTAAGCTTGGTGTCTCTTTTGGGAACATAGGAAATTTGTGTTAACCCCTTCTTTAACACGATCTGTTAGCAATAAAGTTGTGTTGTTTGCCATGACCACATAGGTTATCTTAACATGACTTGCAACGAATGTGCTTCTTTTCAGTACAAAAGTGTATATTTGTACACAGTATTTCACGAAACAATATTATTTGAACATTGACCATTTTTATGCCGATAGGCATACCCATTTTTTTGATTTCAGCATTGCTAGTGTAAACATTGCAGACACAGTGATGCATGAAGACAATGGGTCGTCTTGTTTGATACGCAGCCAAGTACGAAGATATTTCAAATCAACTTAAGATCATTGTTCATGAGGTTGGCATAATTTTCATGCAAATTTTCCATTGCAAAATACTAATTCTTAAACTATTTTTCTTTTAGTCAATTTAAGTACCTGAAGGAATTTGAATGCTTTGTTTGTTTTCCTTGATTGCTCACTGCAATTGTTGATTTATATTTTTTTCCAAGCTGAATCTCATATGGTTGATTTATTACTGAGATTCATTTGCTTGTTTTTTTCCTTCCATTTTGCATTTAGCTTCATATGGAATAGTTTCTTTACTATTGTGATTGTTTAGTTTTTTTTTTCCGTCCATTTTGCACTATTTTTTATAATGAGAGAAGTTATATTATGGTAATCTTAATCGACAGAAAGATCCCACCAGATAGTGAACTCTTGCACGCCAACTCCAAGTTCATAAATCTGCCGAGTGGCAGTAATATTAGGGACCTGTAATAAATGGCAATCCAAAATGAACGAGCTTATTTCATAAAAAGTGGACCTGCAATAGATTCAAGAAGTAAAAGGTCCGGTTGCTAAGGCCTCTGTCTCTGTTATTAATTCCAACTGCTGAAGTCAATCAATAGTAATTGCAGAAGTGAAAGAACAGCGGCACATTGAATCCTTAGCAAAGGCGGTTGCCGCTTACTTAAATGCCATTGCATAAGGATTGGAAAGTCGCAAGGAGGAATTAATATTGATAGGTGGCAGCCACCATTACAGAGAAGAAGTTATGTTTGTATGTGCGTAGGCGTTATTTGCAGAAGATGAAGACTTTCATGGCTTCAAAGTACGGAAGAACAGAGATTTAATTAAGACAGTATTTTCGGGCTTTTAAGCCCTCAACAACCGAAATTGAAGAAATTCGTTTAAGCGGTGAAAGACTTAAAGTCTTGAAAAAGCACAGTGAAGATATTTTTTTAATGTATGCCGTGGTCATCACAGCAGTGTCTTGTTGACATGAAGAATCACAATCGCAAATCACAGCAGATATGTTTTAAAGTTCAAGTGTCTTGTTGATGTTGGAGGTCTAATGCGATCATCGCAATCGGAGGTATCACATATGTAATACCGCAACCATTTTTGTTTTGGGCCGATGTGATAAGTTAAATCGCATGTTTTATTGTAATCACCCTCCACCAAAGCCGAAGTCCATGGGTGGTCCCACAGACCACGCGACAGTGTAATACATAATCACAAGTGAGTCAATTGGGGGCTCATTGTATTATGGCCCGATTGCACAAACCAATGGTGGACCCAATCCACTATTATGCAGCAGAGTTAAAATATTCATCGCGTCCATTTATTAATCGGATATCGGAAAATTTTATATGGCCCGTTTGTTTTTATATGATTCAGACCCGATTTTTATTATGGCGGAGTTTTATGTGGGATCGCGTTCGATCCTTAATCGGAATTGGAAGTCCAAGGTATGGCACATTTGTTTAATGTGCGAACCCAATGTTTTATGTTTTACGTTTTAATTTTATTATATGCGCGACATATAAATATTGTAAAGGCCCGAGAGGCAAATGTAAGTGTTTTGTTTATACACAGAACAAAATTTGTTTTGCACAGTAGTGCATTATTACTGAGATGAAAAATACACAACAACGTATTTTCTCAGAGAGACAAAGAGTTTGTTTAAGAGACAGTGAAGTCTATTTTGTGCACTGCATTTCTGAAGCAGTCTAGATTTGTAATAGTTTTGTTTTGAAGTTAATGAAATAGAATTTCATGTGGAAACTATGTCTCCTGTGAGTAAATTTTTTTAATTTCTCTGTGTTAAAGAGGAGAGTATTACTCTCTCCATTATTGTTCTGGAATTCTCAGAAATTCCAACATGGTATCAAAGCTAGTCCAGGCTCTTTGAAGGTCAAAGAAGCTGAAGGAAAGGAGTTCTTTGTTGCAGCAGCTTCTCCAGCAGAGTGTAGACTCAGCCAAAAAGAATTCAAGGTATTTCTCTATACAGTTTATTGTGTTACTGTTGCAGAACAGTCAGTTGTTTTAAATACACAGTAAAGTGTCTTTGAAGCATAGTTAAGAGTGCAGAATGGCTGGAGCCAGCACTGGTATGGGTATGGGAAATATCCACCTCCCACTATTTAATGGGAAAAATTATGACTACTGGTCAATAACTATGAGAGCTTTATTTGTCTCCCAAGACTCATGGGAATTTGTTGAGGAAGGCTTTGAAGAGCCAGTAAATGAAGAAGAGTTTGAAGATTTAACTCAAGCATTAAGAAGAGAGAATCCAAGGCTCTCTTCTTATTGTATCAAGCAGTGTATGAGAGTGTGTTTCCTAGGATAGCAGCAGCCAAGAAATCCAAAGAAGCATGGGAAACTCTCAAGACAACCTATCAAGGCATGGAAAAAGTGAAGACAGCAAAAATTCAGTTACTGAGGAGAGACTTTGAAACTCTCTCTATGAAAGAGTCAAGTACTATTGACTCATTCTTCACTCATGTGATTGGAATGGTAACACAAATAAGATCTCATGGAGAGACTCTTGAAGACAAGAGGATTGTGGAAAAACTCTTGAGGAGTCTACCCTCAAGATTCGATGTGATTGTCACCACCATAGAGGAGACTAAGGATCTCACAAATTTTCTAGTGGATGAGCTACATGCATCACTGATGACCCATGAACAGAGATTGGGTAGGAGTGAAAACTCATCTCTTGAGCATGCATTTAAGACCTATATGTCTTTCGGAAGAGGAAGAGGGAAAGGCAGAGGAAACAAAAGAGGAAGAGGCAGAAGCCAAAACAGAGGTGGAAGGAACAGTCCTTCACATTCACATGGAAGGTGCAACAGTCAAAGTCACAACCACGGCCAAGGCAGCAGTCAGCAGAGTGGTCAGCAGAATTCTCAAGGACAAAGGTATGATAAGTCCAATGTCCAATGTCACTATTGTAAAAAATATGGTCATTATGCTAATTAATGTAGAAAGAAGCAGAATGATATGGGAAATAGAACTAGTGCAAGTTTTACTAGAGAAAATATCAGCCAAAATAATTTGTTTTTAGCTTGTAATATGGCTGAAGAAAAAAGTCAGGATTTATGGTTTCTAGACTCCGGTTGCAGTAACCATATGATAGGAAACATAGCAATGTTTTCTATGTTAGATGAGAGTGTGAAGTCACAAGTCACACTAGGAATTGATAGCAAAGTTTCTGTTATGGGAAAAGGAAATGTAAATGTTTTAACAAGGAAAGGTGCAAAGAAATCCATAGCAGATGTGTATTATGTTCCAGGAATGAAGTGTAACCTCTTAAGTATTGGACAGCTTGTCCACAAGGGGTATAATTTTTTCTTTGAGGACGATGTTTGTACCATCATGGATAAACCACCCAGCAAACAATGTATTGTTGAAGTGAAGATAACAAGGAACAGGATGTTCCCTCTCAGAATGAGAGCAGATCTAAAAAATGAAGAAGAGAAAGCAGCAGTGGCACAAGAGACTTTCCAAAGTGAACCAAAATATGATAATTGGTTGTGGCACTTGAGATTTGGACATCTCAATTTTGGAGGTCTTAACTTGTTGAACAGAAAAGGAATGGTAAGAAGTTTACCATTGATAGAGAAACCGAACAGCCTTTGTGAAGGTTGTATCTTGGGGAAAAAACACATAGAAAGTTTTCCTTTCAGGAAAAGCATAAGGGCGAAAGAACCCTTAGATATTGTCCACTCATATTTGTGTGGATCGATGCAAACTCCATCGCTTGCTAGCAGCCACTATGTGCTAACATTCATAGATGATTTTACAAGAAAAACTTGGGTTTACTTTTTGAAAAAAAAAAGTGAAGTGTTTGAAAATTTTCACAATTTCAAAGCACTTGTTGAGAACCAAAATGGGCTACACATCAAAGTCCTAAGGACTGAGAGAGGAGGTGAGTATATATCTAAAGCTTTTCTACACTTTTGTAGAGAAAATGGTATTCATAAGGAGTTCACAACTAGATATACTCCGCAACAAAATGGAGTAGCCGAAAGGAAGAATAGAACCATAATGGACATGGCAAGGAGTATGTTAAAGGCAAAGCATTTTCCTAATGACTATTGGGCTGAGGCTGTACATGGTGCAGCGTACATTTTGAATAGGTGCCCTACAAAAGCAGTTATGAACAAAGTGCCGGAAGAGGCATGGAGTGGCACAAAGCAAGGTGTCACACACATGAAGGTTTTTGGATGTGTGGCTTATGCACACATACCGGATCAGCTAAGGAATAAGTTGGACAGCAAGGGGGGGGAATGCATTTTCATTGGATACAGTGAGAAATCCAAAGCTTACAGGTTGTATAACCCATCCACCAAGAAGTTTATTGTGAGCAGAGATGTTCAGTTTATTAAAGAGGAAGCTTGGGATGGAAGCATAGAGAAAACAGTAAATGCAAAACACTGTTTATCTCATGATGAAAATAATGATGAGTTGGCTTAAATACATCCCCAAACAGTAGCACCAACACAAGAGAAGCAATGCACACCCTTGAGGAGAAATGAAAGTGCTTCTCCAAGCACACCACAAGGAGGAAATTCAAGTGCTTCTTCAAGCATTTGTACATCTAATGAAAAAGGTAGGAAATTCAGAAGTTTGAAAGATATTTATGAAAAAGATATAGCAAATGAAGGTATCAATTCCTTATTTTCTTTATATTGTCATGTTGATGATCCTGTTCATTTCGAAGAAGCTATCAAGGATGAGAAATGGATAGAAGCTATGGATGAGGAGATAAATTCCATAGAAAGAAACAAGACTTGGGATTTAGTTGAACTCCCAAAAGGTAAATATGTCATTGGAGTTAAATGGGTCTACAAGACCAAGAGTAATGCTAAAGGAAAAATAGAGAGACACAAGGAAAGATTTGTTGTCAAAGATTATAAACAGACGCATGGGATAGATTATGAGGAAAATTTCGCACCGGTTGCTAGAATGGAAACTGTGAGAGCAGTGCTGTCCATAGCAGCAAAAAACAAGTGGAAAGTTTACGAAATGGACGTGAAGTCAGCATTCCTAAACGGACTGTTAATGGAAGAGGTTTACATTGAACAACCTCTCGGCTATGAAAAGAAAGGCCAAGAGCACAAAGTGTGCAAGTTGAAGAAGGCTCTTTATGGGCTAAAGCAAGCGCCAAGAGCGTGGTATAGTTGAATAGAATCCTATCTACTGGAAAATGGATTTGAAAAGTGTGAGGGAGAACCCAACCTCTACATCAAAGAAAAATATGGTAAAATATTGATTGTAGTTTTGTATGTTGATGATGGTATTTTCACTGGTAACGATGATTACTTTATTGAAAATTTTAAAACAGTCATGAAAGAAGAATTTGAAATGACTGACATGGGTTTGTTAAGATACTTCTTAGGAATAGAAGTAGAACAAGATGAAAATGGGATTTTTATCTCACAAACAAAGTATGTTAATGAAGTGCTTGAAAGATTTAACATGCAGGAAAGCAAAGGAGCAATCACTCCCACAGTGATGGGATTAAAACTCAGCAGAGAGGACAACAGCAAGGATTTTGATCCTAGCTTATACAAGAGCATAGTTGGCAGCCTTATGTATTTGACTGCAACGAGGCCAGACATAATGCATGTTGTTAGTTTGATTTCCATATTCATGGAAAAGCAAAAGGATGCACATTGGCAGGCAGCAAAAAGAATTTTGAGGTATGTTAAAGGTACAAAAAGGTTTGGTATTTTATATACTTCTTCAGAATGTTCAGATTTAGTTGGATACACTGATAGTGATTGGGCTGGAAGTGTAGATGATCAGAAGAGCACTTCCGGTTATGTTTTTCACATGGGTTCAGGAGCCATTTCATGGGCTTCTAAGAAACATCCCATTGTAGCATTGTCTACAGCAGAGGCAGAATATGTGGCAGCTACAGCAGTAGCATGTCAAGCAGTTTGGATGAGAAAAATGTTGAGAAGTTTATGCCAAAAACAGGTAAAAGGGACAGTGGTTTATTGTGAAATTAATTCCAACTGCTGAAGTCAATCAACAGTAATTGCAGAAGTGAAAGAACAATGGCACATTGAAGCCTTAACAAAGGTGGTTTCCGCTTACTTAAATGCAATTGCAAAAGGATTGGAAAGTCGCAAGGAGGAATTAATATTTGATAGGCAGCAGCCACCATTGCAGAAAAGAAGTTATGTTTGTATGTGCGTAGGCATTATTTGCAGAAGACGAAGACTTTCGTGGCTTCAAAGCATGGAAGAATAGAGATTTAATTAAGATAGTCTTTTTGGGCTTTTAAGCCCTCAAAAACCGAAATTGAAGAAATTCGTTTAAGCGATGAAAGACTTAAAGTCTTGAAAAATCACAGTGAAGATATTTTTTTAATGTATGCCATGGTCATCACAGCAGTGTCTTGTTGACATGAAGAATCGCAATGCGATGCGATCGCAATCGCAATCGCAAATCACATCAGATATGTTTTAAAGTTCAAGTGTCTTGTTGATGTTGGAGGTCTAATGCGATCATCGCAATCGGAGGTATCACATATGTAATACCGCATCCCTTTTTGTTTTGGGCCGATGCGATAAGTTAAATTGCATGTTTTATTGTAATCGCCCTCCACCGAAGCCGAAGTCCGCGGGTGGTCCCACAGACCACGCGGCAGTGTAATACACAATCGCAAGTGAGTCAATCGGGGGCTCATTGTATTATGGCCCGATTGCACAAACCAATGGCGGACCCGATCCACTATTATGCAGTGGAGTTAAAATATTCATCACATCCATTTATTAATCAGAGATCGGAAATTTTTATATGGCCTGTTTGTTTTTATATGATCCGGACCCAAATTTTATTATGGCGGAGTTTTATGTGGGATCGCGTCCGATCCTTAATTGGAATCGGAAGTCTGAGGTATGGCACATTTGTTTAATGTGCGGACCTGATGTTTTATGTTTTACGTTTTAATTTTATTATGTGTGCGGCATATAAATATTGTAAAGGCCCAAGAGGCAAATGTAAGTGTTTTGTTTATACACAGAACATAATTTGTTTTGCACAACAGTGCATTATTACAGAGACGAAAAATACACAGCAGCGTATTTTCTCAGAGAGACAGAGTTTGTTTAAAAGACAGTGAAGTCTATTTTGTGCACTGCGTTTCTGAAGCAGTCCAGATTTGTAATAGTTTTGTTTTGAAGTTAATGAAATAAAATTTCATGTGGAAACTCTGTCTCCTGTGAGTAAATTTTTTTAATTTCTCTATGTTAAAGAGGAGAGTATTACTCTTTGCATTATTGTTCTGGAATTCTCAGAAATTCCAACAACCCGAACAAATAGATTCAAATTTTATCATCAGTTCACCTTCACATAAAATTGAGTTCCCTATTTGGAATTGGAAGTGTGGCACATCACTATTGTAAAATAGTGTCATGTGCAGGCTAATCCAAGCGTCCTCGTGGAAATTACTAGAAATCAAACCCTTTTTAAGAAATTTGATCCATTCCAGATATTGGTAATTTGCATTTCTATATATATAAATAATTGTATTTCTTTATTTATATATTTATAAAATTTTGTGGTGAAAATAATATACTTCTGAGATATTTAAATTAAAACTTTAAAATTCATTTATTGATGACAATTTTTAATTTAAAGATCCTTATTTATCTAATAAATTTATATTTATTTAAATTTAATTAAACATTATTTAATTCGGAGTCCAGAAATGTTCCATAGTTATAAAATAAGAATTTATAATAATTTTAAAGTACGGTTAAAAGGCTGTTAAATTCAACCTCATGCTCATTCATCTATTAATTAATGGCAATAGCTCCTCAGAATGACGTTTAATAAACCAATTGTGAATTAAGGAGAAAAAAGCGACTGTCATTTATTAATGAATTCCCGGTTTCTATTATTAAAAAGAAGCATCAAAGATGAATTACATTATTAATTAATGACAACAGCTCCTCAGAATTACGTTTAATAAACCAACTGTGAATTCCCAGTTTTTTTAAGGAGAAAAAGGCAACTCTAATTTACTAATGAATTGCCGGTTTTCTTGCCTACCAAATGCGAAATCTATTATTAAAAGGAAGCATTAAAGTTGAATTACATAAATTTGGTCAACCTCGTCAAGATATGATAATATTCTCATAAATTTGGTCGGCTTCTTTAGTATAAGATATATGTGCTTCCTCAATATAATAGTATTAACATTAAGGTTTAATATTGATTCATTACCCCACTTCTCATATTAATGGATGATTCATTGACCCCTCCTCATTTTGTTTATAGTGTCCTTCTTGAATAGGCAAGCCAAAGGTCTCATTAACACAATCAGAACTAACAGAATACCAAACATCAAATTCATTGTTAACTGCACAACCCTAGCTTTGAGCACTTGCTAAGTTGAGTCCCTGACGAATTGAACGGGGCCAACAGTTAAAGCGAACATAGCTTTCCCGAGCCTACTGGAGTCTCATGTAATGGTTGAAGTCTGGAGCCTATCAGAACCCTTTATCTCTTCCTTATCTGGAAATGGATTTTGATTGGTGGGAATAGGAACAATAGCCTAGTACAGCACTTCCAGAACATGGCCTCTCTGGATTGTATGGATCTTTGGATCTTCTGGCAGCTTGAAAGTGAAAGGCAATAATTCTTGGCACACAAGTCTTACAAGGGTGCACAACCTATCTTCTGCTTTGGCTTGACAACGCAACTGTAACTTCAAAATCTTTTGCAAAAGAAATAGCGGCAATTGATTTTCCAGCATCAACAGATCTCTGACAATGGAGTTGTGGGTAGCGCTTGTGCCAGTCGGATCTAAGACTGCTCTAAGATGCCTAACATCCTCGTCTGAGCTTTGTTATGTGCACCTCACATAAAACTGCAAAAACTCGAGAAGGAAGACGACGTACAGTGCCATGATCCATGACAAGGTTTTTCCTGGTATTCAATGAGCTTGTGATATGAGCTCCGGATTCGCCAGTCATGCTTCATAAACTCGTCCACAATGACGGACTCAAACTTGCACCCGTTGAGTCTTTTGAGATCTGTGAGCTGCTTCCCGTTTGTGGCAGTCCATTTCATAGAACTCAACTCAGATCTTCAGTGGTGATAAGGGCCGATGGAAATCGACTGACGAATGTATGCTTCCTGCTTCACTGCTAATAACTCTTTCGGCAAATTAAACACCAACACACAAGATTTATCATTCGAAAATATTTCTGGTTGATGTAGCTCCAAACCTTGCTTAATTCAAATGATCGATCCGTTATCATTGATTTTAACATCAGCCTAGTTCTCGATTCGATGTTTATTAATCGAATACTACCAAAAATAAAAATAAAAAGAACGAATAGGGAGTACATGGTAAAATGATGATTAGAGTACATATATGTTGGATACTGGATAAATTAATTCTTTTCTATGTTTTGTGAAATTGACTAATTATTTTTATTGGATTCTTGTATATAGAGATGTTTTTCATGGATTCTTATATATAGCGATGTGATCCTTAACTAACACATTTGAATTTTGGTCTAACTACAATAGTGTTTATGGTGTTTTATAGAGAGTAGTACTAGAGAGTACTTTACTAGTTGATTATACATTTTGTTAGAGCTAGAGGGAGATTGTTGCACATTGGATAAAACAACACTTCCTCTGTGTTTCTTGACATGGACTAACTCCTCATGAATCCTTATTTTTGGCTATGTGATTTTGACTAATTCGATTACTCATGTGTATGTAAAGTACATGTACAGTACATGTAAGCACTAGAGTTAAGTAACTAAAGTCAAGTACACACCACATATAAGCGCTAGAATTAATAAACTAAATTCAAATGTACTAGCTTTAACTAATCACATGCAAACATGATAATTTAACCAAAACTAATTAAAACTAACCAAATGTTATTTAACAAAAAATAATTAAAACTAACTAAATGCAGGTACACCAACACCCCATAATTTAAGTAAGTATGATGCAAAATGAATGAAACAAACCAATAGAAAACCAGAAAAATAAATAAAATTAATGTGCTTTTAATACGTTAGCTTCCATGGAACAAATTGAAACACAACAAGAAAAGCTCTCTTTTAGCACCATAAGTTAGCACCACTTACGTTTATGTGGTGTTAATGTGGTGTTAATTTTTATGTATCATTTAAAAAATGAAGTATATCTCCATAAGTTAGCACCACTTACGTTATGTGATGTTAATGTGGTGTAAATGTTTATGTATCATATTAAAAATGAAGTATATCACCATATTTGATGGAAAAGTTAGCACCATTCTTACTATGTGGTGTTAAAGTCGAGTAAATTTGTATTGATCTTATTGGAAGTGGAGTATAGCACCATATATTTGAAGAAGTGGTGTATGCTATATTGTAAGTTCTGTAAAGTAGGGTATTTCACTTTGTGTTTGCCATGTTGGCATGTACAAGTGGATTTATTTATGTGAATTGCCACCATAACCATAAAAAATTTACAAATATTTATATTATGAATATATAAATTAGAACTAAACTCACAAATATTTATTTTATAATATTTATTTGTTTGTCATGTTTACATGTAAAACTAAAATTCATTTATGTAAGTTTGCACCATAAATACAGCAAATTCAAAGTAATTGTTTTCTAAATAATTTATTTCAATTAATTACTTTTTATAGTATTCTCATGAGAAAATAAATACAAAAAACCATAATACATAATTATTTATTTTATGAATAAGCCAATTAAGATAAATATTTTTATATTATTGTAATTTAAAAATAAAATAAGGGTGAATTCGATGGAGTTGGGTTACTCTTTTTTGGAAGAACTTGTGTTCCAAAGGTTGAAAATATATCTTTTTGAGGGTATTTTTTAAGCCCTCCATCAAGCTTTTAAAAGGTCCATCTAGGACTAAATAAAACCCTCAATTAAACTACATAGCTCCATCTTGCTATGGAGCTTGCTGGAGACACATAGCGTGATAGAGCTATAATATGTACATGTGCCATTAAATTTTGCTTCAACTTAATGATAGTGTTTTATGAGCTCATGGCATTGAGAATCCAATAGTATTACACATGATATAGTATGGTTTTCATTTTTATATTATACTTAGTATATTTTTTATTATTTCATTACATATATGTATGTATGTAATTTTAGAATTTGTTATTGTCATTAATTTTATACATTTTATAGTGTTTTTTTTGTAAGCTTGGTATGACTCATTTTTCATTTAGTTTATAAAAAACAAACAACTAGATTTGCCAGTTTGGTGGTCTCAACCCACCTTGAGCGGGAAACCAAGTGTGTTGGCCACCTGATGGCGTGGTATGCAATCCAAAAAAATAAGGTTTTAAGTCTGTCATACCAAGCAAACAAAGCCTGGATACTCACACATATATAGTTTTTCACAGATTGACTAACTAACATATTTACTGGACACTTGAAATTTAAATGCTAGCCGCATATAAATACTAAGCAAAAAGACAAATTAAAATAGTCATGAACTACTCAGCCTCGTCTAGAACCGAGGTCGACTCCACTGGTGCCAGATCCTGAACCGAGGTACCAACCTGCTCAAAAGCCTTGGAAATATACGGGAGGTGGTAGTCAATACGCTCGAGGCACCCATCCTGTTTCCTCAGCTGGAACTTGATCTTATCAAACTCGCTCTTGTAGTCTGGGAAGTATTTAGCTAATGTCACCAGACTCAAAGAGATATGCTCCAAGGCTTTGCCAAGGATGCTCTTCATAGACCAATAAAGATACAGTGTCTACTTGAATTGTGTTAGTTTGCCTCTTGTTTGTCCTAGATCTAGTATTAAACCTCTCCATTCCTCGGTATCCATCTCTGTCTCTGCATGTCTATTTATGTCAGCTTCCCATTTTTCAATGAGCTTTTGAATTTCCTCTGATGTGTTATCGTGGTATGTTTTCGATGCCTCTTGGATCACATCGATTGCATGCCTCCATCCTCTTAGCTTGCTCGGGGGTGAGCTAGGTTGGGCTTCTATTGTCTTCCATTTATCTTTTCGGCCATGACCTCAAGCTGCAGGGCTCTTGGAATGGTCGCAAGCTACAGGACTCTTCGAGCATGCCATCCCGTAGTCTTTGACTAGGTTTTCGGGTAGGTGACCTGTCCACACAATCAAACAGAGGCATAATTCCATATAATGAAAACAATCAAAGCTCCATGAATCCCAGTTATCACAAGAAATGTGACCCGGGGGCCTCTTCCTAGGACTTCTCCCCTACCTGTCCCTCTATGGACCCATTGCCCTCATACCCTGCTTAATTTCTGCCACCCCCCAGTCCCTAACGGTCGCGCGCACCCCCAAAATTATCCCCATAACCCAAAGAGCTCCCACCTTCCTTCAATCTCCTGACCTTCCTTCTAGTGTCCTCTCTCTCGTCATACCTCCCACCCTCGAAATTGATAGAGGAGGCGCCGCTGCCCATTGCTTGGGCCTGGGTGGAATTCCCTCTCCCATTACCCATATGCACCGAGCCCAAGTAGCTCAAGGTGGTATAAACCAGCAAAGCCTCTGAACTAAACACAACCCAGGATTGCCCGACCCATCACCATTCCTCCTTGTTGGGATCCCTTACCCGATAGACTCACACTCGGGTGCATGCTGAGGCCATGCCTAATTTCTACTCTAACATAGAGGCAGAGACCCAAAATAATCCCAACCTTCCCCCAACCAGAGTCGGAATGGTTCCGCTCTCCCCTACCCAGCAAAAGACTATACTAGTCCAACTTAATCCCCTTAGGCTCCCATAGAGACCGGCCTAAGTCATAAAACATAAACATGGCATGAACAAGGGAGAGGAAACTAAGAACATACCTGAGTTTTGTCGTGGTGGAAGTGCAATGGAGGTTTGTTATCTCGTTGTTGCGCTTGCACCAAAGTCTTCCGTCATAACAAAACCCCCATGCCTTCCTCCACCTTGTTTTAAACTCCATGCACGGGCGTCTATCCCGCCACCTCACCTCTTGCTGTATGCGACAATATACCATTTCCACTCATGTGGAAGGTGGTGGGCTTCAACCCCAAGGCCACTACCAGTAACACTGATGGGAGGGCCGATCTTCTTCATTACACCCCGATCGAGGATGTGAGTTCGAGAAATGTGGGTCAGCTCTGCCCTCCGACCTGTCCTGCTCTATGATGCTCTGCAGCTTGATCCATGGTTCTTCCCCAAGATTAGGAGGCCTTCTTAATTTAATAGATTCATTCGGGTGAGCTCAACCACAATTTTCCAGGAGGTCAGCTACTTCGTTTCCTTCCCTCCTTACATGGGTGATAATGATATAATCAAATTTCTTGATTGTATCCTCCAATCCCTGCACATGCGAAGTATTATACTATCTCTGGCTAAGTTTGTCCCACTTCGTTCCTTGATTAACTTTTTTTTAGAGTGTTCGTAACCAACTGAGAATCTCCTTCGATTACCAGCTTTCTCTATCCTAGCCTGATGGCCAAGACGAGACCTTGGTGCACTCCTATGAATTATGCTTCATTGTTGCTAGCAAAGCCACAGGAGCCAGCATATATAAATCTTGTTGTGCCTTGATGATCTCGAAAAATCCCTCCAACCCCTACTTGCCCCGAATTTCCTTTCGAGGCTCCATCAAATTTGAGTTTGATGAATCCTTCTAGAGGAGGTTTGAAGATCCTGATGGTGTCCCCTATGTCAAGGATAGCTTTCCAAGAAGTTAGGGAGACCATGCTAGGTTCTAGGTGGAGGCCATGGAGAATTATTTCTTCCCGAGGAGCCATTTTCCAATCATATGGCATCCATTTCTCCGAGAGGATGCACTAGTCGAAAATGATGAGATTAATGACTAGGTGACTAAAAAAGCTAGTCACCGCAATTATTTCAAGTGAATTACTACTAAATTTGATCATTTTTAAGTGACCAAACTAAAAATGACTAATTTAAATGACTAATTTAGTCTAGGGTTAAAATATACGACTAGATGATATTATTGTACCAGCTAGCATGTGCTATGAGAGGTCGAGCATAGGCTGACCTACTTGCGACCTCCCAGCCGCCATGGCAACAGGAGGAGGACTCGAAGCTCCCCTTCCTCCTCCTCCAGAAGTCCTTGCATTCAAGAAACTAAGAGTAGCCAGCAGTAAGCGCCCTCTGACTGAATCTCAGCAAAATTTCTTGAAGAAGCTTAATAGCATCCCTTCGATGGCCCTTCCAATCGAAGAAACTTGTCGATATGCATTGAACCTGGCTGAAAGAGGGCTCATTGGACATTTTACTTGCCTCTGGCCCTCTCCCGAAGCTGTGGAATACTGGGTCCAGAGGAACTAGATTACTTTATTCTCGGAAGGCATCAAAAGCCACTTCGTAGGCAAAGGATACTTTGTTTTTGTTTTTTAGAATGTGCAAGACAGAAGCCTCATCTTCAGAAATGACCCATATTTTATGGGTCCTAAGGGACTATACTTAAATAAATGGACCCCTGACTTTGATCCCGCTCAATATGTGCCTTCAACAATTCCAATGTGTGCACGCCTCCCACATCTCCCACTGCATTGCTAGAACTAGAAGTCTTTTCAAACAATTGGAAATACACTCGAAAAGTATATTGATCAAGAAGTGAGAAAAAATCAATACTCATGCGCACGTATATGTGTCGAGGTGGATTTGGAAGTTGGGCTACCTGAAGCTATCAAACTAACAGTGGCTAACTGGACCCATATCCAGGAGTTGGATTATGAGCAGCTTCCATTTAAATGCAAGCACTGTCACAACTATGGCCATTTTGCAAGGCACTACAAAAATAAGGTGGAAGAAGAAAGTGAGAATTCGAAAGGAGAACAATGGACCCTGGTTCAAAAATCAGCCCCGACAAAAGCTAAATGAAAAGGAGTCACAAAAGGGACCAAAGTATCAACAGTAGGGCAGACTCTTGGGGCAGAGAGCTATGTTCCCCCATCGGTTGAAGCCAAAAAACCTATTGAATAGCTCAACACTCCTGTAGACCCCTCAATAACAACTTTGGAAACCATGGAACAATATAATACTTCCCCCTCCTTGGGAAAAGGTAATGAAGAAACATCCCCCTCTGGAGTAATCCCAAGTACCTCCTCTCCACCCTCATATGTTGAAATGATTAGAAAGAAGCCATTGAAAACTCTCGCTCCTCGGAGGATGAAACCTTTAAGAAGCCTTCTAAAAGAGTGGGAAGAAAATCACGTAAAGAGGCTAGGGAAGAAGAAGCAGAATGACAAAAAACTAAAGGAAGCCAATCCACAATTGAAATGTCCATCGGGAGAAATACCAGAACAAGGCCTCCCAAGGGAAGAGCTACCAACTCCTCCAACAGCAAATAATGAAATTAGTCTCTTGGAATTGCAAAGGCTTGGGGAACCCTATGAAATTTTAAGCTATCAAAGATCTATTGAATATGGAACCTCATGAAATCCTCATGCTCCAAGAGAATAAAATAGAAGAGGACACCCTTCTTGACATCAGCAAATTGAAATGGAAGAAAAATTCAGGGAAGGTCATAACTGCAAGGGGCTCCTCGGGTGAAATTTCCACTCTATGGTCGGAGGAAAATTTTCATTTGGAGAACTCCTTCGAGACGCAGCACTAGATTTTCACCGAGCTAAGGCACTCCACAAGTAAGTTAACCTTTTCTATTTTTAATATTTATGTTCCTGTATTGTACGCTGAAAAAAGAGATTGTTGGCAATCTCTTTCTAAATTTTTAGACCTTCACTCTCTGAAGAACATCATATTAGCTGGAGACCTAAATATTTTCTTGGACTTGAAAGAAAAGAGAGGAGGCAGTACCAGTAGGGACCAAATGTTCCGCAAGGTGGAAGACCTTGTACTCCAATGGGATCTCCTGGACTTTAAATGAACGAGAGGACTATTCACTTGCTCCAACAACATAGTAGGGGAAGACCACATATTTGATCGCCTTGAACATTTTCTTGTACAGAGTTAGTTGGTGCAAGAAAAAAGGCTAATTTCCTCTAAAATCCTTCCCAAGCTAACCTATGATCATAAGCCTATCTCGATCTTCTTGGAAGAGGAAGAAAACTTGGGCCCAATCTCATTCTGTTTTAGCCCTCTCTGGAGTGAGAGAGACGAGTTTCTCGACACTGTTCACTTGGCTTGGTCCAAATCTGTCATAGGATCCCCAAGTTATTTGTGGGAGCAGAAACCCAAGGCTACGAAACACGCGCTGAAAGAGTGGATCAAAAAGCCCACAGATACCCCAACCAGTCAAAGAAAAGAAATAGTCCAGCTGTTGGAAGACCTGCAAATGGAAATGGAAAAAAGAGAGAACACCTATATGGAGCTTGAAAAGGAATAGATTGCATAAAGAAACTCCTATCTCTCTTTCCGTACTAAAGAAGAATATTGGAGGATTAATTCCTGCAGTGTGTGGCTAAAATATGGAGACTGAAATACTTCTTTCTTCCATCGACAATACAAAGCTGGCCTCTCACACAATCACATCTCAGAAATCACCATTCCTGAAGGGTTGGTCTATAAATGTTTTGACAATATCAAAGAAGCTGCAGAGTCTCACTTCCAAAATATTTATAGAAAAGAGAGTGATAGAAGTGAAGGGGACATAAAGGAATTCCTCTCTCACATCCCCTCCCTTTTTAGTAGAGAAGACAATACTAAACTCGTGAAGCCTTTCTCTGATGAATAAATCTGCAAAGTCATATGGTCAGTGGAACCAGACACGGCCCCTAGGCCTCATGGTTTCTCAATCCATTTCTACAGAATTTGTTGGGACATTATCAAATTCGATCTGCTGAGAATGATCAAAGGTTTCCAGAATAAAGAGAAGGTGGGGGATGGCACCAATTCCACCTTCTTAACCTTAATCCCTAAAGAGGTGAACCCAACATATTTTGAAAGATTCAGGCCCATCTCCCTCTGCAATGCTTCATACAAAATCCTCGCCAAGCTCCTAGCCAACAAAATCAAGCGATTGCTCGGGAATCTCATCTCCCCATCTCAAGGTGGGTTTGTCAAAGGCATACACATCCTGGATAATTTCATACAGGTACAAGAAGTAATGCATTCTAGCCATCAATAGAAGTAGCAAGGGATGTTGATCAATCTTGATATGAAAAATGCCTTTGACAGGGTTAACCTCTCGTTCCTCTATAAAGTCCTTCTTACCTTAGGGTTCTCCTCTAATTTTTTCAACCTGATCAAAGCCTGCACAGATAATCCTTGGATTGCCCTGCTTGTCAATGGTATACCTACCAATTACTTTCAAGCTTCGAGGGGATTAAGTCAAGGCTACCCTGTATAAATTATTCAACATGCATGAATATCTTGATTCACCCGATCTAAAAATGTACTAAATTTAAATAATGAATCGCTTCTAAAAATATTTTTCGAAATTAAAAACACAATCGCTAATCACATGAACATGAAGAAAGATCAATCACACACAACATAGATAATTTCTCGGGGAAAGCTTATAGCTACAAACCCCACTATCTTCTATTGTATATTCAACATGGATCATGAAACAATTACATACAAAACTCTTCTCACAAGAGCCCTCCAGTACTTAGTTAATTGTCTCAAACTGTCATTTGAATAACTGACCAACACATAGCCAATTATCAGCTTCCACACAACCTTCCCTGCTTGCGCAATCCCTGATGGTATAGATCCCTAAAATATAGGAATTTTTCCCTGCCTTGACTACGCAAGTATCATGGCCACTACAATGGGTTTTTGGTTGCATGTGTGCAACCCAATAATCCTACCACTAATATTCAACTTCCCTTTCACCTAGAACTCAACTGGGTCTCCACCAGATCTAACATGCATGCAGCTAATAATATTAAATCCTCAGTTGCATGTGAGATCACTGATTGTGAATTAATTAATATTTAATTCACTTGATCTCTCACTAGTGTATCTGCAGTTACAAGTAGCATAACTAATTTTAACTCACTTAACTAAGTTAAACTATTTACAAATTGCATTAAATAATGCACCTTTTCACTTAGAACTTTGTTACAACTAGAATTACTCTGCATGCCTCACCAACTACCTCTAAATCAAAATCCACTAGCTAACTAAATTTATCACTTTCAGTTAATTGATTCAAGTCCACATTGAGAATTTATCCTACACAAGAGCCTTCGAAGGTTGAAGTACATATTGTTAGACTTCTCCTCATACTAATTTTTTCACATACTCAAAGGTTCAAACAAGGAAGTAGACAACAACACAAACAAAGTTTGCCTCCTCTCGCAAGGAGCCTTCAACAAAAATGACGAATTCCCTTCTCAAATCCTAATTCCTTGAATTTTTAATCAAGACCCACATGTCATGGAAGCTGGCTTGAATCTATGTATTGATGGTTGTTTTTCCCTCGGCCCAACCTTCAGCTAGACATGAAAAAAGAGCATAATATTGTCAACAAATTGCTAGTGGGTAAGAGGGAGGTCATTGCCCCAGAGCCTAAGACCATGAATCTTGAGATTACAAGCTTCCTTCTTTAGGAGTCTGCCAAGGCCTTCATCATCCAGAATAAATAATAATGGGGAGAGGGGATCTCCTTGTCTTAGCCCCCATGTATGGTTAAAATATTTGGTGGGGGAACCATTTAGGAGAATGGAATAGATAGGAGAGGAAACCATTTCCTGGATCCATCAGATCCATCTCTGATCAAACTCATAGGCTTAAAGGACTTTGGTGAGGAAGGTCCAACTTATGTGGTCATAGGGTTTAGATAAATCTAGTTTTATCATCATCCCCGATATTTTCATATGCTTCAAGGAGTGAACTGCTTCCTGGGAGGTAATAAAACCATCTATGATTTGGTGGCCCTCTACAAAACTAGTTTGTTCAGATGATATGAGGGAAGGCAGCAAAGGTTTAAGGTGCTTAACCATAATAGTTACAATTGTTTCGTATATGACATTACATAAATAAATTAGGAAGAATCCTTGGGGATCCTTCGATTTAGCAGATTTAGTAATCAAGGTTATAAAAGTAGCACTGAGACTTGGACATGCCTTTGGTGTCGTCTTGACTCCTCCACCACTTCCAGAATATCTTGTCATACGAATTTCCATGAAACTTGGAAGAATTCCATGGTGAAACCATCCGGGCTTGGGGCTTTGTTTTTTGCCATACATTTTATCACCACTTCCAGTGTGACCACTCGGATAAGGCCGAGGTTCTGAGCTCTGGTAATGAGGCACATAATTTTTTGGGTGATTCTATGGATTTCCTCAGAGTGATCCTACTTTTGTTCAGAGAGTAAGGTATGAAAGTGATGTACAACCAATTCTTCCATGTCCTCATGGCATACTATTCTGTCTTCGACCTCATTTTTTAGTGAGAAGATCCTGTTATGTTGTCTGTGTTGAACAATTGATTTAAGGAAGAAGTGTGTGTTCTTCTCTCCTTCCCTCAATCGATTGACTCCAGATTGCTGCTTCCAGAGTATCTCCTCCTGTTTTCAGCGTTCTAGTTGCATTATGAACTACCCCTATTTTTCTACTAGAAGTTTTGATCTGCCCTCTGTGATAATCTTCAGTTGTACAGTCTCTATCTTATTCTTTAACTCCTCCTGGTCTTTTAAAATGCTGCCAAAGTCCTCTTTGTTCCACTTCTTGATCCTTTGCTTGGTCTCTCTTAGCTTGAGTTGGAATGTATGCATAATATTTCTTCCCACAACTTCGTTGTTCTTCCACCATTCTTCAAGTTGCCCCAACATCTTAGGGTCTCAGAGCCAAATCTGAAGGGATTATTTCTTGGTCCTATTTTGAGGTCGATTTCCAGTCTTACCAGCCAGTGTTCTGAGCCCATTCCAGGGAGAATGGAGGTTTCCATGTATATGTCTCTGGAGATGACTTGTTATGAGACCAAGAACCGATCCAATCTAGATGCAATCTGATTTTGACCTCCTCTCTGATTTTTTCAGGTGAAGGTTATGTTGATCATGTTAGCCCCCTATTAATTTTTGACAAGCAAACAAGGGGTCAAACTGTCTCTGATCTTTCAAGGAATGCTTTCCCTCTAAAAACACATCATCCTTGAAGTCCCCTTGTGCCTTTGCCTTTGATGAATCCTCACTGTTGTTTCCATTATAAAGTCTCTATGTTTCCATGAAGAAGAATGCCCAAAAAGGCCTCCATTTCCCCTATTTTATTCCCACTAACCCTTTAAATCACCCCATCTTCCTCTTTAACCTTATGAAGACACTTCGTTTAGCTGAAAATCCCTTCATCCCCCTTACCATTACCCCTTGTTGGCCTTTAAATGCATTAAAAATAGGCCAAAAAACCCACTTTCCACCTTATGATAGGCCAAGCCCCTTTAAGGCCATCCCCTTAACCACTTCCCCATATGCCCGGGCGCCAAGACCAGGTGCTAGCTCGCAAGGCACTTATCGCAATCGGAGAGACAGACGGAAGCACATTCATTTGTTAACTCAAATATCTCCGATGCGATAGTGTAACGTTCTGTGGAGCGCGGGTGTATTACCCGTCGTCGATCTATAACAGATCCGACGGCTCGGCGCTAATCGCGCCGCACCTATCGCCCCTATCGATCCACTCCTCCGATTTCATCAGAATAGTCGATCTGCCTCCAGATCGGATGACAGTCGCTTCATCACATTCCCGCTCCAATCGCAATCGAAATTTTCTCCCGTATCCTCTGTTGACTCCCTCGATTGCGATCCTCCGATCCAATCATGGCCATCCATCCAATCAGATCCAACGGTCCAGATTTATCCTGCTCCGCTCCTTCGTGCCCATCGGCCTTCCCCTCCAGTTTAATGTCCATCATTGATCTGTCACTCTGATCCAACAGCCCAAAGATAATCGCTCTCCCCCTTAGCCGGGTCCCACCATCAAGGGGCCCGCGTTCATTCATTTCCATTGTTTTTCTTTGTAAATCCACCCAAATGCTAAACTTTGGGTTTCAACGTTAATTCTGGTCTCTTCTGCCAATTTTCGCCTGCACTCACCATTTGTGCCACCATTCAATAGGTTTTCAAAGCATCTCTTCCGCCACCTGGATTTTATAATTGGTTTATTTTATGATGCAGGTTTTCGTAGAGTGATTAACTCACCCTGTATTCCATAATCACAGTGACTGTGGTTTATAACACAGAGAAGCCATCTCATCAACGGCCAAATGTAGCAGCAGCAAAGATTCAAGGGATTTGGGCTTATAAATTGAATATTTAGAGCCTAATCCCGTATTCAAAGGATAAAGACGCAGTTTGAAGACCTGAAGAGCACACGCAACAACCAGGTCTACGTTTGAATATCTGCAGGGTGTTTTTCTCTAGGCAGTAGATCTTCCCATTAAAGCCTCCATGCCTCCTCGAGCCCTTAAACAGATGAACACACTAACAGAATTTTCTACGCTTGTCAGTCAGCAGTTATGAAGGATGGAGGCCTTGCAGATTTTCCACCCAGTGCATTTATTCCGGAAGGCTGGCATAGAGCTCCAAACAGCTAGAAGGGACTTCAAGAACACATCTGAGGTCAATCTCGACCTGACTAGGACTCCCGAAGTAGGCTAAAGAGTACATACAACACTATAGAGTCATCAAGCAGTATGGGCGTGAACGCTTCCGCCATCCTGTCTTAATGAGACAAATTAAATGTTCATCATCCACTCCCTTTACTAGTTTTTCTCCTATAAAACTCCCCAAGAACAGACCACTAGTGGGTTCCAGATTTATCAGAAAATGAGGCGGTGAGAGAATTTTTTGTATGCATTTTGTTGAACTCTTATATGAATGTACAAATCTCGTTGGGTTTCAATGAGGAGGAATTCCATCTTTAATGAGGATTCTGGTCTTTGGTGTCTCACAGTTTGTAACTTTCTCTTATATGTGCTAGTTTAATTGTTCATTTCGTTTCATCCGCTTTTCTTGTATCATGTTCTGGAATGCAAGTGGCTCACTGGTTTTTGGTAGGAATTTATCCTAGTTGATACTCATGCTAGAATCAGTCAAGCGCTTTAAATATGGCTCAGGCGTGATATGTTGTTCCATTTTCCACTTCAACCATACTTCTGCTATATTAGCTTCTACGGGATGTTATTTTTAAAAAGCTATTGTCATGTATGGATTCTTAAATTGGTAAGCCCATTACATGGTGATATGTGTATCTGGATATCATCTCAATGACAGTTAGTATTATCTCAATCTTTCATACGCAGCAAACACTTTCCGATTATTTATTTCTGTGAGGTATTTTTGAACCGACCCTTTTTACAGTAAGCTGCCTTTGAATTGTCTGATGCTTTTGTATTAGAGTTTTACACCTTGCCTCTGCAGTATTTCTCTCCCTGTGCCAAGTTTCTGAAATTTTTGGTCCCGTTTTAATTAACCTCCCTGTTTACAGGAGATAGCATGAGAGCATTTTGTTGATAACTCCCCATGTTATATCACACACTCCTTGCTATATAAGATGTCCTAGACACTGGTCTTTCACAACTCAAGGCTGTCTCTAGGAACAACAACATCTTTTGGCGCCGTTGTCAGGGAACGAAGTTAAGAAAATTTAAATCTCTGGGCCTCGACAAAATCTTTATTCACTCTTCAGAAAGGTGAGCATGAAGAGTTGAGATTTTTAGATCCCTCACCTTGGCAACTCCACATTTCTTCATCAGAAAAATTTACTTGCAGTCCTAGCTCCTCGTAAGCCACACCTGAGGTCAGATACATCTCAGCCAAAGACACCATCTATGTCTGACCCAGAGAAGATCATACATAGGAGAAGTTGGAGGGAAAGGCAATCAGTCCATAATTAGATTCTTGAAATCTCTTTAGAGTACTTTGTGTCATCCTCCTCTCAAGTAGCCCAAGTAGAGGGTCCTGACTCCACTGTGGGAGATACTGACTACTACTCAGATAGTCCACCCCAGGGAGGTGCCCGAATTAGAGACGACTTTTACCCTACTCCTGAAGTCGAAGAGGTCAAGGAAGTCAGCAAAGTATCTGTTATTAACAACCCGTTTTTCCCGTCAACACCTCAAGTTGCTGCCCAATACATTCCTATTTTCATTCATACTCCACTTCCACCTCTGCCTCCTCCAATGGCCCATGTTCCCAGCTTCTTGTTGAATAAATATGCTCCCCTGGAACTACCTCAAGTGATGAATGATATGCCACAGGATTATATGAAGATATTACCTCGATTCAATGGGGAAAATGAGATTGAAGCTCAAAAACATCTTGAAGTCTTATGTTCTTTCACAGAGAACTTCAATGTGGAACACCTAGATGTGGTCCTAAGACTGTTTGTGCAATCTCTTGATGGCGAAGCCAGAAAATGGTTCAAGACATTGGGAGACCATTCCATAACCACTTGGGAAGGAATGGAAGATAGTTTTCTCAAAAAATGGGGGGAGAAGAAATATCATGGACATTGTGTTACTGAGTTTAACACACTCAAGAAAATACATAATGAAGGGGTATCAGAATTTATCAAGAGATTTAACAAATTGTATTTGAGCCTTCCTGTTGATATGAAACCTCATCAAATTGTTGCTAAGGTTGTCTTCATGGTAGCTTTTGACTCAGAATTCGGTTTCTCTCTGAGAGAAAGAAAGCCTGCCACCCTGCATGATGCTCAAACAGATGCACTGGAGTTGGAGGCAAATTTCGCCTCCACTGTTAAATCAAGGGGAAAGTCAGAACAGGATACCAGAAGCAAGGGCAAAGAGGAGGTATATACCTCTAGCCAAGACAAAGACTCAGCTAATGACAGAATTGAAGAAATGAACAAAATGATTAAGAACCTTTCTAGTAAGCTGGTCAGACTGGAACTAGAGGCCAAAAATTCATCCTCCAAGAATTTCCAGAATGCTCCAAACAGGGGTTGCAATCCTTAGTATAGGAAACCACCCCTACAAATAGTGCAAAGGGAATGGAAAGAAAAGCAAGATCAAGTACCACACCCACTGTACTTGGAAGGACAGGTAAGTGGTCCTGCTAAAGACATTTCCTACGAGCTAGAGGATGCAAATCTTGCCTTTTCGAATAGTGATGAAGTAGAATGCCCCTTGCAGGGAAGTGATGGAACCGAGACCTCATTACAAGAATAAGAGAAGGCTACAAGCACAAAAGACCTAGAGATTGATTACTATTATAAGCAATTTGTTGATTTCATGCAAGCACAGTTCAATAGAAAATACGATCTCAGGTCTTCGAGGAAAAGGACTCGCACTCAAGATCAAGAATAAGAGCCATCCCAGAAGGAAGTGCCTGCTCAGAAGGAGTCAACCATGCAAAAAGTCACAGAAAAAGGTACGAGGCCTCTAAATGAACCTTTGCAGTCTAATGATCAAATTCCTTCCTCTTCAAAAGTAGTCATTCCCCCTAATACGAGGTCTGAGTCAAAAGAAGCCAAACCCTTGGCCAAAAATAAAGAGTCAAAGGAGTTCGCGATGGAAAAGTCCTCTCCTGCCTTTATTCTACAAAAGGAGCTTGAGAAGATAAAAATCCCAGTCCCCTTGACTGAATTATTGAAGCAACCAGCCTACCAGTCCCAGGTCTCCTCTTTCATGCTCCCTCCAGAAGCAACACATATTCCAGATAGTCTGAACCTTCAAGAAGAAAGACCTATGGCTGTATTTGGCTTACATGTTGAGGAATTAGATGCTTCTACTCCTCCTTTCTATGTGTCTCTAGTGATTCATGACCTGCTGTTACATAACTGTATGTTAGATTCTGGAGCTTCCCATAATCTATTACCTCTGTCAGTCATGGAACAACTAGAATTACAAGTAACCCGTCCATACAAGGACCTCTATTCATTTGATTCCAAAAGAGTTAAATGCCTGGGGATGATCAAGGATTTGGTGGTCAATTTGGCCCAAATCCCATCGAAAAGTGTAGTAATGGACATCGTGGTGGCTGACATCGTAGCTCGCTTTGGCATGTTGCTGTCAAGGTCCTGGGGAACAAAAATCGATGGGTCAATCAAGTTGGATTTAACATATGGTACTATCCCGGCTTTTGGTGGTCATGAGAGAAGGTTGTACAGGGAAACTAGATTCGTCAAGATGGTTACTAAGGCTGATAACTCGGTTAATTCACCAAACTAAAGTAAATAAGGTGATTTCTCATGTTTCATGCTGGAGGAAGAAAAAGATTATGCTCAAGAACCATCATTCCACCAGATCAAGACCGAGCAGCCCTCAGAGAGCCGTGATGTAATAATCTGGGCACTTCACTTTGATGGAGCAAATTCTAGAGAGGGTAATGGGGCTGGAGTATTAGTGATTTCTCCTACAGGCCAATGGGTCCCACTGTCTTTCAAGCTAGAATATGAAGCCACTAATAATGTGGCTGAATACGAAGCACTTCTGTTAGGGTTACAGACATCCAGGAGCATGAAAATATAGATTTTAAAGGTTCTGGGGGATTCGGAACTGGTGGTCAGACAAGTGAAGAATCATTGCCAAACCAAACATCCTAGGCTGAGGGCTTATAGGAATGAAATTTGGGATTTGGTGGAGAAATTTTTCTTAGCATTTAACATTCAATTTATGCCTAGAGGGCAGAACAGGATGGCCGATTCCCTTGCTGTGGCTGCTAGTACATTCCGTCCACCTCAGAACCCTCCTTTAAGATATGAAATTGAGGTACGTTATCGACCATCAATCCTAGATAACATCAAACATTGGTAGGTATTTGAGGATGAAGAACAAGTGAAAATATTCTTGGAAACAGTAGGGGAATTCTCCAACATGGAGATTGATGCTTGTGAAGAAGAAGAGGCTAAAGATATTTCAGAAAACAAATGGGAGGAAAGAATGGCAGGTCATGAAGTTTTGCAATTGAAGGGAAACGTTATACCTAGAGGGTTGGTTCCTCTAGAAAGACTGTTTGACAAGAACGATGTCCCACTACAGCCAAACAAAGTCACAGAGGAAAACCAGGTATAAGATCTTAACCTTGGTACTGACGATGACCCCAAAATTGTAAAATTATCCAAGAAGGTCCCAGAAATATATAAAGAGCTCTACCAGAAATTATTTCAGTCCTACAAAGATGTGTTTGCATGGTCCTATCAGGACCTGAAAAATTTTGATATCAGCATCATGTAGCACAAAATTCCTCTGAAAGGAGATGCGAAGCCGCACAAGCAGAAGCTTAGACAAATTAACCCTCTACTGCTTCCCTCGATTGAGAAAGAAATTAAGAAACAATTGAAGGCCAAAATCATTGTGCCATTGAGATATTCTGAGTGGGTGGAAAATTTAGTCCCTGTCCAGAAAAAGAATGGAGAAATAAGGTTGTGTGTTGACTTCCGGAATCTGAATCGAGCATCCTTAAAGGATAATTACCCACTGCCTAAGATGGATCATATTCTGCAGAAAGTGGTGGGAGATTCTCGGATGTCAATGATGGATGGATTCTCTGGTTACAATCAGGTGGTTGTACTACCTGAGGATCAGAAGAAGACTGCCTTTACCACTCCCTGGGGTATGTTTATGTATGCCAGGATGCCTTTTGGGTTGATCAACGCAGGGGCCACTTTTCAAAGGGCCATGGACATTGCCTTTGTTGGGGAGCAATATAAGTTTGTGGTGGTATATCTCGATGATATCACTGTGTTTTCAAGGGATGATACTGAGCACATTGAGCATTTACGTAGAACTTTTGAGAAATGTAGAAGGTATGGTCTCTCTCTTAATCCACAAAAGTCATTGTTTGCATTAGAAGAGGGTAAGATTTTGGGACATATTGTAACCAAATATGGGTTAAAAATAGATCCTAAGAGAGTATAAGTTATAAATGGAATTTCTCTTCCCAGAAATAAAAAGGAGGTGTAGGTGTTCCTAGGGCGCATTAACTTTCTGAGGAGGTTTATCCCTAACTATGCTGAGATAGTTAGACATATAACTGACATGCTGAAGAAGAATAACGAGGTAAAGTGGTCCCAGGAATCATGAGAGGCATTTTCTAGGATAAAAAATACTTTTGCAGAAGCCCCTGTGCTAGTTGGACCAGATTATGCCAAACCTTTCATGATATTTTCATTTGCATCACCTCATACAGTGGCAGGAGTTTTATTGCAGAAAAATGAAGAAGGGTACAAGTAGCCCATCTCTTTCTTCAGTCGGGTGCTCCGTGATGCAAAACTGAAATATAACATATTAGAAAAGCAAGCATACGTCCTGGTGAAATCCCTTAAAGCATTTCGCATGTATGTCTTGCAGTCCCACATCACTGCATTTGTGCCTATAGCAGCTGTAAAAGATATTCTTATCCAAGGGGATAGTGAAGGAAAAAGGGGGAAGTGGATTGCCAAAATACAAGAGTACGAGCTAGACATCCGCCCTACCAAACTGATCAAGGGACAAGGGTTAGCCAAAATCTTATTTGAATCAAACTATCAGGCTCCGAGTATAAATCTGTCCATGATAGCAAGTGAGGAGTCTGAGAAGAAAGAAGAGTGACAGGAAGTAGAGATAGCTACTCCGAAGATACATATGAAGTACCTCACCAGCCCGTGGTACAAAGAGATAGTGGAATATCTCCTCACACTCAGCTACCCTCCTAGCTGTGATAAAGCTAAATACAGAACACTAAGGTTGAGATCATAGAAGTACATAGTCGCCAATGGCCGGCTATACTAGCGATATCCCTCAGGCATCCTACTCCTGTGTCTTACAAAGGATGAGGTAGAGAATATAATGGCCGCATTTCATGAAGGAATCTGTGGGGGTCATTACAGCTGGAGGGCCATTGCTCACAAAATCCTGAAGGCTGGTTTCTACTGGCCCAAACTCTTTGGAGATGTGTTTGCTCGGGTCAGAGCTTGTGAGAAATGCCAAATATTTGCTGAAAGACAGAAGTTGGCACCTCTGCCCATGATCCCTGTTCACGTGGACGAACCATTCCAGTAATGGGAAATCGAATTTATCAGTGAAATACATCCTCCATCGAGTGGTCAGCATAAGTGGATATTAACTGCCACAGATTATTTCACAAAATAGGTGGAAGCTATACCTGCGAGGAATGCAACAGATGCTGTGATAATAAAATTCATGGAAGAAAACATCATATCCAAGTTTGGCTGCCCTGCTAAGATAGTGACCGAAAATGCCCAGGACTTCAAGTCTGCAAAGTTTGTGAGCTTTTGCCAGCAGTATAACATTGCACTAAGTCACTCTACGGCCTATTACCCACAAGGAAATGGCTTGGTAGAGTCTTCAAATAAAACCCTGGTGAGGGCACTGAAGAAGGCTATCAACGAAAATCAGAAAAATTAGGATTCCCAGTTGAAATTCGCTCTGTGGGCCAATAGGATTACCAGCAAGAGAGCAACTGGGAAGTGCCCATATGAATTAGTATATGGGAGGGCAGCAGTATTCCCTGTATAGTTAGCCTTACCAGTAGCCCGATTCGTGCAAGAAAGTCAAGAAGAGCTCAATGATGTGACCAGGAGAATAAATCAACTGGTGGAGTTAGAAGAAACACGGAACCAGGTAAGTCAAAGGCTAACTAAATATCAAGATAAGATGAAGGACCTTTTTTATCAGCATTCCAAGGACATGAAGTCGCAGATTGGGGATTTAGTGCTCAGATGGGATATCCAAAGAGATGAAAAGGGGAAACATGGTAAATTTGACCCACTCTGGTTCGGCCCTTTTAAAATTGTGGAACAAGGAGGCAACAACATTTTCAAGTTGGAGAATTTACAGGGAGACTTCCTCGATGCCCCTGTAAATGGTCAGTTCCTCAAACCGTACTTCCAGTTCTGATTCAGGAAGAGACAGCCTGATGTATTATACTATACATTAGTTTTATGTTTTCATCTTTGTTTGAACAATGTGGGTGTCGTGATGAATCATGAAGAGAAAAGTAGAAGTGCTGAAGAGTGGTGTCCACACAGAAGATTAACATGTGGTCTGTAAAGTTCTCGACACGCCCAGGGATTAACGTGTCGTCCCCAGGTGGAGCCAATGTTGATCATGTCAACCCCCTATTAATTTTTGACAAGCAAACAGGGGGTCAAACTATCTCTGAGCTTTCAAGGAATGCTTTCCCTCTGAAAACACATCATCCTTGAAGTCCCCTTGTGCCTTTGCCTTTGATGAATCCTCACTGTTTTTTCCATTATAAAGTCTCTCTGTTTCCGTGAAGAATAATGCCCAAAAAGCCCTCCATTTCCCCTATTTTATTCCCACTAACCCTCTAAATCACCCCATCTTCCCCTTTAACCTTATGAACACACTTCGTTCAGCTGAAAATCCCTTCATCCCCCCTACCGTTACCCCTTGTTGGCCTTTAAATGCATTAAAAACGGGCCAAAAAACCCACTTTCCACCTTATGACAGGCCAAGCCCCTTTAAGGCCAGCCCCTTAACCACTTCCCCATATGCCCGGGTGCCAAGACCAGGTGCTAGCTCGCAAGGCACTTATCACAATCGGAGAGATGGACGGAAGCGCATTTCTTTGTTAACTCAAATATCTCTGATGCGATAGTGTAACGTTCTGTGGAGCGAAGTGTATTACCCGCCATCGATCTATAACAGATCCGACGACCCAGCGCTAATCGCACCGCGCTTGTCACCCCTATCCATCCACTCCTCCGATTTCATCAGAACAATTGATCTGCCTCCAAATCGGATGGCAGTCGCTTCATCGCATTCCCGCTCCAATCGCAATCAGAATTTTCTCCCGTGTCCTCCGCTGACTCCCCCGATTGCGATCCTCTGATCCAATGATGGTCGTCCATCCGATCAGATCTGATGGTCCAGATTTATCCCGCTCCGCTTCTTCATGCCCGTTGACCTTCCCCTCCGGTTTAGTCTCCATCGTTGATCTGTCACTCTGATCCAACGGCCCAAAGCTAATCGCTCTCCCCCTTAGTTGGGTCCCACCATCAAGGGGCCCACGTTCATTCATTTCCATCGTTTTTCTTTGTAAATCCACCCAAACGCTAAACTTTGGGTTTCAACGTTAATTCTGGTCTCTTCTGCCAGTTTTTGCCTACACTCACCATTTCCGCCACCATTCCATAGGTTTTCAAAGCATCTCTTCCGCCACCTGGATTTTATAATTGGTTTATTTTATGATGCAGATTTTCGCAGAGTGATTAACTCACCCTGTATTTCATAATCACAGTGACTGTGGTTTAGAACACAGAGAGGCCATCTCATCAACGGCCAAATGTAGCAGCAACAGAGATTCAAGGGATTTGGGCTTATAAATTGAATATTTAGAGCCTAATCCCATATTCAAAGAATAAAGAAGTAGTTTGAAGACCAGTGCCTAGGACATCTTGAATATAAGATGTCCTAGGCACTGGTCTTTCACAACTCAAGGCTGTCTCTAGGAACAACAACAGGTTCCATTTTTGGTTTGTAGGTCCACCATTTTGAGCTCTGATATTTCATCCCTAAAATTATCCATATGTGGGTCATGTCAGTGAATTCCTCCTTTCTTCTCTTTGAGGGATGTTATGATGTTAAAGTCCCCTCCTAATATCCATAATTCTTCCTGAAATTCTCTTCTCATACTGGCCAAGTTGTGGAGGAAGGCCTCTTTCTCGCCTAGGGTATGAGGCCCATAAACCCTAGTAAGGAGAACCCAATCACTAGATCCTATGTGTCTAAAGCGCCCTGTAAGCATTTAGGGACTACTTACTCAATCCTCAAATACGACTTCCGCCAGGTTCCACAAAATGGTTAGTCCTGCCACACTTCCTCTAGAGTCGAGTGAAATCACTTCATAAGGTAGCTTGAAACTTTGAACTATCCCTTTGATCTTGGCTTCATGGATCTTGGTTTCCTGGATGATCATAATGTTGTCCTTGTCTTTCCTCAGTCACTCCTTCAAATACCATTGTTTTCCTTTAAAATTAAGGCCACAAATATTATCCATATCCTTTCCCTCCATATGATTCTTATTGTGCTAACATTACCTTAATGTCATGCCCATCAAAATTATCCATTGGTTTCTATGGTTGGCTTGTAAAACACCTACAAGAAAATATTCCTTGAGGGGGATATGACTATATTCACTTCCACTTGATTGAATTTTTCAGTTGTATGAAATCATGTTGATGTCACTAACTATTGAATCTTTTAATTGACCTTTCCTCTTGGTTGATGTCACCATCTCGTCAGGTCCAACTATCAACACTTGTCGATGGAGGGAGGCAAAATATTCCTCGAAAGGAAGTTTTTATGGAACTTATTTGATGCCTTTCTATACTTTAACCTCCTAAAAAAAAAATTAAATACTAAATTAGGTCTAAAATAAAGGCCTCCTAACACTTAAATGAATTTTTTACTCCTCAGAAAACCCCCTTTCCACATGGTCACCATCTTCTTTTCCATATGGCACTCCTATGTCATTGCATGACCCCTATTTTGGGTCCATGTTTTGTTTTCTACTTCTTCCATGCATCCTCTACTACCATCATCAATTGAAATTACCATTCACATCAATATGGTATCATGCTTATCCATCACCATTTCTCATTGGTGTTTTCCATAAGCTAGGGGTAATGATTCTTTGAATGAACTACTCAATGGATAAACTCCACAATTTTGGAGGTAAACGTCCAAATCCTGACTAAAACCCTTTTTCATTCATCATTAGTATTGGGTTCAAGACCCAAATATTTTCACACTTGATTGATTTATTTCCCATGTTTTCAATGCAACTCATGTACCACACAACTACCCCCTACTCCACCATGTTGCACTACATGTCACATCCTAGTACTAACACTAAGGCCACATATAAACCACATAGCAGTACCATGTGTCTCCATTCCTTGAACTTCCTCAATGCATTATCTCTAAAACTAATCGATCCCATCGAGAAAACATTAGACCATTTATAACCTTTAATAACATTAAAAAGTCTAAGATCTAACCTTTAATAACTTTAACAAAAATTAAAACATTTATTATTAATCAAATAATATTTTTTTATAAAACATTTATTGTTAATAAAATAATATTTTTTATAAAACATTTATTATTAATCAAATAATATGTTTTTATAAAACATTTATTATTAATCAAATACTATTTTTTTTTGCATAATAATTATGATAATGGTAAAAGTTTTGGGGTTTTCATTAAATTTCATTTTCCACCTCACACGTATGGTCGAGGAGGATTGGCGGGCAAAACCGATCATATGATAATACTCACAGGAGTTCATTATACATGATTTTCTACATTTTTCCGAATCCAGTCTCTAGGTATGCAATGCTAGCAGAGCTTCTGAGTTTTATAGGTATGCAATGCTGGCAGAGTTTTTTGATTCCATGGAAGCTGCCATTAGATTGCTTCAGCTCCGCAAGACAATTAGTAGCTTCCGTAACATCTATCCCCAAGTGGAAACAATGACCAACAAGTATGTCTCGGTTTAACCTACAGACTGTTTCTTTTTCTCCTCTCATACCTACAATGCTTATAACTAGAAGACCGTAACAGGTATGGTACTAATCACTGCAGGGTCGATAGGCTACTAACGATATTTAGGTTTCTTTCTAACTGTAAAGACCGATTTCTTTGAATGTGTGCTTCAATTCTATTGTATCATCAACTAATATTAAACCCTAAACTAATTTTTAGGATATTTATGTATCATCTAGCACAAATGAAGCACATTTTCCCTGAAGGATTGTTGTTGGAGAAGACTATGGCACCTAACGAGAAGACATTGTGCATGAAGCCAGACTTGAAAATCACTCTCTTGTATGATGCAGTGCTAGGTAGCAAGGACAAGGCCTCCAAAGGCAACAACACATTGGGTTTTTGAAAAGCATTCCACAGCCGCTTAGATGCATTTGTCAAGGCTTATCCCAAGGCAAGTTTACTCTTGCTATCTTGTATTATTTTTTCGGGGTTCTGTCTTTTTTTGGCCAAACCTTTCAATAGCACGAGTTTTAACTTTGTATGTACACTATATGCAGGGAAAATTTTAGTGGCTAATATTTGTAGGTGGGCTAATTTTCCATGCTTTTTCCAAAAAAAAAGATTCGTCAATCTCCATTTTTTTGAAAGTTGATTCGCCCAAATTTTATAGTATAAAATTATTTTACCCTAAATATCACCAAAATTTTATATATACTAATATAAAATAATTAGAAACCTAAATATTTTCACAAAAATATGATAAAAAAATTTACAATTTACATATTGGAGACTAGTAAGATTCGCCAAAGTTTCTAAATTTTAAGATAAACTTCCATCCTTAAAATTTTCCCTGCATCCATTGCAATACAAGGAGATGATCTTACAGAGGTAATCCTACAGATCCATTCAATAGAAAATGTTAGCTAACTTCTCTAGTCTCCTCCCCACTTCCTCCTTTGATATCTAACAGCCTTTCCCCAGCAAGAGGTGTTGCTTCTACTCTTCTTGACAATCATCAAGGAAAATCCCAACCCGCTATGATGTCTTCACTATTACCCAAAAGTTTCTAGAGGCGTTTTTCTCAGAGAACCCTCACACTCCAGCCATCTATGGATTGATCATTCCCTATGCCCAAGAAAGACCCAATTCTGAAACCTCATTCTAAGGTTCCTGAAACAGTGAAAAAAATGGTGGTGATGAGGCTTCGAGGAGGATTTAAACATTGGTAGGGTTATAAAATACACCTGCGACACATTTTCTGCCAAGCAAGTCCAACTTACAGGTGGATGGAAAAACTTATCGAGTATAAATGCCTAGAGGAAAACCTCATTTTGAATAATTTTTGGTGCTAATATTTTGTGGCATTCCAGTTAAACTCTTGCACTCTGGCCTTGCCAAAATGCATTACCATTGATTTAAAGTAAAACTCCAACATGAAAGTCCTCAAGTCTAAAATAAAATATAGATAACATATAGTTAGGAATGGCCTAAAAACTATTGACACTGACCAATCATCATGAACAACAATATACATTATTACTCTTGTTGCCCTTGAGCAAGATGCTCAGACAACTGAGCCAAATATTGTAGATTGCATCTCACAACAGTGTCTGCAAACATGCAGGTATCCTCTTTGGTGTTGCCTTCTAGTACATCCACAACATAGGACTCCAGCACCATGGTCCAACGTCTCCCATAGTTGACAACGTCATTCAATGTAGTGACAGAGAAATATCCTTTACAACACTAATTTCTAAAACAATCAATGTAGCACAAATTTCTTTGGCTTGTTATATTGATTTAAATTTTGCTTTATCAATGTAGCAAGATAGCTGCCTTATTGTGTTTTCTAGCTCTGTCACAGCTTGTTGTGCTCGCCTAAGACTGCCTAAATGGGTTGGTAGTGGTGCATATTTCCCACATAAGGCAAAGGTTGTAATTCAAGCTTCTGCACAGTTCAAACTGCTTCACACAATGTTGCCTCTGTGGCTAGAAGAGAGGGCCTTATACTAGGCCTCTTAGCCTTTAAACAATCCTCCACGGTTCTGCAATTTCAAGCAACACAGATCTGAAGAGATTAATGTAGGTTAGAGGTATTTATTACCACTGATGGTTTCCAAAATATTGTTTTGTCCAACTTTGAGAAGGAATAACCCAAACAAATAGCTCTTATATCCTCCTCACCTCGTTGTTATGTGTATTTCAGATGCTCTTCACTAAAATTTAGTGCTAAAATGAGGTGTCTGAACTCATATTAATACTGGTTTGACCTTCAATGAAGATACATGTCTCTTGAGGGGACATGATAATCTATACCAGTCGAATCAAGTCAGCTAGGACCAAAAATGTATTTTTTTCATCTTAAAAATTCAGTTTCTCTCAACCTATGAGGAGTTTGGGGGCGTGTAGTAGCTCATTATAAAGAGGGAAAATTCCTCTACAATCCTATGACAGTTTTATCCTTAAGTAGGGTCATTTTACCATCCATAAATTATATTTTGTGAACTATTATAAATATTTTATTTATGGCGGCCTTATGGACATTTAGAATTTCTCTTTTTGAAACTTTTTCACATTTCAGAAACTTTTGCTATACACCACCCATTTATATAGGTGCATTGTTTTGTGTTAGTCAAAAAACATTTGCCACTAATTAAGGTGGGCTTGAACGCTGATAACATTTGACCTGAGTCATACCAACTAATGGAAAGTGCAACTAATGTACCATAAAATAAAAATTGTAGGTGGTAAGTCATTACTTTCCAGCACACCCCTGGTATTGTGAGCCTCATTGAGTCTCTGACTCAAAAGATCTGCTATGAAAATATTAAACTTTTCTCGACGAAGTGGGTTGGTGAATATGTGAGACAACTACTAATTCGTAGGCTCATAAACTAATTCCATCATAGGTTCACATAGAATCCACTATAGGTCTCAAATATGTCACCACAACGAAGCTGCAATAGAGATCTGCAATTCACAAATTTTCACAGAGAAATTGTAATAGAAGCATCCAAATGTAGGACCAGATTTCCTTTTGCAATTAAAAGTTAGGTTTGATGTTTTTAACAGAGGCCTTCTCTCTATCCAAAGTCTATTAAGGTAGGTGCATGGCCCAAGCCTCTAAAAATTCACATAAGAGCTGCCACGTGTCCGAGGGTAGCCTTCAAGGTGACTGTAATTCGAGCTTCTGCACAATTCACTAGGGTTTTCCAAACAATTTATAATGAACAAATAGGTTGTGTTCATAATTTATTTCTTACGAGTATGTGTAGGGCTCGGTGATGCCCTTGATATTTACTGTCTTTTATTATTTGTGGGCTAGGACCTAATATCTACTTTTCTTATTTTCAATATGCAGACATTTTTTTTCCATGTATAGATTTTTAATGGTGCTTAAATGATGACATGCCTTACTATCTTTTCACAAAAACAATTAGAATTTTTTTATTAACAAAGTAAATATTGTGCCGAACCAAGAAAGATGCTTTACTTAATTAAAGTCCAAACTTGATAGCATAACGAGGAAGACCATAAAGGCATAGCCAACACAAAATTTTGTAATTTATCCTTATTTTCTTCATTCTTTCACTACACAAACATCCATGACACACACAAACAATACATCCATGTTTTCTGATTTTCCAAGATTACGAAATTTCTCTTTTTGAAACGTGTACCAATTCCATAAACTTTTGCTATACACCACCCATTTATATAGGTGCATTGTTCCGTGTTACTCAAAAAACATTTTCCACTAATTAAGGCGAGCTTGAACACTGATAACATTTGACCTGAGTCATACCAACTAATGGAAACTGCAACTAATGTACAATAAAAGAAAAAATTTACGTGGCAAGTCATTACTTTCCAGCACACCCGTGGTATTGTGAGCCTCGTTGAGTCTCTGACTCAAAAGATTTTCTATGAAAATTGTTACACCATTTTTTGGTCATCTAACCTATTATCATTAGATGGACCCAAGTACACCATGTAAGACCAATTTTACCCTAAGTAAAATTTCTTCACTATGAAAATAACTTAGTAAACCACCTTTATTAAGTTGTTTATGGTTTAAACAGGAAACCCCATGAGGACATATTAAACAAATATACATTTTTTTTATTTTCCTCAAGGAATAATTAGTTAAATAGCAGTTTAATTAATATTCCTGGTTATATTTAACCCAAAACAAGTAAATTAATTAGATAAATTATTATTTATCTTATTATTTTCTAAGAATAATTATTTAAACCTTATTTAAATAATATTCTTAGTTAAATATGACTAAATCACCCTTAAATAATTAAATAAATCATTATTTATTTGATTATTACTCAACCACATCCTTAAAATGATAAATAAATCTTTTATTTATTTATTATTTACAAATAAAGGGATTTGACCCAAGTCAAATTCCCTTTCCCTCCAACAAATATAATAAAATATTCCATAAAAGTTGGATCTTGATTTGGTTAATAATATTTTAACCAACTCAATATTTTGTTATAGATAGAAGGGTTTTCCCATTCATTTATCACCTTTTGTTGCCTAAAGATCACTCTAGATCTATACTTTTGGTCTAACTATTGATCCACCATCATAGTCATATTTTGCTACCATTTTTGTTTGGGTTTTCTACACCATCAAGAGAGAGGAATTTTAGATCTGAAGTGCTGAGGACTTACAAGAACCCATCCCATTGAGGATAACAGGGAACACCCACTTGTGTTTTCCTCCCAGGTGCCATTAATACAAAATTCATTCAACATATTCTTGTCTTGTCTATTGGATGCATGGAGTAAATCTTGTTTTTTCTACTGCTTAATGTCTTCTAATGCATAGATGTAGATTTTTAAAGCATTTATCTTGATCACCTAACTGTCAATATGAGGATATTGGCAGCCAAATTTGCTGTTAGGGTTGTTTGTTATGTGTAGCTAAAGTGGTATTTTTTCATACGCTTGGAATTAAGGTTCATACTAACAACTGGCGACTCCACACGAGTTTACGATTACGATCGTTGTCGTTTTTCTGATCCTTGCATATCCAGCTACTTCAAACCCTAGGATTTATCTTCAGCCCCTTGTTTTTTCTTTTATTGATGTTGTTTTTAACCTATAAAACCCTAAAATGATAAAATTTCTAACTTCCGTGTGTTTTCGGACCTATTGTGCAGGTGACAGACATTAGTCGCAACTGAGATGACAACTTTTTCTGAAATCTGCCACCGAGAGTGCCGGAAGTCCAGGTTGCACTTTTTGGCCCAAAAAATGCGACCTAGACCCTTAGGACGCACCTTTCAGCCCAAAAACTCCGACCTCTACTGAAAACAGGTCAGAAATCGTGACCTGGACTTTTTGCAGGGATTTTTCTAAAAGTTTTCTAGGTTTGTCTGAACCTCTGTTCAGGGTTGTCTGATCTCCATCTCTGCCCATTTTGGACCTATAATTGTTCTTTTTTTCTCAACTAAGTGGGAACCTAGCGCCCTAGGGCTTCAGTACCCTCCACCTTTTGTGGAAGAGTTTTTGTTGTTCCAGGTAGTCTGAAATTTCAGAGTCTTCAGCCATTTTTTCAGATCTGATACCTCAGCTTCAGATCCACTTCAGATCGACTTTTTATCCATACAAACCTCCTCATATAGCTTTTTTTGGGTTTTCCTCTAGGGTTCACTCTGTTTCCCTTCAGGAGATAGCCTTTTGCCACCTCTTTTACAACAATTTTTCCTCTGATTTGTTGTTATTTTCTACACCACTTTCCAGCAGATTTTTTCTTTTAGATCCTTGTCCCTCTTGACCTTAGATCTATTGGCTTTTTTAGTGTTTTTTTATTATTTTTTTACTCACCTATAGACTAGTTGTTGAGAGACCCGCCTCCTTGGGTTCAGATTATTGCATTATTAGCTATTTATTTTCTATTTTTGCAGGCCTATATACTGTCATTTGCAAGTTTATTTACAGCTATACAACACACTTTTTTTCTTTTTCTCTAAAAACGTCTGGGTTTAAAAATTAAAATTTACACATTTTTACACACACACCCTAAGTGAAAAAGGGCTTGGTTAACACTGCCAAGCAAAGACTCTAAAACATTGTAATCAATTGATCCTGCACCTCTCTGCCCTTTTTGCGACATTGTAATCAGTTGATCCTGCACCTCCCTGCCCTTTTCGTTCTCTTTTTTCCTTTGTGTCGTGTTTGTGTCGTCATCATTGCGCCACCAAGACGTTTATCTCGGAAACTTCTTGGCCTTCATCCTCAGTTTCTGTTAGGAAGACTTACTCCTCCGCGTAGGATTTGAGTTAGTCCTCCACCGAGTCCGCACACTGACTCTTCTTCTAGTCCTTTGGGTTCTCCTTCTCATTCTGCCTTCAGTTCTCCCCCTAAGACCTTCACCATGTCTGGTGCAGGACCTAATGCTTGTGGTAACCTAGGCCTTCATGCCGGGAATCCCACTGGTGGGACTGCAACGGACGCTACCACGGATGCGCCTTTGCTCCCTTTCATAGCGGGCCTCAGCCTCCCTGATTTTGACCAGTTGATAAACGACCCTATACACCATGACACTAGTTGGTCTGCTATGCCAACAAAGCTCCCTTCCGACATCCCAAACTTTGAAGGCCTTGCTGGAGAAGATCCTTCAAATCATGTTTGATCTTTCCACATGTGGTGTTCGTCTAACTCCATTACCGATGAATCTGTCCATCTTTGGTTGTTCTAACTCCATTACCGATGACTCTGTCCATCTTCGGTTGTTCCAACGAATGCTTACAAGTGCAGCTTCTAAGTGGTATGTTGATCAAGCCCCTTCCTCTCATACCACCTTTGTGACTCTTGCCCGGGATTTTTTGTCTTACTTCCAGCTTCCCCTTCGTTATGACACTGGTATCTAACTTTTGACTTCTTTCCATCAATCATCTACAACCCACCTATCCGATCATGTCCAGGAATGGCAGAGAAGAAAGAGCCTATGTCAATCCCCTACCTTCGAAGACCGTGTCCACATGGACTAGTTCCTTAGATCTCTCTTGCCTCCTATCAGGAAAGATGTCGCATCGCATTTTCCTCAAATCGAAGAATCCGCCCTCCAAATGGCATTAAAATATGACTTGATCTACTCTCAGTCGGATTATGTTTATACTGTTCTACCTGATCTTACTAGACCCGGTGGTGCCAATGCATCGGGGGCACCTCATGCCGCTGACGGTATCATTGGAGCTCTCTCTAATCCATACGCTCAACCTCCCATGGGCTATGGCTTTCTTGGGGGGGGAAACACCTCCTGCACTTTTCCCCCTCCCGGTAGCACGTATCCAGGATACAGCATGCCTCCTCTTTTTACCCATTCTCCTGTTTACCAAACTATTACCCAACCTCCTTATTATCCATATCTGCAACTTGGTGCTCTAGCTCCTCCAGAATTAACACCTTCGCCTCCCTTGCAACAACAACCATCGCCCACTCAGGAGCAAGTGTATGCATAGCAGGGATTTGTGGCTACCTAACCACCTAAAGGATAGGTGGCCACTCAACTTCTTCCATTTGGTACCTCCAATTACTAGGCTCTCATGATGAAATCTGCTCAACCTGTAACAATAGACATCAATCTTCAGACTCAGTCCCGCTAGTACAACAAGCCTCCCACTACGTCTATCCCTGAGCTGCCTCCTTCGGTCTCTACAGAGCTCTTTCGACACTTAATGGTCCCTTGAAAATCCCTCAACCTAAGGCGGAGGTTCATACCAAGATCCCTAAATGACCACTACCCCGAAATGGTGCTTCTGGAAAAGCTGCCCATTCGTATAGCATAGTAGATGATTTGGTGCAATCTCCTGCTACCATTTCAGCACTAGAACTCCTCCAGTCGTACCCTTCACAACGAAAAGCTCTACTATCTTCCATGGGCACTGTAGATCCTTCCAAATATTGATTGATTGTCTTTGATGTTGATCGGTCAGAACATCCTCCTCTCCCTGCTTCTATCTCCTTCCAAATCCCAGTCAATATCCAGAATGCCAACGTTTCCCGGTGCATTATTGATGAGGGGGCATCCACCTGTGTGATGTTTGCTTCGGTTTGGAAGCAACTCGGATCACCTGATTTGGCTCCTTCCATGATCACTCTCTAAGAGTGGGATGGCCACGCCTCCTAGCCCATTGTCTTATTCCGCAACTGTCCTATTACTCTTGCGGGCAAGGTTATTTGCGTTGACATCAAATTCATAGATTCCCCCATAGATTACAACATTCTATTAGGTCGTAGCTACACGTTTGCGATTTCTATTGTCCCTTCCATGGTCCACCACAAGATGTCCTTCCCTCATAACGTAAATATAGTCACCATTAACCAGTTGACATATTACGAACCGAAGTCTCAGACCTCCCCTGAGTCTATCATCTGTTCGATGGCCAATAAGCAAACCATTGATCATTTGACTAGTGTCTCACCCAGAGTCTACAAAGATTCCTCATTTCTTGGTACATTTCCTGGTCTTCCTCCTCCTGTCTCTGATCCTAGCTCATCAAATGTTTGCATGATGCAATCATCTCAGGCTGCCCTCAAGCAGCCTGCCTCGGCTAGTCAGTAGCCTCCTCGCCCTTCGCAGCCTACTCCTAGCCCTTCAATTCAGCCTTTTGGACCTCCTCCTCCTGGCCCTTTAGCTGGTAACCATGAGCCTCTTTACCCTCCAGGAATGGTTCCTCCGAGCCTTAACCATTTAGGATCCATCCCGCCTGGCCATTACCCCTCTGGTTAGATATTGTTCCTAGCTCCTCCCCCACGAGTGTACATGGTACTTGTCATGGATAACCTCTCTCTCTCCCTAAATTGACCCTTAGGATTCCCGTCTGGTACCTTGATCCTCCAGCCGCTACCCCACCTGGTCAACCCAAAACTTATATTGCTTTGACCTCGGTTCAACCAGTCCCCATGACTTCTCCCGCTACAACAATGCCTCAATCGCCTCAAGAGGAACCACCTCCTGTTGCAACTGCTTCGGGTCAGAAGGGAAAAGCTCGCAAGAGTGCATCAAAGGACAAGGCTGCCCTGAAAAACCCTACCCCTCCTCAGCCTCCAAAACACACCATCCAGTGTGCTTTATGTGATGTTGTCGGTCACACCATCCATACTTGTCCGGAGTTGCCTCATCTTAAATCCATGGTCAATGAGACGTTTTCGGGGTCTGATATCCTGAAGGTATATGTCACTATACCCGATTCAGTCCCGAAACTCAAGTCCTTGTGCAAAAATCACCCTTGTTCTTTGTGTGATTTCCATGGCCACTATACTCACCTCTTTCCCCACCTTTAAGATTACTACTCCTCTTTGGAAGTGGTTCGCCAATTTGAGGCCAAGCGCAACGAGTCCACTGCTCCCTTATTTGCGCATTTTGCTTCAGAAAAACCATACGACACAAGTGCTCCCATTAACATTCCCTTTCCTGATGTCGAGATGATGGAGCCTTCGTCCACCATTTGCTATCTATCATCATCCATGAGACCCTCGGTGGAAGTCCCCTTGGAGACTCCCTCTGATGTTTCGCCTAACCTCCCTTCAGCGATCACCCTAGGCTCAACATCGGTAGATCCTTTATCTTCTTACTCTTCTGTCACCACTTCTGACGATGCGCATGTGAACCTCTTTTCTCATGATGATGAGTCAGGTAGCTTCGCAGCGTCAGGTGGTATTTCTTGCACCAGTCAGCCCATCTTCTATTACGATGACAACATCATGGAAGTTGTCACCACCCCTAACTTTATCTATCCCCCCTTACATCGAACCCATGCATTCAAACCACATACACCTTGTGGCCATTACATTGACACCAATGTTTGGGTAAGGGGGCACCCGTATTTGAGAAACTAGGAGAAGAAATTCTCCATAACTCTCCTAGTGTATCTGGTCGTGTTGACTCTAGTACCATTATTATTCCACATTTAGAAGAACCTCTAGAGTCCCATATCACTTCAGATCACTCTAGGGATGATAACCCTCATCATTCCTTCATATTACATAAACAACCCAGACCCTTCGACATTGTTGTTGACCAACCTGTGAGTTTTCTGGGAGAGCACCAATTCATTATCTTCAAATCCTGTATTTGGGATAGTGAAACCATGTATGCCAATCTCGAAACTTAAAGTCCATTTGATTCATCTATGTAGTACCAAAAGAGATTGGTAATCCTCCATTCCCTTTCTCAAACTACATAACCATAACGAAAACAAATGGTGCACCACATCATTAAAATGTGTTTTAGATTCCCCTTTTTCTAAATACATTTTGGCATGACCACAACATGCTTGGGGGACCCTATGCCCCTCAACCATACAAATCCAAGATCTTAGCCAAAAACAGCACTGAAACCCCCTTTCTCTAACAGGTCGCACTTTTCAGGTCATTTCCTAGGACAGGTGATAGTTTTCTGCCCAATACCTGCTACCCAAGTCATAGAACAAACTCCAAAAAGTGCGACCTGGCCTTTTCATGAGCTCTAGGTGCCTAAAATGAAATTTCAATCCACTGAAATGAAAGAGAAGGATTAGGCATCCTACCTGCAACTGACAGATCTCAATTCCAACGATCAATTTGTCTGCTACGATCGCTGCAAGATTTAGGGCCTTCTCTCCTCACTACATTCACCATAGCTCCACCTGTAAATGAGTGAATTTGGAGGGAAAATGCCTTATTAAAAGAAAACCCCTGATTTTTCTTTCACCTGCTACAGCCAAACCATAGCTCAGTTTAATGAACCATTTGTACCGTTGGAAAGATCTCACCGAGCCCTCAAATGGGAATCTATTATTTTTTAGTGATTTGATACTTCACTAGGACATATTTTTTCCAAGAAGCGCCACTTTGCCCCTCCTCAAAATCGAATTTCTTCACTTGCAACACTTGTACTGAGGGGCGCCAATTTGCCCCCATACTTGTCCACGCTCGTGTCGACTTTCGTCATGAGTTACCATATTGTACTCATGTTTTCACGGCCCCCATTGGACCTTTTCTATGTGGCATCACCATCGAGTCACCCTTGCTTAGAGCATATGAGTTGAGTCATCATTGCATTCATGGAGTCTATCTCGAGTCCCTTTGTATCCCGTTATAGTCATCCATCCTTCAGTGCTTGGTCCCTCTCTCGTGTCGCACATTATGGCCTTCAGTCCCACTGTACCCTATCCCTCATGATATTGTGTTAGTCGCTGCCAGTTCATCCATGCCCTTTATGCTCTAATAAGGGAATTCGTCCGTTCGCTACTTGGTACCCCCCATTCCATCATCATCATTAGTGTCAGTATGTTAGTCACTCTACTATTTTCTCTCATGCCTTAGTTAAGGATCCCTTATTGCCTCACCTATGGCGGACCTCCTTCTGTCAACATCAGCTCATTCATTCCAGAAGACAAGTCTAGAGGGCTGTGTACCTTGCTTCCAGCTTCCACTCTTTTTCGGTGCCTCGAATCAGGCAAAGTGACTCCTTATTTCCCTTTGACTTGATTTTTTCTCAGCTCCATCTCTTTTAAGCATGATCGAGATCCGTATACTTGATGGTTCAGTGATGCAGCAGTTGATATCGGTGATTCTCGGGTGTGTGTGAGATGTCTCGGCCCCCATGAGGGGCTGACCCTACAGGTAGCCCCCCACATACCTGGATGACCTCTTCATCATAGCCTTTGATGCAACTCCATATGTTTGATGATGTCGGCCTTAGTCACTTGCAGCGCCTTTTTGTTTGCATCTATCAGTCAGATTTTCAGAGCCCTTTCCTATTTTCAGGGGCATCTAGGTTGCATTTATATCTCATGTACTTAGATATTATTGTACAAGTCCTGGCTATTATCCCAGGCACAATATGTATGTGGGATACATTATCGTGTTGTTTATCTGGCTCATGTTTATGCTAGCATGTACTATACTGGCCAGTTCTGTGGTTTATCGGACGCGTTACTGTTTGTACTTTGCCTCTGCGAGCATAGGTATGCCTCCCCCACTACCTAGAGCACAGGTAATTACTCATCAAAGATACCTATGACACCTGTAAGTCTCGCCTCCTCAAGGTCTAGTTCTTTCAACACTTTGGTCTACCTTATACTTCTCTCTCTTTGACTTCCCCTTCGATGTCTAGTGATTGATTTCTTACAACGTACTTTGGTCATACGATTAGCTCCTAACGCTCGCATGATGGGGGAAAATCTGTTACACCATTTTTTGGTCATCTAACCTATTATCATTAGATGGACCCAAGTACACCATGTAAGACCAATTTTACCCTAAGTAAAATTGCTTTCACTATGAAAATAACTTAGTAAACCACCTTTATTAAGTTGTTTATGGTCTAAACATGAAACCCCATGAGGAAATATTAAATAAATATACATTTGTTTGATTTTCCTCAAGGAATAATTCGTTAAACAACAGTTTAATTAATATTCCTAGTTATATTTAACCCAAAACAAGGAAATTAATTAGATAAATCATTATTTATCTTATTATTTTCTAAGAATAATTATTTAAACCTTATTTAAATAATATTCTTTGTTAAATATGTCTAAATCACCCTTAAATAATTAAATAATTCATTATTTATTTGATTATTACTCAACCACATCCTTAAAATGATAAATAAATCATTTATTTATTTATTATTTACAAACGAAGGGATTTGACCCAAGTCAAATTCCTTTTCCCTCCAGTAAATATAATAAAATATTCCATAAAAGTTGGATCTTGATTTGGTTAATAATATTTTAACTAACTCAATATTTTGTTATAAATAGAAGGGTTTTCCCATTCATTTATCACCTTTTGTTGCCTAAAGATCACTCTGGATCTATACTTTTGGTCTGACTATTGATCCACCATCATAGTCATATTTTGCTACTATTTTTGTCTGGGTTTTCTACACCATCAAGAGAGAGGAATTTTAGATCTGAAGTGCTGAGGACTTACAAGAACCCATCCCATTGAGGAGAATGGGGAACACCCTCTTGTGTTTTCCTCCCAGGTGCGATTAATACAAAATTCATTCAACATATTCTTGTCTTGTCTATTGGATGCACGAAGTAAATCTTGTTTTTTCTACTGCTTAATGTCTTATAATGCATAGATCTAGATTTTTGCACCATTTATCTTGATCACCTAACTGCAGATCTGAGGATATTGGAAACCATCTTTGTTGTTAGGGTTTTTTTTTATTTATGCACAGCTAAAGCACGGGGGCGTCACTCACAAACCAATATATTATCACGTGCGTTCATATTGGGGTAAAAAAAATCAAAAAATCAAAAAACATTATATTGCATGTATAACTAGGGGGAGGGGGTTTTTTTATTTATTATATAAAATATTTATAATTTGGGGTATTTTTTTTTAATTTCTATGGCCAAGCGCAGTTAGGAGGTCGTGGGAAGGCAAAGACCCTGTTGCAGGTTTAGAGCGGGCGTTCGACTGTTGCAGGTAGAGCAAGGAGGGTCGTGGGCGTTCGACTGTTACAGGTTTAGAGCAGAGCAAGGACCGCGTTCAACTGTTGCAGGTTTAGAGAGGAAGAAAATGCGATTTTGAAGAATGGCTTTTGTCGAGAAACCTAAATCTGTGAATTGATTCATTCTTGTTCTGCTCAAAAAAATCAAAATGCAAAGGAATGGAATCCAACACTCAAACCATTAGTCATATTATTACCAATATTGTTTATGGCTTGCAGGAGCTGTGTCAATTCCTTCTATCCCTGTTGCTGCCTTTGTATTAACAAATTAGTTATTTTTGTCTGGCCATGAATTAGCACATGTAAGAGATCATTGAGATTCAGTCATCCTCATTCTTCCCTATTCCCCATTGATGTACTGTGGTTAATTCTTTTCTTTCTGACTGTAATGTTACTTAGATCCCCTCGAAGCATACGGGGCTCATACACTCACACGCTGACAGGATTCTACCACTTCCTCATTGCTGTACTGTGGTTAATTCTTTTCTTCTGACTGTAATGTTACTTGGATCCCCTCGAAGCATACGGGGCTCATACACTCACACGCTGACAGGATTCTACCACTCATACCACTGTAGTGTCCTTGGGTAATATTTCCCATAGGTTAGCTATTCTATCTAGGGTTTTTCTTTAACAAACATGAACAACAATATACATAAACAATAGGATTCCTTTTTTGAAAAGTGAGTATAAAATCCGACAACAATATAATAAAATCACAATGATCCAGGATTAATTGCCCAATATAACTAAGATTGCATTTGACCAACAATCAAACCGATACAGTTTACAATGGTATTGTTCAGTAAAATGACATATAACTATAAATATGCAATATCGAATCCAGAGTCTTATACTAGTTACTGTCTACTGAGCCTACTCTATTCTTATTGCCTTAGGGGGTCGGGTTCCCTTTCTATGGGCAGATGTATGGACAAAACCTGCGAACCACAAGATCACTTTGGCCTCAAAGACCAAACCTTCTTCTGCAGAAAACCTCAGTGACAAGATTGTTGCTTAGCCATAGAGTTACTCAATTCAGGGACCAATCCTTCCTCTTGTAGAAATACCGTAGAGACAAGGTTGCTACTTAGCCATAGTGTTATTCAATTCAAGGACCAATCCTTCCTCATGTAGAAATACTGCATAGACAAGGTTGCTACTTAGCCTCAGAGTTAATCTAGGGATCGATCCTTCCTCCTGCAAAAATATCGCAGAGACAAGCTACACGGTTACTTTCTTCAAGGTTTGAAACTCCCTCCTGTGGATAAACATGGATGTAGAACCTTAACATCAACCACCAAATCACCCTGACTTCATGGATCTGAAGCTTTTAGTGGGCGACTAATGAGAAAAAGGCTCTATTCACTCCCAGGAGCACTTTGCCTCAAGGGTGCTACCGAATTTCCCCAGAAGAGGCCAGTGAGTTTCCTCAAGAATGCTATGAAATTTCCTTAGGCTGTCCTTCAACAAGACCTAGGTCGGATTCCCTAGGTACTGTGTATAACTAATACACAGTTGCATGTGCAATGCAATGCATTCAATCACAAACAATTAATTCACACTTCCTTGTAAGGAAAACGTAACCATAAACCAAATGCTTGATAAAATAACCAATCAAAATTGTTAAGAAAAACAAGGTTGTTATGATTTTGGAAATAGAGAAATTTTTAATACTACAACAAAGCCTGCAGGAAAACATGGTTGTTATCATTTTGGAAAAACAAAGTAAATGTAGAAATAGATAGAAACATAAATAACAACTATATCTATGCTCTGGATACAAACAATACTTGACTAAAGAGGGGGCCCTACCTCCTTAGACAAGGCATTGGTTATAAAAACAAAAGGATGTGAATGCTCAACACACCATAACTCAAATTGGAGTGAAAAGGAAATTAAATTGAAAAAAACTAGAAAGTACATTAGCTTGTTCTTTTGTCTCAATTCTCCGTTTCTGGTTACTAGTTCAAGGAGAGGAGAGGGTTTTTATACAAGATGTCTTATGTCTAAATAAATCAAATTGGTGGATGGAAAACTATGAGAATCAAATTGTTCATACGGTTACATCAACATTCTCATAAAAGTAAACAACAGGCATTGACTGACTTGATTCAACTATGCAACAGGTAGTGGTTGGGTCATCTTGTTTTCTTGGTCATCCACTTGCTCTTGTTGTTTTCTTGGTCATCCACCTTCTCATGATGTTTTCTTGCATGAGAAACCATTTTTTGATTGCCTAATTGGTCCAAAACTAGTAGTTGGATGGTTGACTACACTGACACAACATGCGCAAAGTCGCAGCATTGTCGTTAGAGTTGCAACAACAAACAAAACAGGGAGTTGCAACGACACAACACTAGGAGGGATAGCATGAATTGCAACAACGATGTTAGGGGTAGCACGAGTCGTAGCAACAGGAATCGTAGCACTTGAGTTGCAACAATGATGATAGCGATCTGGAGTTGTATCTCTTTGCAATTGCATCCTGGAGTTGCAACAACAATGAAGAGTTGCAATAATAGTGAAGAGTTGCAACAACAGTGGAGTTGCAACAATTATGGTTAGTTCTCAGAGTTGTAACAACTAAACCTTTACTCGAGGAGAGTTGCAACACCTATAGGGAATTTCAACCATTGTTGAGACACTCGCGGTAAGTAGTATTTGTGCAATCTTTGTATCCTATATGCCACTATTAGTACAGAAAGGAAACAATTTCTCAAAAAATGCATAAGAATAAGCATTAAAATTTAAAATGGCACATAGAAGGGTATTTGTATCTTAACCAAAATGGTATCAATATGGTTGGAAAAGATAATAAGAAAGGATAGAAAGTGGGAAAAAGTTTGGCAAAAAGGTATTAGATGGGTGCTAAAATTATGCCAATTTAGTCACCTGTCAATACGTATGGAGTGCAAACTCCTTATTGGATGTAGAGTTATTGAGTTCTTCATTCTTCATGATGGGGCTTCATTTATAGGTACCACCCTCGTGGTAGAAATCCTAGTATACTTGTCTTCTTTTCTATCCTCCAAGGGAGATTGGATTCCTCAACTTGCACCTCAAATCCTTTGCTCATTGTTTGGCCTTGGGTCTTTTCATACATTAATGGGCACATTCCCTTACCTCGATTTTTCTATATGTTTACAAATTAAAGTGTAGATTTTTTTAGAAGGCATTTACTCTTTCAATGAACAAAAGCATGATTAGCTTGTTTTTACTCCATAGTATAGTCTCTACATTTTCTCTCTCTATACATGCTCCTTGACAACAATTTTGCTTCTTGTTTATGCTTTTACAGCATTATATACCAAATGTTTTTAAAACAAAAACATGATTTTAATAATTGCTTAATCCAAATCTAAATATGCAAAACAGAGAGATGCAGAGCCATATATACTAACAGTTTAAACATGCTCTTTACTGATGTACAAAAAGCATCCCCTACATTCTTCTTCTTCTTTTAAAAACATACCAACTTATTCCTACTTGTATGGCAAGAAAAAAAAGCACAATTGGCAAGACTGCTCTTACAATGCAGATGCGACCATGTATGCTTGAAACTGAAGGTAATGAAGAGAAGGAAGATGAGTCCGAATTTGATGTTTGAGGATACATGGAAATAATCTGATTGTTTACTGCTTCTGGTGTAAGGCATACCTTTACAAATGAGATTGCAGGAACCGAGATGTAATGATATCCACTGATGAAACTAGTCCTCTTGATCCTGCAGATGCCGAACCCATCATTCAAGGCTGTTGCAGCAACACATGACCTGTCCTCGACCCAATTTTCCATGCAAGCCTTGGTGTTGAAATAGTCATACACATCATGAGGAGGAAAGATTCTGAAGTACAACAACTTATGAACATTTTCAGGTTATGATTTCAACAAAGAAGAGACTATATTTGATTATTGGATTTTCTTCTCTGATGTGCCATAACTTATTCCAATCTTTGCATGCAACAGGTTTCTAGGAACTCCCAATGAAGAAGTGTGGCCAGGAGTGACTAAATTGAAGGACTGTCATATCTACCTCGAATGGAAACCTCAAGATATAAGTTGTTCTGTTCCAGACTTGGAACCAAGTGGTTTAGATCTGTTGTCTGCAAGAGTCTTACTCTCTCCCTCAAACCTTGTTTTTCTTTGTTTCTTTGCATTTTTGTTGGAATAGTAAACCAAAGAAATTTAAATTCGGTGATTTGCAGGAAATGCTGGTTTATGAGCCATCCAAGCGAATCTCAGCAAAGAAGGCACTAGATCATCCTTATTTTGAGGACCTGGATAAATCACAATTCTGAGTCCCTTTAAGGATTTAAGCAATTCAGGATAGTGTGTAGGTATCACAATTATTACATTGATTGGTTAATTGATTTGTGCTTTCCTGGAGGTTTTTATAAATGGCCTATTGTCTGAGAAATAATCTCTGCAAACTTGTTGGCTGGTAAATAAGTTTTTTGTTGTGTTTGCACAAGCGAACGGGAAATGTTGGTTAGACCTCAAATATTGTACTCCCCACACTAGGGAGGATTTACAGTGAATATAAGCTTTTGATATGGCATGAAAAAAGTAATGATAGTTCTTTTTGGTGGCTGTACAATTCGAGTCCCATTTTATCTTCCCATCTCTATCTTTTCCTGGGAAACTTGTTTGAATGTATGCAAAATATGATAAATATTCAATCTACCCAATCTACGTGTGAGAAATTTATGGGTTGGAAACAAGTAATATCAAGAGGCAGTTTGCTTTGAAAGACGCTTGGGAAGATAGTTCATGTGAAATTTGCAGTGTGTTAAGTAGATGATGATTGGGAATGATTTCATTGAGTATGCAAAATACAATTCTCCTTTTGAATTCCACCAGGAAATGCCCCAATTTGTCTATAGAATCCAGGTAATAGGAACATAGTTTGGCAGAGACGCTTAAATTTCCTGCAGAGCATAATGCTGATAGCCTTGACAGAGTCATACTGTGCAATTCTCTTAAAACACTGATAATAATACACAAAGCTTATCCATTGTAGGCTAGTTTTCCCGAGTTGGGTTTCTGGTGTTGTATTAATCCTTAGTGCAGGACATTCTCTGCAGTTCGTGAAGCTCAGCCACTACCTGTTGGCTACGCTCTTACAATAAACCAATTTATTTTTTGTGATTCGATGTGATAATCTGTTATTATGATAATGTGTTATGAATGGGTGGAGATCGATTCGGCTCCCACAACTAATTTGCAACTTTTGTTATTGAGTGAGATGTATATATACCGAGCAATGCACTACTAATTCCTTAGATTGTTGGTTTGAATCTCCATTACAAAATCTTATTGTCTGTCAATTTTGTTGATTAGCATCACTAGGAGGCAGTAAATCAGGATTCAAGCATTGAACATAGTAGTCTTTTTGTTTGGGCAGTAATCATTGGGTAGTGTATTTATTCCTCTGGTAGAAAGTTGTTCTTTTTTTCTCAGATTTGAAAGTCGTTGTCCTTATAGCAATGAATAATGTGTGAGGGAGCACATTTACAGTCTAAACATGATTGTTATTTTTAGGCCGATAGACCTTCTCTTTTGAAAGAGATCAAGTTTTTGTTCGTCAACATATTCATTCTCGTGATGACACATGTTTTTTCTACTTTTCACTGTACCTTGACACCTGTTTCTTTGGCCATGCGATGAGAGAAATAGACTACCAACCATAGTTACCTGTCACAGTCTTCATTTACTGGCGGAATGGTAGGCATTTCCATTTCAATCATTTCAGTTATGGGCAAAGATATCTGGCGGAATGGTAGGCATTTTAGTTATGCGAATAGAGATCTGGCGAAAGGATAACCCTCATCTGCGCTGCTACAGGGATGAGTTCGACCGTTCAATCTACACAGATAACTATAGCCAGAATTTCAAGATAATCAGATACAGTAATGAGCAACATTGAAGCTTTTGTTTTTGTTAAAATTTCGAGATAACCAGATCTGGTAATGAGCAACATTGAAGCTTTTTCTTTTGTCAAATTTCAAGATAACCAGATCTGGTAATGAGCAACATTGAAGATTTTGTTTCTCTCAGAATTTCAAGATAAGTAGGCAACATTCAGCTGAATGTCGGCATTATGAACACTTGAGTTTAAGTTAAACATTTATGTTTCAGAAATGTTATTTTTAGCCAGTAAATTTCAAGATAAACGTTCATTTCACGTTGAAACTTGAAAATTGTATACTTTTGAGGAGAAAATTATGTTTCTTCTATAATTTCAAGATAATTGGATTTGGTAATGAGAAAAATTAAGCCAAATATTGGCACTATGAAGATTTCAAGTTAAACATTGGATATTTTAGAAATGCACCATTGCCAAATCTAGAAATGATCAGCAGGGAGTGCAAAAATTTCATGTTGAATTGTTTACAATTCAGATTTGTAGAATATGATCTGTTCTGAAGTTGTCTGACTTTTGCAAGGGTTTGTGTTTTCAGGTTGCAGAGCTGGTGAGAAATGCAGTTTTCTAGCATTGACGGCAGAAGATGATCCTAGAAGGCAAGAGATGGAAAGGCTGCAGAAAGAGAAGGAAGAAATTGATAGAATTGCACATAAGCATGTTCGCCGTGTTTTATGGTCAGGTTTAGGTTCCCTATCGGTGGTGACCATATTATTTTTCCGTTTGACATTTTGGGAATTTTCCTGGGATGTCATGGAACCCATAGCATTTTTTGGCACCACAGGTGGACTTATTGTTGGCTATTTGTATTTTCTTGTTACGTCAAGATATCCTACTTATCAAGATTTCATGAAGAGACTTTTCCTTCGGAGGCAGAGGAAGCTGTGCAAGAAGAGAAAAATTGATGTGGATAGGTTTTTGGAACTGCAGAAACAATGCAAATCATCTCTGGATTCTAAAAGAGATCTGGAAGCACTTGTCGGGGACTCATCTTAACTTTCTGCTGACTCAGCGAGAAAATTTGTGAATTTTTCCCAGATAGCGGTAAAATCTTTAGTTATAAGGTTTAAACTATGCAATTTCTCAGATATTGAACAAGATTGTTTTTGCTACAGAGTTGTGGAAATGGAAAATTGTAAATTTCCATGGACATAAATAAAGCCCATTAGCTTTTCTTGCATCTCCTCTAGGACCTTATCATCTGGAATTTTAAGATGGAAGTTTCTTGTACTTGTTGGAAGCTGAGGGTCTTCAATTTTGACAGATGTAAAAATGGAAATGGATGGTCACAATTGTCCATTCATACAGGGAAATTCACCTCGCAGATTATATAATCCATTACTTATTTTAAATCATGTAAGCATCTTGATCTTGGAAATGGATTTAATATTGTGGACGTGTTAAGTGTAACATTTTATCTTATCTAGACAATAAATTTTCACTAGATATGCAATGACTCAGTGTATGTTGTGCTTGTTTTTGTTGCATATGCCATTTAAAATCATGCATATTTGTATGGCTTCATGCCTGGTTTGCGGTGCACAAATTTAGAGTACCCTTGATCAGTTCCTTGACATGGGGCTCATGCAAGCTCCTATTTACTGTTATGTAATTATGCTGAACAGTTTATATGATTGCAATCTTCGTGGTAGACTGGAAAATAAATTTTCAAACTGTGAAATCACTAGCCTTTTCCAAGGGGAACAGATAACATTCTTTCCTCTTTTAAATGGGTTAGGCACTTCACCAGTATTTTGTAATGTTTCAAACTAATTTCTCTCGCTTTAACTTTTATCCCTTAACTGCTTTAGAAACATTGTTCTATTTATTGGATCTTGTTGGAGGATTTGTTTTTCTACAAATGTCTCTTGTATGCTTTACATAAATCAAAACAATGTTGATGTTTGTAGCTCGGGCATGTACTTCTGCACAAGACCTATGTGTGTAAGGGTGCAGAATTTGCCCACAGTCCCCTTAGGTACTTGCTCTAGTGTGAACAAGTTGCTAATGCAACTTAGCCTCAGTTTAGCTTAGGAAAAAACATATTATGTTGGCTTATTGAGTTAAAAAACTTAAGAAAAGTAAAGTAAATTACTTTAGACAATATGATTTAACTTTGGTCCTTGATCTCAAGTGAGCCGAGATTTAATTTCGGCTGTCAATTACTTTGGAGATTAGCATTAGGGATTTAGCTCAATGTAAAGTTATAAAAGCAAGACTAGGGAGATGGGAAAGATACACTACAACAACACAAGATTAAGAGAGACTACTAAGTTCTCAGTGAGTGTTGGGTCCGAGGAGGGCAACAAGGAGATCCAGATTAGCCAAAGAGGGTTGACCAGCTAGAACAGTTCCAGGGTTGTATGTAATTCCTCAAATGGGCTATTATACCAAGATGGGAGCCCAAGTAAGTTTGGATTATTAATGAAAAACTTTGATTGGGCACAACTAGTGTGTCGTTTTTGTGAGATTGGTTATGTTATTTTTGCTTCCGCTAATTAAGTTAAGAACCTAGCTATGTAAATTATTCAGTAGATCTGCAATCTGCTAGCTTAATGATTTATCAGGTGTTTGGTTTAACGGAAATCTAACAATTGCATGACACACTGCTTGGAAAAATCTGCTTGGAAGTAACTTGAATAGGGAGGTTTACTTGCACCCAGAGATACATAATCTGCAAAAAAATTTCGAAGCTTCAAGTACAAAAAAATTGTCTGAATCATGTTGTGCAATATACCATTGATAGGAACAAGAGTTCAAATGACTTAAATACTACCCTGAAGAGATGACTGCATCTACTCTTCACGGCCTATAGTTCAACTGCATGTCAAATAGCAGTTTCGCAGATGCCTCTGGGGATGCAGCAAAATAGTTGTCCAATGCACACTTGCAGGCAGGGCCTCTCAAGAATCAGATAGTCTAGGTCCTGTTGAATTGGTTGCAGTCTTTATACTGTCAGGTAAGTATTGGTAAGTATTAAACCCCCACTGTCTATGGGTGAATGTGTTCTTTTTTATCATTGCGAGTGTTATTTTGTTATTATTAGAGCCCCACTGTCTATGGATGATTGTGCTCTTTTTTTAATGGATCATTGCTCCCCCAGGAGATCTTAATTTGACGGGAGACCATTGCATTGGTTGTAACATTCACAAAAAAGTGCCCAATTTACTTATGTTCTTCAAACTACGAATACTTGTGAGGATTTTATGACTTGGAAATAAGTAAATCAAGAGGCAACATAAGTTGGGACTGACATGAAACCTGAAAATCCATGCTTTTTAGTGCTTAGAAAAAATTCCCCCGTTCCATAAAACAATTTTTATTGGCTGGTAAGATGGATCATATGAGATTATGTGTAACTAGACATTGTTTCATGTTTGTTGGTTGTTTGATGGATCATGTGATTGTTTCATCACCATTAGGGTGTTCCCCTCATTGCAACTGCCCATCTTCATCAGTTTCCTGCAGGCTCCTTCGGACCCCATTTCCAAACTAACATTGGCCTTAGATCCTTCTCTCTCAAATGGGCATTTGCAAAAGGGTCCTGTGGCATTAAAGCTACAGACACCATACAAACCACAGGTACCAAACACATCACATTGATTCTCCAGAGCCTGCCATGCCACTTTCCAGACCTGAAGTTTCTCAATCCATGAATACATTCTAAGGTTCCCATCAGCATCCAACCTCAAAAGTCTCAAATTCACATTTGGGTCTGTATAATCTTCACTATATCTCGACCAAATGATGGTCCCTTGTCTATCAAAGAGGCCAAAAGCTCCAATCCCTTGTAAAACTGCTCCAATGGTGTTACTAGATTTTGAAGAAGAAAATTTCTCTTTAGTTCCGCTTTCCCAGTAAATCACTTCATTGCACCATCTCAGCACCAGATTGCCAGTGTCCGTTATATCCAATAATAATATAAAATAAATTTAATTATTTAGTTGTTTTTAGTTTGATTTTTTGAAAGTTTTCTTGTGGATTTAATTTTTCTATCATATGGCAAAAATTTACTAAAATCAAGAATTTGATGAATAACCTTTACACAATCGAAGTGTAATTCAAACCCCCAAAAAACACTAAAAACAATTCCATTAATTATTCTTGACCAATTATATTTTTTATACATATTTACATATTTATCTAACAAAAAAACTACTCAATAATAAATAATTTAACAAGGCATGTGTTATAAGTTGATGTGGGCCCAGGATATTTCAAATGTATCGACATATAAAAAAAAAAAAAATTATGAATAAATAAATAGAAATAAAATTAAACAAAAATAAAATTAAAAATACAAATAAAATAGATAAATAAATTTTTTAATTAAAACATAAAAATAAAATAAATAAATAAATAGAAATAAAAAAAATAAAGATTAAAAAAAATAAAAATAAACAAATAAACAAATAAAATTAAATAAAAATAAAATCAAATAAATTAAAATTTAATAATATTAAATTAATAATTTTTATTTTTATTAAAAATAAAATCCAATATTCCATATCGTCACAAATGAAGAAAATATTCATCTCCTTCAGTTATTACACATTTTACCTCTCATATACCACAAAACGATTCACATCTCCTCCTTCCGGCGTTCCCTTGCACCCCCGGTGCAATTGCTAGTATACACATGCACATAATCAATCTTCCTAAAAAATGGTTGATCTTTGTATGCCTTAGACCATTAAATGCCACAAATCATAGTAAGATGTGCTTGAGTGTGGATTGAGTAATCACATTGTGGGAATACTAATATGCATCTCTTATGTATATCGCAAGAAGAAATGTGAATTGTAGAATTCATGTGAGGTCATAAGAGAGGCATCATGTCATTATGTTAAGGATATAAATATAAAGGGGTGTAGAAAATGTTAATGAAAAAACAGATACCTACAATATATAGTGAACGCAGGGGTTTTTTAAATTGGGAAAATGCAATGGCTTAGTATTGGTAGGGGGTTAAATAAAGTGATTTTTAGAGGTATTTTCCAATATGTAGTCAAATTAAGGGTATTCTTTAGTATGCCACGAACGCACGTGCTATGCCATAGGTTAATTGAGTGACACCCCCATGAGCTAAAGTGGTGTTTTTTCATACGCTTGGAATTAAGATTCATACTAACAAAAATATTAAACTTGTCTCGACCAAGTGGGTTGGTGAATATGTGAGGAAACTACTAATCCATGGGCTCATAAACTAAGTCCATCACAGGTTCACATAGAATCCACTATAGGTCTCCAGTATGCCACCACAACGAAGCTGTAATAGAGATCTGCAATTCACAAATTTTCACTGAGAAATTGTAATAGAAGCATCCAACTGTAGGACGGGATTTCCTCTTGCAATTAAAAGTTAGGTTTGAAGTTTTTAATAGAGGTATACTCTCTATTTGATGTATGTTAAGGTAGGTGCATAGTCCAAGCCTCTAAAACTTCACACAAGAGTTGCCACAGGTCCGAGGATAGCCTTCAAGGTGACTGTAATTGGAGCTTCTGAACAGTTCACTAGGGTTTTGCAAAAAATTTATAATGAACAAATATATTGTGGTCATAATTATGCTGGAGGCATTCTCTTTATGAGATTGGGTGGGAAAACACTATTCACCCCTCCCAATCAGAAAAAATTCTCATCGCCCTTCTGGCCAATTACATTTTGACATGTGGAAACAAAATATTGGTTGAGTTTGACTTTAACCCAGAACTGGCAGCCTTCTGCGACGTTCTTGGAAATGTCGTAGCCGTCCTGCAGGAAATGGTCGAGCTCTCATAGGGCATGAGGGAAGATGAAGATGAGTATGGCAAGGCAGGGGCCGTGGTGGGTTGATCAACATCATCGGTGGCTCGGTGCAAATGGAACCCCTCCACAGTGTCGAGGCTGCTGGATAGCTATGGAGAGAAATGTGCCAACATCAAGGGATACCTCAAGATTAAGGACTGGGACGACATCGTGCACACAGTCCATGCCCACTGTGACGCCTCCAACATCGCTCTGAAGACCATGAAGCAATGTTGTGACAAGGTCGAGAATATTAAGCGCCATTACAAGCTAGAGAAGTGCCACGTCGTGAACAGAGGACTCATCTCTGTTCACTGGTCCTTTTTCCACAAGCTTGATGAGATCATGGCCATAGCCAGAGCCACGAACATGGGATCCGACAAAGGGACGAGTCTTTTAGAAGCCTGCCAGTTGTCCTTCGAGCTCAACCAAGGCGTCGACTACGAGCTGCCGAAAGGTTTTGCAGGCGAGAGCATGCTCCTCCTGCCACTGATGTTGATGTCCATGTCTATGTCAGACATGGTTTTGTCGGTCTTCGTTGGTGCCGACAGAGGCAAGGGTTTAGTCGACAATACTGGCAGAACTGACTACTCTCTGGACGACATTCTTAACAATGTCTACACTTACAGCTCTAAGAATAATCGCAGATTGGACTTCTAGGATTCATTGTCGCTAGAAAAAGAACCTCCTCCTAAGCGGAAGAAGTCTTCTACCTCCAACTTCCCATTTTTTTTGAAGAAACACAAAGGAAAGTCCACTAACCCTATCCAATCATTGACATATGCCCTTGTCAGATTTTATGAAATGTATGCTAGAATCGAGATCACCAAAATGGAGATGTTCACCAAGCTTTTTCTAGAGCTAGCTAAATTACGCACTAAAAAAAAAATAGGTCGCATTCACCTTCTATTCATATGGATCCCAAATGAGGCCTTCGACGACACAGGAAATATATTTTTTATGGTTACCTTTGGGTTATTTAGGGATTATTTGGAGTTATTCTCATATTTGTTTGGGATCAATGTGCGCATTAGATGTTCACCTCAGGATCATCATTTTTGTGATCTGAAGTTATATAGAAAATCCATATTTGGCATATACTGCTTCTTTGGATATTTCTAGTAACCTGATTTATACCATTCAACTCAGATCTTGTACCAATCCACACGTTTCGCTTCTTTTACTCTTCATTTCTACCAGTGGCCTAAACGTTGAATCTCAGCTTATCTGCCTTCATCATACTATAACTTAGGCTATTCAGACTTTTTTCATTGTCTATTCTGCTGTTATTATTTTTATGTTGGCTACTGCAATGCCTGCAAAAACTAAATTTTGAACCCTTTTTGGGGAGGCTTTAAAGTTATATATGTATACTTAACAAGAATAAGTAATCCAAGATACATCTGGCTAGATATGATCCTATGATTTGAAATGGAAGCATGATAGAGATGTGCCCTGGATTCCTCTTCTAATAGTTATTTTGATCGTTGATCAGTTTTGGGCACCCTGATCTGTGATTTGACACAAATATGATAAAATTTATTGATGAATCGAGTATAAACTGTGACAATGTTAGCATCCCTATAATCTCTTAAGACATTCGCATTTGAGGAATGAAATCTTCCAATTTCATTAAATATCTTAGTTCACACCTGAAGTTTGATCAAACTACAATGGCATGTTTATTTTTTTGATATCCTACCTTGAATGACTAGTTATGATTGTACTGGAGCATACCTCTGATCAGTTTAAGTAATGACCTAAGTGAAGACATGTGTTACTTTCACTTGGCATATTTAAGTTGAAGAAGCGAAAGGGCATCAGAATTAAGATCTCATAATGTCCACAGTAGTTGTGTTGTCAAGCAGTCTCACTATATACAATAGCTCAAGGTTCATCATTTCCCTACAATAGTTGCTTAAGACTATCATTGCAGTGTTTTGATACAACACCCTTGTGACAATAACCTTTTGTATGACAATAATCCTAAAGTCTTCATGATAGTCCTCCCGTGGGCCTAACTAAAGTATACCTGCAGTGAGTAAGTTCTGAATATCATATATATTCGGTAAGCACAAAGATCTTCTAGAGTTTCCTGGCATGATATTATATTCATTAACACTGTCTTCAATGAGTGGTTTGCAGAACAAGGCCAACAACTTGAAGGGATCCTAAAAGGCATCAACAAGCCTAAAAATTTTGGTATACTATTGATAGCGAGAAGCTTCAAAACAAAAAGGAATCATCACACTTAAGGTATAATTCTCATTGACACATGCAAAACAGAGAACAATAGGCAGGTTGTTTCAGGTGCATTTGATCAATGTATGATACTAGATGATATAACTTGACCAGAGACTTTAAGTTTGTTTGAACAGAGAAGTTAGAGGCACCACTGAGGGCGATGATGAAAATAATCAAAAGGATAGTAACTTTTACTTTAATTACTAAGAGAGCTTGATGAGTTGAGCAATATAAATCAGATTGGCTAATCAACATAGTTTTTTTAGGCAGTGAAGTGTAGGAGGAGTACAGGAGCAGTGACTATGGAAATTTGGAGCAGTGGTGGTAGAAATTGTAGTTGTGAATGGTGGCAATAGTTGAAGGAGAAATAATGGTGTATGGTAGTAGCCATTCACATCTTTGTCTAGCAGTTCGAGCAATGAAAGTTCATGCAGGACCTTTATGTTGGCACCTTTGGGTACCCCTTGGAAGTCTGGCAACTAGGAGTAAAAAAGTGCATGGCACATTGGAGAAGTTCCTTGTAACAATCCTCATGAGCATGAAAACAGAGGTACCTTGAAGAAAGTGCATAACAAATTTTAGGTGCATGGTCCAAGCCTCTAAAAATTCACACAACAACTACCACAGGTCCGAGGGTGGCCTTCAAGGTGACTATAATTCAAGCTTCTGCACAGTTCAAACTTAAAACTGCTTCACATAATGATGCCTTTGCAGCTAGAAGATAGGGCCTTATACTTGCCCTCTTGGATTTTAAACAATCCTCCACAGTTTTGAAATTTCGAGCCACATAGATCTGAAGAGCTTATTGTAGGTCAGAGGTCTTTATTACCACAGACGGCTGCCAAAATAATTTGTTGTCCAATTTTGAGAAGGAATAACCCAAACAAATAACTCTTATGTCCTCCTCACCTCGTTGTTATATGTTTTCCTATGATTTTGTTAGCTAAGTGCTCACCAAGAAACCTATTTAACATGAGATCTATCCACTCTGTCATGCCATAAAGTAAGAGTGCCCTCTGTTGAACCACATACATAAATATATGAAATACTTTTTCTGCAATATTTAATGGCAGTGACTCACTAAGAGTCTTCATAATAATCCATGTTTCTTAGAGTAACTTCCTTCAAGCAATGATCCTTTCATGGTGGATCCCAGAAGGTGCTCTTCCAGTCTTCTGATTGCCAGCTCAGTTAATATTGAATGGTCCATGACAAACCAAATCAGGTCTTAAAGTGTATTTCAACAAGGTTGGGTCAACGCCCTCTTACTTCACTATATGAGAGGGTAATTATAGCTGCAATTATATGCCATGATAGTAGCTCCTGCGAGATATATAAAAGGAGTGACCTTGCCAGAATATAACCAAGGTCATGATCATGCAGCTTCCATGCATCCTTTGAAATAGCAAGGATATATCTGAGCCTTTCTTAATAGATTCATTAGGTCTTCTGTCGAGAATTATGTACCTCCTTTTGATGACATGAGTCACGTGATTATCTAGCTTACAGTGAGCAACATACTTCTAGGAAGCTAAAGAATCAATGAGGTTCTTCTTTAATCTAGTTGGATGAATTTTTTTAGACTTCAGGGGTGAAGTATCCTTTGACAAAGATAGAGTGTTGCGGAACCTTTGAAAAGATGGGATAACCAGATTTTACATCTGTCTTATTAACATCCTTAATTGTGACCAAGGCTATCAATTTACAGAGGTTACAATCATATCACCATAGCCACTGGACTATTGAGTAGACAACTATACATAAGATTAAATCACACATAGAAAGCGCTGATGACATATATACAGGGATATTTCCTTGACTGATAGGTCCATGATTTCATAATGGTTTGTGTACCATTCCCTCTTGAAATCTGAATATTTATATCAACCATGTTAAGAGTAGGTAGATCATAGAAAAACCACAGGTAGAACTTACTGGGCCACTTCCTTTATTAAGATGGCCATTGATTCTCTTGACCATAAGATAATAGACGACATTCACTAGAGAGATAATTATCCTTTTTAAAGTATGAACACAATCCTCACTTTCAAGAGGAGGTAATCATGGTGCCATTGTCATTTAAGAGGAAAGATACTTCTACAGCTCATCAAGATAAAATATTTAAATTGAGCCACCATATTTTCTATATATTTTCAATAATAGCCTCCCAGGTCAAATAAACTGTCTGAAAACTTACATTCAACTAGGATCTGATACAGAATTGTCCGGCAATCATTGATGCACCACTATCTGCTTGATCTGAAGCTATGACTTTATATTGTATACCATTGTTGACACCTTTGACATGTTTTGATAATTACGATGGGAAACATTTATTATATATATATATATATATATATATATATATATATATATATATATATATATATATATATATATATATATATATATATATATATATAGATGTAAAAGTTTCTAATATGTTGGAGGAAGTGTACCAGGGAAGATTAGAACTCACACCAGATTTGTATGGCTACCGTTCTATCAGAATTATCAAAACATGTCAAATGTGTCAACAGTGGTATACAATATAAATTCATAGCTTCAGATTTACTAGGGATGTCATCCAAGAGTGTAGAAAACCATCCTTTGGGTTTTCCCTGCAAGATTTTCTTGATGAAAAAAAACAATTTCACAAGGTACATTCAGTTTATTTACACAATACGCACAAGATTGGGCAGAAGTTATGTGGAAAATGAAATGACTCACAAAATAAATACTGTAACATTAATCTGGATTTCTTTACAGGCCACAGACATCTTAATTTACTGTTTACTTGTACCTTCTCTCCAAACAAACTAAGATTGACAGAGAATATAGCTTACACAAAGTTTGAATAATATAACATTATCTCCTCTATAATACTTGCTAGAATAACATTAAAGAAAGATACACTATCCCAGATATGGTGGCTATTTAGCAAGACAGAGGATGTGAAACTGTATAGAAAACACATGGATGGTAGAGAGGAGGGGCAAAGAGAAGCCGTATCCCCCATTCAAATTGATCATTCCTTTCCTCACAAGTTCAACTGTGACACACAACCTCTCCCCTTGATCATGAAGAAGCATAATGGAATGTCATGGACATACCAAACCTTAATGGCCATAACCTTCAAGCATAAAAAGGGCCTTCCTTCCTCTATCCAGACTCGAGAGAATGTTTATAAATCATTCTGGAAATATGAGGGTCCCATATCTACAATGGTTGCTAACACTGGAAATATAGGGAAGGAAAAGAAATATGTTTTACTGATGGAGATCATGGGAGAAAATAATTATCTCCCCATAGCAGAGCAGAAAGATGAAGAGAACACTAAGCCTCCATTGAAGTAGATAGATCAGCCCCAACTAAGGAAAACATTGCGTAACCAAAGGAAAGGCACCCAGCATACTGCTGGCCAGATATTGCAAGGTACAGGGCACCATCTCCACCAAAGGCTTGGAAAGAATTGAAGGTAAGAAGCTTACCATTGCACCTTCTTGAAATAGATTCATTTGTGGCATTTTAAGAATTCAGAGATTTTTCTTCAAGAAATCCCAGCCAAATTGTGCAGTGTAGAAGAGATGGTTTAAAGCTACGATAAAAGTCAAAACCCAAATTGAGCAGGATAGTGAACTTTTCTATTAAATGCCTCTCCTCGATCCTAGTCATACTAGACACAGACAAACCCTTTTCACCAAAACTACACCAATCTAATGGGTAATCAATAAATTCACAGCATTAGCCATACTGGCAGACTAGGATGTTTCCTGCCCTAGTACCCAGCAAAATGTCCACCAAGAGGGCACCAAACGAGTATAAACCCCACACTTATATGAATGAACTCGCTGGTGTGGACTCCAAATAGGTGATAAATGTGAGCATATCCAACAAGGAAACTCGTGGGAGTCTGGCATGACTCGTCCCATAAGAAATAGAACTCTCCCACAACACCTGCGTTATACAGAGGACAGTATATGGCCTCGAAAACAAATAGCTTTGACCTCCTGTGAAGAAATATCACATACAATCAGTAAAGACAACTCACGGTCCTCTAAGCATACCCAAATTTTTTGAATGTTCAGCACTAAAGATTACAACATCTTCGTTTTGTGACAGAGGCCATATCAATTCTTCCACTCTTAATGCAGCACAGGAATAAGAGTCTCACAAACTGATATATTGTACAACAAAGGGAAATTTCAAACTTTGGCTTGAATTAGCTAGGCAAATCCATAACTTGGCCCTCTCCTATTGTGTATTCACTCCTATGTGGTACAGGGAAATTTCAACCTCTTTATATTGTGCACAATTCAATCTTGAAACCCCTGCTGGAATACACAATGATTCGGCCCTTTTAGACTACTCTTGGAACATTAAATAATTCCTCATTGTGTTTGATACTAAGACAAATAATATGTGGCCCTTCTCCTTGCATACAAATTGCTCACTCGCTTATGCATAAACTCGTGGAGCCTTATCCAAATTGGAGAGAAACACGACGTCAATCAGTTGATCAGATTCGGCTTCTAACATTGGAGGAGAAATGGATCGGCCTTACTATATACTCCTCCCACTGGCTTCCAAATGGTAAATTCAACCTTCATTAATAGCAACGAGATCATCCTCATAATACTCTTCCATGCAGATCTATATTTGAATTGCAGATACAAACGCAAGGTAACTAGACCTATGTCATCAAATCATAGAGTGTATCATCTTCATCCTCCGTACAATTGTTACTGCTAGAAAAATATTCAGCAGTGATGCTCTGTGAATTGAGGTGATTCAACGAACTTTCTGAGATTTCTGAATTCAATCATCATTAAATAGGAGATTATTCCTTCTTTTTCATTCCAAACATGTTGTTTACCATTGCCATGCCAAAACCAATGCAACTCAGGAGACATATAAACAATGTTGTATAAGACAGTTGATTAACGCTGAGAGGTAAGCAAGATTCCCAATCACATTGCATACAAACCTCAAAGAATCTGTCATTCGAAGCTCTTTCTTGGGCTTGGCTTCTCCTAGCTCTGAAACCATGTTAATTTAGTTAATATGTTCTTTGCTTGAGATAGTTACTTCATAAGCCCATAATTAATTCCATTAGATCATTAGGCAAACATATTAATCATCACATGACATTAACTGTTGAAAGAACATTGAATGGACGAGCATAAGACAAGACAATACAAGGGGACACAATGATATGGCACAAGCCAGGGAAAAACCCCAAGAAGGGGAAAACCCTTGATCAATCCATCTTATTATCCAATATCAAGAGTTCAGTAGAGAGAGTACATTTATGGGAACAAAATAACTTGTCAATAACAACATTGCACCTGAACTGAGTCAATCTTCAGGTTAGGGCACCTGAACATAACTAATGGATCTGACTTAGGGCAAACCTTTCAACAACGTTCCTCATAGACTTTCTTGCTCTAGCTCTATTAGCAGATCCATGGCCTTATAGCATGGATGGTGTCATGCAGCATTAGCCCACTAATGAAACCAACTGTGTATAGCAGATCTGTCCAATAAGCTCCAGTTGTTTAAGAAGCAGCCAGTTACCAGAATAGAGGTCTCTAAGCCTGTAGATTTGATTGTAGGGGAGAATCCTTATTGCAGTATTCTAGCTGCAAGATAAACCCATCATTAACAAGCCCTAACCACAATGTAGATCTAATATGAACTCGGACCAGAATTCAGGTTACAGTTCCACCCATGCTACCATAGAAGAACCCAGACCATGCTTCCATCCATGCTGCCTCAGAAGAACCTGAACCATGCTTCCATCCACGTTGCCTCAGAAGAGCCCAGATCATGCTTTCATCCACGCTGCCCAAAACGCAGAGACATTCTTGAAGATCAATGTATAAAATGAGGTGAGGAGAGTTTTTTTGTGGATAGATTAAAGGAGTTGATCAAGTACAAAGGATTTCAGGTACAAAGCATTTCAGGACCTATAGTTTGATGAAAATTCAATATATTTATCCTCTCAGATTATTTTAAATATTTTGGCAAGTTGCCCTAGAAGAATTAGCATTTTAGGGTCCTTTAGTTTGATGCAAATCAAAATCTTTTTCATATAATTTTATTTTTTTGGCAGGTTGCTCCAATAGAATTAGAGGAATTGCTCCTCTCAAACCCAGAGATTACTGATGCAGCTGTTATTTCATGAGTAGCATTTACCACACTTCTTGAGACAAAATTCAATATTTGGGTTCATAGCACAGACTCTGCAACATTTAGTGCATATCCTCTTTTGTTTTCACGTTAGATTTTGCATACCTTCTAATTAATTTAAGCATGTGATTCTGTGTCTTAGATTTTTTCATACCTTCTAATTAATTTAAGCATGCATTCTGTATTTTAGATATCCTGATGAGGAATCAGGTCAAGTACCAATGTCATTTGTTGTGAGGAAGCTTGGTAACAATCTGTGCATGGAGGATGTAAAATTTTTTGTTGCAAAACAAGTAAATGCAACACTTCCCTATTTTTTTCACTAATTGTACATTTAGTTTTGGTTTTTGTTCTCTTGGTGATTCACTTTGCAGGGAAGCTTTTACGTAAGAAAATTTTGTATTGGAACTTGTAAGTATTTTGTAAAGTTATGTGACCAATGAAAGTTTTATATTCAAATTTTTGTGCCAACTAACTGATTCATGTTGAGCCTAATTACAGAGTCCTAGGGTATTTAAAAATAAACCTAAAGCTTTGGCTTATCTTGTTCACTCAGGAGAGAAATTTGTTGTTGTACTTGAGTGCAGGTTTCACCATACAAGAAAATACGTCGAGTGGCATTTGTCACTTCAATTCCAAAGTCCCCATTTGGAAAAATCTTAAGAAAATATTTGAAGTCCCCATCTGGAAAAATCTCAAGAAAATATTTGATTTATCAGGTTCTGTCCACCTCCAAATTGTGAGTCGTGACAATGAATATTGTGAATCAATTAGCTGCCATTTTTAGAGTATAAATTTATTTAAAGATGAAAGGATGGATTGATTTAGATAATGTCCTGTAATCCAATGGTCGTGCATTTTTAGACATAGCTGCTATATAACAAAACTAAATAATTATCATTTACGGTAAGGATATTTGTGCTTTTTTTCTCTATTATTTTCAAAACAAATAAACATTCTTATTTGTATATGTTTACATCACATGCATGAAAACTGATAGCACTAGCACACATATTCTTGATCTGGTTTACTAGGGTACGCACCATATATTGGATTTGCATGGAAATTGACAGCATTGACACACAACATTGACAATAGGATAGAATAGCCATAAACAATAGATCCCATAAATTCTAGGGAATTGAAACTGTACTAAAATCAAACTCTTCCCAGGATCACTGACACTTAGCTTCTAAAAGATCAAATACAACTTTTTAGTCTCTCTTTAAACCTTGGCAATATATAACCTTTCTAAATAAATGAGGTTTTTTTTTTTTGCACCATTTCATATTTTCTGGTGCTTTGCACCATATAAAATTTTATTATAATAATAGTAATAATAATAAATTTTTTGCACCATTTTTTATTTTATGGTGCTTTGCACCATATACAATTTATTATTATAATAATAATTTTGATATTTTTATGATAAATTTTTTATTTTTGTAAAATTGGTTTTGGTGCTTTGCATCACAATATCTTGATCTACATCATATTGGTTTTTGGTGGTTTGCACCATACACCATGGAATGCCACATATGCATTTAACACCAAATTTAACATTTTTTACTAACTCCACTGTTGCACTAGAAAACATAGCACCACTTGTGTATATCCACATTATTACCACTTTTGCACCACTATAATGGTAATGTGTGGCTAAATGACCCTTCTTCTTGTAGTGAAAATTATGAAAACACATACATAAAATATATATATAAAAGTTTGTGACTTACAAGGGTATAAGGGCTAACAATGCAAAACACTTTCTCATTGATAATCGTTAATTTCAAATAAAATACATCTCAGCCATGAAGACAAAATCCAATGCCATGGAAAGAAGACTCAAATATCGGAAATCACCGAAGCATCGGTTGAACCACGTGTTATAAAAGATTGAATCCCAAATTTAGCGGCGGTTTCAATCTGACCGTCCTTCGTTCTACCATTTCCCAAACAGAAACTATCATAAACCTGCAAGTAGCTAATATTTACTGCAAATAAAAATCTTAAAAGTGGCAGTACTGGGGTGCTGTGGAATTTGGTTATTAACCTATTTAACAGCCAAAGAGATTTTGTGAGTATCTCTAGCGTTGAAAGAGATTGGTCTTGCTTAACCACTTCTTGCAATCAAAGACAGAGCAGTAGGCCTGTAGGCAAGTGAGAAGCAGAAGCATAGCTGCGGCTACCAGTGATAGGAATTGCCACGAACCGAATATATGTTTCTTGACGAACGCCGCCACGATAACATTCCATTTTCTATTATAATATCGATTTAAATCGGCTATAACATTGTCCAGGTATCGCACTTTTGTGAGACGGACGCACTTACCCATGCTATTCCACAGGCTAGCAACCTCTCCATCGCTCTGTAGGTGGTTGGAAATTATTCCACTTTTCCTCAACAATCTCACATCCTCTTCTGCGTCGATCATCCCGTTCATAAAATCGGTGTATCGTGTGAAAACCATCGCACCGGGCGCCGCTGAAGCTTCAAATGCCACCAGATTTCTCAGAATTACCTCTGTGTTTCTGTCCAACGTTACTTTCGGAAGGTAAAGCATGGCAGTCTTCTCATCAAAATGTAACGTGTTGAGGTCGCCATCTGTAGGAACGAATTTGACTCCTGCAGAGTGTAAATCGGCCACACATGGAATAGCCAGTTCGTCACGGGTAGGCGGTATGATATTAATGGATGATTCATTATCCCCCTCCTCAGTTGTTATAGTGTTCTTCTTGAAAACACTAGACAAGGGTCTCACTAACACAGTCAGAAGTGAAAGAATACCGAAGATCAAATTCATTGTGAACTGCACAGCCCTCCCTCTGAGCGCTCGCTGAGTTGTGTCCCTGAGAAATTGAACAGGGCCAGCGGTTAAAGAGAACATAGCCTTCCATACCATACCGGAGTCTCGTGTAATGGTTGAAGTCTCCACTCTATCAGGAACCTCTATCTCTTCCTCATCTGGATTTGGATTTTGATTGATGTAGATAGGAACAATAGCATAGTACAACACTTCCAGAACATGGCCTCTCTGGATTGTATGGATCTTTGAATCCTTGGGCACCCTGAAAGTGAAAGGCGATAATTCTTGGCACACAAGTCTTAGCAGAGTGCATAGCCTCTTCTCTGCTTTGGCTTCACAACCCAACTGCAACTCCAAAAGCTTTTGCAAAAGAAATAGCGGCAATTGGTTCTCCAGCATCAACAGATCTCTGACAATGGAGTTGTGGGTAGCGCTGGTGCCAGTCGGATCTAAGACTCCTCCAAGCTGCCTGACATCTGCGTCTGAGCTTTGGTCTGCACGCCTCACATAAAATTGCAAGCACTCGAGAAGGAAGACTGCGTCCAGAGCCATGATCCACGACAAGGTTTCTTCCTGGTATTCAATGAGCTTGTGATATGAGCTCCGGATTCGCCAGTCATGCTTCATAAACTCCTGCACAACGATGGACTCAAAATTGCGCGCGTTGATTCTTTTCTGAAATCTGCGAGCAGCTTCCAGTTTGTGGCGGTCCATTTCATAAAACTCAGATCTCCAGTGGTGGTATGGACCGATGGAAATCGACTGAGGAATGTATGCTTCCGGCTTCACTGCCAATAACTCTTTCGGCACATTAAACACTGACACACAGAATTGCTCGTTCGGAACTATTTCTTGTTGCTGTAGGTTCAGACCTTGCTTGATTCGAATAACCCATCCATTCTCATCGATTTTTACTTCAGCCTCAATTTTGGATTCCATGTTTCCTAGTCGAAAAAAAGAGGAAATCTGCGAAATATCAGTAGCATTTAGGGAGTACACATGCCGAAGGGAATTTGTACTGCAAAGTTCCCTTCCCTGATTGAAACTGTTAAACATTCAGGTACAATATTGAATAAATCATCCTACACTGTTATTCGACACTATATTTAGCTGCTTGCATGATTGCGGGTGTTATTCACGTGCTCACAGGATTTCGGATTTTTTACACTCTAGTGTTCCACTTGCCACCTTTTTCTGCGCCTGAAATTCAGGATAATCCATAGAAAATTCAGGATAATACATATTTCATGTTTTAAAGAAAATATTTTGTTGAGCTATAATGGGAATGCAATGGGAAGACAACATCTCAATGCGTAGGATTGATGTTCCTTCTAATCAATCAGACAACTATCTTACCTACAGACTGCAGCTTATGGGAAAATGCAATGTAAGTTGAACGTCAGTCCACAACCTCATGTGCCCATAACGCTTGCGCCACTTTACCATCGTTACCTTTAAATGAAAAATGAACGAAAAGATTAACAGGCTAAGTACCACACAGTTGGTTAATCTAATATAATCGTTGGCGGTCCCGGATTCCACGGTGACGAGCAGGTTGAACTCATAAATACACATTGATAGTTCTTTTTGAAGATTAAATGGTACGTTACATTTCAGCGAACAGCCTTCGCCTCCCTTAATTAGACTTACTAGTAAGTGTTTAATTCTTTTCTGTCCGTCAAGTATATTCTTACATTTTCTCTGCCACACAGCCATTACCATTTATTGATTGGACCACAAGAACGTGGTGTTGGGAGGCTCCATTGAAGATCAAAATTGTTTTTGTATGGCTTACACTCCACAATCGTATTCTCAGATGGGATCTCATATGGGACATCTTAAAGAAGAAGGGGTTTACTGGCTTTGGCTGATGCATTTTATGCAAATTGATATTCTCATGTGGGACATCTTAATAAAGAAGGTGTTTATTGGCTTTGGAAGATGTAGAGGTATGTTCTATTGCAACCTGCCTCATGTCTTGGGCTCAATGTGCTTTTTCTTACAAGACTGTTCCATTATATGTACTATGGGATATGGAGGGCTCGCAATGATTTCATTTTCGAATGAAAAATTTCGGATACAAATCAGGTTGCTTTCTTCATGGAAATTGACGGTTGGATTCCTAAGACTCACTTCAACACAATTTCTTGGCTTGATCTGTCTGATATCTTTCCCATCCGTTACTTTGATGGGGCTGTTTTGGGAGGCATATGTGGTTGTGGTGTGTTCTGAGAATTGATCCTTCATTATATTACAAGTTTTTCTATTATGGAGGGAGGGAGGGAGGAGAGGGGAGACAACATAAGGGCATAAATAATCGCTTATGGGGTTCTTTGCAATGTTCTTCATGATATATTATAATTTATGATTGAAAATCCCTTCAACATCTATGTTTTTGGTAATAAGAAGAGTGCAGATCAGATGAATATAAAAGAAGAATTTAACCCCTACAAAAGTTCAAAGAAATATGATTCCAAATTAAATTTAAAATAAGAATAAAAATTTAAATATATTTAAAATTTGAAATTTAAATTTAAAATTAAAATAAATTTTAATTTTTATTCTTATTTTTTAATTCTTATTTTAAATTTAATTTTGAATCACATTTAGTTGACTTTCTCCAACGGCTAAATTCTTTCTTTATATTTTTTTGATCTGTATTTTTCCTATCATACCCAAAGCTTCTCGAGTGAATCGCTCACCCTAAAAGTCGATATTAAAAAGATCTTCAATCATAATACACAGATAATAATTTCTCCCCAACTTGATATATAGTATAGAAACATCCACCTTAAATGTGAATTGTTCTTCATAGTTGATTTTGGAGAGGATTTCAATCTTGGGGATTCTCTTATCTTAATCCAAAGGATTCTGGGGAGGTCCCCTCCTTCAACAACTAGATGCTTCGTATATGGGATTTACAGGCTGCTTTAATCGATGCCACCTTCCAGCATGTATGCCGAAGCAAAGCAAAATCTTGAAGTGGATGCCCTCTCCAAATATGGCTTGTCCCTTTCCCTTGGCTTTATCTCTTTTATATTGTTGATGGTAAGATCTGTGGACACCACGTTTTTGAGATTTCATAGTTGGTTTTCCTTGTAGTTTTTGCCTCCCCCGAGTTCCCTCCTTGGGACTCTATGTTTTAATTTTTAGCAGTGCTCTAGTGTCAAATGCAGTAAGTTTTATTCTGCGATGATGATCTAGCACTGCTCCCATTTCTAGTGGGGTTCATTGTTTTTAATTTGGAATAAAATTTTGGTCATCCACGCCTCCTCTCGGCAGATATGATGAATGTAAATGAACCATACAAATGTAAAACATTCCTGATTTATAATAAAGATATGTTCTGGTTTTAGCAGATATAATGAATGTAGTAGAACGATGTAAATATAAAACATTCCTCGTTCATTTATGATAAAGATATAAAGATCTGCTCTGTTTTTGTCTTATGAAAAATAGAAGTGCCTACTCTTCTTTTCTCATTCTCATGTCTTTCTCAAAATAGAAATTCGTTACTCGTTTCTGATGCTTACGAGGCAGCTGCAACACAAAATTTCAGAAAGAGATAAATTTTTGACGTCAAAAGAATATCAAAGTGACAAATACACAAAATTTCAGAAAGAGATAAAATTTTAAGTCAAAAGAATATCAAAGTGACAAATATTGCAGGTTAATGAGTTGACTTAATTACATGTTAAAAATAAAGAAATTGCACATAATCTTTCATCCCAAAACAAGGTTAAAGATACAATATAATGAATTAAAACTAAATAATTATATTATAGAAATAAAGGAGATTATAAAGGAAATACACATGGATAACCAACAAAGTGTAAGAATTAATTAATTATCTAATTAGTTATTGGAAGTAATATTTCCATCTGTTGTTGTAAGTTGTTATTGTAAGTTTTCAAGCATTAGTTTAGAAGTTGTTGTTTCCTATGTATGAATTGTAGTCATGCTTTAGATGTGTAGAAGTTAGAGATCTATGTTTTATATATTTGTAAATATCCAGATTATCCACAGTATTATAAAACAATAGTAGACATTTCGAATCCCAACGGAAATCCATTTTTCGAACAAGAAGTGAATGAAGGAAGTGAATGAAGAATGAAAAAAACGCACAAGTCAAAAGCTAAATAGTGAAAAATGAGAAGAAAAGCCCACCATAACCAATTTTATTAATTTATTTAATCTAATTTTTTTTTAAATTTTAATATAAATTAATTTAATTTTAATAAATTAATTTTAATTCAAATAATTTATAATACTTATAATAGTATATAATATCACCTATTATTAATATTAAAGTTAAAATTTTTATTAATATAATATCACTTTAATTTATTAATTTATTTTAAATATTTTTTACTTTATTAAATAAACCTTTAAGTGCTACTAAATTTAAAATTATATCTAAAAAAAATTGAATTCCATGCTTTACATAGCATTTCACAACAGTGTCATCAGCAATAAAACTCCCCCATGAACTATATGTTTATTATTTTAATGTCATATGTATATAAGTGTTTTTTTATCAAAACAATATTTGAAAATTTATTAATATAAAAAAAATTACAATATGATAAATTTAATTAAATCTATTTATTATTTTTATTATTTTGTATTTTTTACTAGAGGAAACATTATACTTTATTAGTATTCCTTTTTTTATTTAATACATTAATTAAATGAACTACGTCTCTGTCATACAAAAACTAGGTTGTAGAGAGCCTCTTGTCAGAGTAACAAATATACTGATATTTTGGATACAGGGGGATAATTGGGAGGTGTTCCATATACTACAAGTGTCATCTTTATTTAAATGCAGTGGCATGGAATCATTTCGGGAGGAACGCATGCAAACAAATTGGTTTGTGGATTTAAATAGATAGTTAAGTGGACGGTTTGGATTTGTTATGAACGAGTTGGTGATATTTCTGTGTATTCTTGTTTGCTCATAGTGGTCTATTATTGTTTGTTGGAAGTGGGGGTAAAATCTTTTAAGTGTGTCTACTAGAAGGTGTTAAGCTTAGTTCTTGCTCTGGAATCACATGGTGGTATGATTATTGTAAGTTAATCTCACTCCTTTCATTGTCTGGTTCATTGAAGGTCATATAATTTTTGCTCTGGTCTTTTAAGTCCTTTGTAGTTACATGGGTTCTTTGTAATTTTCTTTATGCTACTCGCATTTTAGAAGTGTTTGGAATAATGAGTACTATGATGGAGTACTGGCTCATTGTCCTAGTTTGTTGTGGCCAATTAGCTTTATGGCCTCTTTAGTTGTTGGAAAAATTGTGTTTTCTTTTCCATTATTTTCATTGTGCTTTCCTTCTAACTGAGGTTGCTATATTTTTTTTGGGTTGGTGTTATAGTTATTAGCTATGGTTTGGTTTGATCTTTTCAATCTTTGTCTAGATAAAAAAAAAAAAAAATTGAACATTCTTATAGTCTCTTTAGATTGGGTCTAGTCACTCCAATTTTTACCTCTTGTAGGAGGAGTCCTTTCATGTCCTTGATTTGTAGTGAGACTGAAAATTGACCATAATTTTCCTTAGTTGTATGGTATTTATGCGATAACCTGATAGTAACGAAGTCAACCTTTTAGGGAGGTGTATTATGTCCCTTTTCTCTTTTTGGGGAATGGATTCTTATCTCTCTTGTTCCCTATGTTCTTTGGCAGTTGTTTTCATGCCTCCTTTGAAAAATATGAGTAGGAGGGGTGGAGGAAGGGATGTCAGCATAAAGAGAAGTTGTCTTTTTTCCTATGAATTTATGGACATCTTCTTCAATGTATTTCCTTTGGAAGTAAGGAAATATATTTTATTGTTGGCAAGTAAAGAGATTAAGGACCCCCCTTATCACTAAGATTCTTAGGTGATGGGGGAGGATTTGAGTTGGGTAGCAGACCCTGGAAAATATCAGAAGAAACGACTCCATTTTTTGAACTTGCTATCCTTACAAAAAAAAATGGCTACTTTGTTGAACACCTAATATTTAAGTATAAATAAATAGATTCCTACAATATCGTTTATGCCCTGGAAGATGTTAAAAGAATAATTCACAACCTCAAAGACTGTTTGGATAGTGTGGAATCTTGATTGTCTCGTGTTGAAGGTTTTTTGGTGAGTGACTCTTCCCTTAGAGACCTCATTGATCCTCTGGTTGATCATGGACAAACTCCCACCATTAATTCCTTTGACTAGGATTAAGGATGGTCGAATTCAATTTTTTGTTGGTATTTTGGCTTAAATGTCCCTTGGCTACAAATAATACGATAGTCCATTTTTCCCTATGGAATAAAGAAATAATTAGACTACTCAATATTGATTTGAGAATAAATACATAAGAAACTAATTTATGCTTAGTTGTACATGCAATAACTAAGGTTAATTAAAGTTAACTAAAGCTAGGAGTGCTTTCTGTTATGGTAATGTGCATGTGCACCTCATACAAGCACTAGATTAACTAACTAAAAATAAATGCACACCACATATAAGGACTAGAATTAATAAACTCAAGCCATGTGCACACAATAGCTTTAACAAATGCTAACTAAGTGCACATCGCATGAAAACATGATGATTTAACCAAAACTAATTAATACTAACTACATACATGTACACCAACACCTCCTAATCATAACTTAAGTTAATATGATGCAAAATGAATAAAAACCAATATAGAAAACAAAAAAGAATAAAATTAAAGTGATTTTAATAAGGAGGTTAGGTTCAATAGAACAAATGGAAAATTATGAAAACACATACATAAAATATATCAAAAACGTTTGTGACTTACAAGGGCAGACAATGCAAAACACTTTCATCAATGATAATAGTTAATTTCAAATAAAATACTTTTAAGCCATGAAGACAAAATCCAATGCCATGGAAAGAAGATTCAAATATGGGAAACACCCAAACATCGGTAGAACCACCCGTTATAAAAAAGTGAATCCTAAATTAAGGGACGGTCTCAACCTGACCGTCCTTCGTTCCACCCTTTCCAAAACATAGACGATCATAAAACTACAAGTACTTAATGATTACTGCAAATAAAAATCTTAAAAGTGGCAGTCCTGGAGTGGGCTACTGTGGAATTTGGACATTAACCCATTTAACCGCCAATGAGATTTTGTGAGTACCACTAGCATTGCAAGAGATTGGTCTTGCTTAACCACTTCTAGCAATCAAAGGCAGAGCAGTAGTCCTCTAGGAAAGTGAGAGGCAAAAGGATAATTGCAGCTACCAAAGATAAAAATTGCCACGAACCGAATATATGTTTCTTGACGAACGCCGCCACAATAACATTCCATTTCTATTATAATATCAATTTAAATCTGCTATAACATTGTCCATGTATGGCACTTTTGTGAGACGGCCGCACTTACCCATGCTATTCCACAGGCTCGTAACCTCTCCATCGCTCTGTAGGTGCGTGGAAATAATTTTTCTTTTCCTCAAAAATCTCACATCCTCTTATGTGTCGATCATCCTGTTCATAAAATCAGTGTATCGTGTGAAAACAACTGCACCGGGCACTGCCGAAGCTTCAAATGCCACCAGATTTCTCAGAATTACCTCTGTGTTTCTGTCCAACGTTACTTTTGTAAAGTAAAGCATGATAGTCTTCTCATCAAAATGTATTGTGTTGAGGTCGCCATCTGTAGGAATGAATTTGACTCCGACAAAGTGTAAATCGACCACACATGGAATAGCCAGTTTTTCACCAGTAGGCAGTATGATATTAATGGATGATTCATTACTCCCCTCCTCCTCAGTTTTTATAGTGTTTTTCTTGAAAACGCTAGCCAAGGGTCTCACTAACACAATCAGAAGTGACAGAATACTGAAGATTAAATTCATTTTGAACTACAGAACCCTCCCTCTGAGCGCTCGCTGAGTTGTGTCCCTGAGAAATGAAACAGGGCTAGCAATTAAAGAAAACATAGCCTTCCATACCATACCGGAGTCTCGTGTAATGGTCAAAGTCTCCACTCTATCAGGAACCTCTATCTCTTCCTCATTTGGATTTGGATTTTGATTGATGTGGATAGGAACAATAGCATAGTACAACACTTCCAGAACATGGCCTCTCTGGATTGTATGGATCTTTGAATCCTTGTCAGCTTGAAAGTGAAAGGTGATAATTCTTGACACACAAGTCTTAGGAGAGTGCATAGCCTCTCCTCTGCTCTGGCTTCACAACCCAACTGTAACTCCAAAAGCTTTTGCAAAATAAATAGTGACAATTGGTTCTCCAGCATCAACGGATATTTGAAAATGGATTTGTGGGTAGTGATGGTGCCAGTCGGTTCTAAGACTCCTCCAAGCTGCCTCACATCTACATCTAAGCTTTGTTCTACACGTCTCACATAAAACTGCAAACACTCTAGCAGGAAGACGGCGTCTAGAGCCATGATCCATGACAAGGTTTCTTCCTAGTATTCAATGAGGTTGTGATATGAGCTCTGGATTCGCCAGTAATGCTTCATAAAATCTGTTAAAGATTTAGTTTAGAATTAGCTAGTAATCAGTTCCGATTCAGATTCTCCCATAACCGTCCGATTGGATGTATAAATAATTCGCATTAATAAATCTAGTGGGCGTGTGTTTCTCTAGCAATTTGTTCTCTATTGTTTTTTGCCTTCTCCTTTTGTCATTTTGTCATGGTATCAGAGCCAAACCATCGAGGGGGGAGCCTCTTGTGTTGTGTTGTGCTGGGTGGCGTTTGAACTATTGGAGATTTGAGTCGTGGATGATGTCATTGTTGCCAGTGTGATGCCGTTTTTCCTGCGTTAAGGTGTTGTGAGCCACCTGCACTGAACCCACTATATCGCTCTTGTGTTTGCCTGTGTGAAGCCATTTCATAATTTTTTGGTTGGTTCGAACATAGCACATCACTACAAGAAACAAGCATATGTATGGAATTCAATCTCAATTCATATTCATATAATGCAAGTTGTCCACATTCCTGCACATTTTTCTAAGGTCTGATTTGTTTTTATAATTGCCACTTGATTAATGCATCGGGATTGATGCACGACCAAAGCTCTACGGTCACTTCTCTTTCTTCTTACCAGCATCCTCAAATATATTCACAAATAAAACACCATTTTGTTTCAGTGAGCTATTTTATTTATTTATTTTTATATTTTGAATTGTGGTTCAGTTTCAGAATATTTTGATCAAAATCAGCGAAATTCATTTTGTGGTGTGTTGTTCTCAATTTGTCTCATAAATTGTACAACAAAGAAATATTTGAGAGGAAAAGAGAGTGCCTTATTTGTTTTAAAGTTTTTAGAAAGGTGTTGTTTTGGAAGCTTTTAACCAGATTTCTAACTGTTTACAACATGGCTTTGTCAAGTCAATTTGCAATCCCCACGCCTCTACTTAGCGGGAAAAATTATGATTTTTGGAGCCTTAAAACGCAAGCATGATTACGAGGTTTAGGTTTTTGGGAATCAGTAGAATTGGGGTTCACAGAACTTGATGCAAATACAATTGCTGGAATGAGTGATGCTCAAAGAAAACAATTTGATGAACTTAAACAAAAATAAGCTAGAGGGAAGTTGTGCATTTTAAATTCCTTAGATGACTCTATTTTTCCTAAAATCACTGCTGCTAAGACTGCTAAATAAATATTGGATATACTTTAGGTTGTTTATCAAGGAAATGATAAAGTAAAAATGGTAAAATTACAGACTCTCAGAACACAATTTGAAACACTTAAAATGACTGAATCAGAAATAGTTGATCATTTCATGTCTAAAGTTATGGGTGTTGTTAATCAGCTTCAAATGAATGGTGAAGAACTTGAAGACCAAAGAATTGTTGAAAAAATTCTTAGATGTTTGCCTAAAAAATTTGACATGATAGTTATTGTTTTTGAGTCGAGAGAATTAATTGGTTCTTTGTTGGCTCATGAAGAAAGAATTAATTTAGATGTCAGTAATTTAGAGCATGCTTTCAAATCTAAAGCTTCTATGGATAGAGGTAGAGGCTGAGGCTTTCGTGGCAGGAGAGGAAAAGGTAGAGGACAGTCTCAGTCTAATGATAGATCAAAGTTAACTCAAACACATTCAGAGCAGTCTCAAACTAATCATGGTCATAGGTGGATAGATAAATCAAAAATTCAATGTCACTACTGCAAAAAAATATTGCCATTATAATTTTGAATGTTGAAAACTACAATATGTTTTGAGTAAAAACAAAGCCAATGTCACAAACACTGAATGTGAAACATCAGATGCTTTATTTTTGGCATGCCAAGTGACTATGCAAGTACCTAATAAGTATGTTTGGTTGGTACACAACGGATGTAGTAACCATATGATTGGTCATAGTGATTTGTTTTCACATCTTGATACATCTTTCAGTTCCTCTATTGGTTTGGGTGATGATCGCCATGTTAAAGCTTCAGGAAAGGGCGTTGTACCTGTCTTTACCAAACAAAATGCTGTGAAGAATATCTATGATGTTTATTATCTACCCAATTTCAAGAATAATTTGTTGAGTGCTGGTTAGTTAGATGCAAATGGTTATGATGTTAGCTTTCACAACACTACTTGCACGATTGTTGATAAACATAAGTCTCTTGTTGCAAAGATTCCTATGACAAAGAATAGGTTGTATCAATTACAATTTAAAAGTGAGAAGTTGTATGCACATAATGTTTCAACGTCAACTAACACTGATTTATGGCATTTGCGATATGGTCATTTACTTATCAAAAGTATAAGTTTGTTGCAAAGACAGTCTATGGTGAAATTTTTTCCTACATTATCTGATCATATCTCTTCATATACAAGTTGTATAATGGGTAAACATAAGCGAGAGAGTTTTTCTTCAGCCTCTAATAGAGCCGAAGAACAACTAGAGTTAGTGCATACAAATTTGTGCGGTCCAATGCAAGAAAAATCAGTTGCTGGTAGACTCTATTTTCTTACTTTCATTGATGATTTTAGCAGGAAAAATTGGGTGTATTTCATCAGATACAAATCTGAAATCTTTTCCAAGTTCAAGGAGTTCAAAGTCGAGGCTGAAAAACAAAGTGGCAAGTTTATTAAAGTTCTCAGTTCTGATAAAGGAGGTGAGTATGAATCTAACGAATTCATTGATTTTTGCAAACAACATGGTATTAAAGAACAAATGACAACCAGTTATACTCCGCAGCAGAATGGAGTCATAGAAAGAAAGAATCAGATAATTATGAATATGGCTCAAAGTTTTCTTAAAACACAAAATTTGTCTAAAGATTTGTGGGCTGAAGCAATTGCATGTTCAATATATATTTTGAATAGATCGCCAACTTCCAGTGTTCAAATTTTTGTACCTGAACAAGCATGGAGTGGACAAAAGGTAATTGTTTCACACTTTTGAGTATTTGGTTGTATTGATTTCGCTCATGTTCCAGAAAAATTAAGAAACAAGCTTGATGATAGGAGCGAAAAGTATATTTTTATAGGATATAGTGATAAATTTAAGGCATACATATTGTTTAATCCTATAACTAAGAAGTTTGTCGTAAGTCGAGATGTGAAATTTCTTGAACATAAGTCTTGGAATGAAATGGAGAACAATATTTGTCATAATCCTTTTATTATGTTAGATGAACATCAAGCACCTACAACAAGCACTCCAAAATTACAGGTTCAAGACAAGAGCAGTAGTAGTTCATCAAGTAGTAGTAGTTCATCGACTTTTGAGTCTGATTCTAATAATCCTAAAATGAGAAACTTAAGTGATATTTATGCACAAGACGATGTTGATGATATTGTAAATTTTACATTTCTTTCATTTCAACCTACTTGTTTTGAAGAGGCTATTAAGGACAAAGAACGGGTAGATACAATGAATAATGAAATCGGTGCTATTGAAAGAAATCAAACTTGGGATTTGGTTAATATACCTGACGATAAAATTCTATAGGTGTCAAATGGGATTTTAAAACAAATTTAAATGAGAGAGGTGAAGTTGATAAGCACAAAGAAAGGTTATTTTCCAAAGGTTTTTCACAACAACCTGGCATAGATTATGGTGAGACATTTGCACCTGTAGCAAGAATTGATATTGTTCGATTTGTATTAGCTGTTGCAGCTCAAAAAAAGTGGCCAATTTACCAAATGGATGTAAATTTTTCTTTTTTGAAAGATGTTTTTAACAAAGAAGTGTATGTTGTTCAGCTACCTGGTTTCAAAATAAAAAATCAAGAACATAAGGAGTACATGTTAAAGAAAGCACAATATGGCTTGAAGCAAGCTCCAAGAGCTTGGTACAACTGAATGGACCATTAATTGTTGAATAATGGTTTCAGAAGGAGTGACCATGAGCCCACTTTGTATATCAAGAATGATCATCAAGGTAATATTTTGATACTGTGTATTTATGTTGATGACATAATTTATACAGGTAACATGCAGCTAGATGAATTTAAAGCTGCAATGAAAAATGAATTTGAAATGACAGATCTTGGATTAATGAGATACTTATTAGGTATCGAAGTGAAACAAACACACGATGGTATGTTTATGAGTCAACAGAAGTATGCTATTGACATTTTGAAAACGTTTAAGATGGATAGGTGTAAACTGGTGGATACTCCTATTGAAGTTGGTACAAAGTTAAGTAAAGATGATGTGGGTACTATTGTTAATGCGAATTTGTATAAGCAACTTGCTGGTAGTATTATGTATCTCACTACTAATAGACCTGATATAGCGTTTGCAGTTAGTTATATTTCTAGGTTTATGGAATCTCCTAAAGACTTTCATTGGAAAGCTGGAAAAAGGGTGTTAAGATACATTGCAGGTACATCTATTTATGGTTTATCGTATGCAGCCTCTACAGAAAGTAAGCTTGTTGGTTATATAGACATTGATTATGCAGGTTGTTTTGATGATCAGAAAAGCACTTATGGCTATGCTTTTCTATTTGGCAGAAACTTTATCTCGTGGTTGTCCAAAAAAAACCCATAGTTGTGCTATCTTCAACAAAGGCCGAGTACCTTGCAGCGAATTCAACATCATGTCAAGTAGTGTGGCTAAATAGACTTCTCTCTTACTTTGGATACACAAAAAATGAACCTATTTCAATCATTTTTGACAAAAATTTGGCTATTTCCTTGTCAAAGAACAATGTCTTTCATCAAAAGAGAAAACATATCGACACTCGTTTTCACTTCATTCGTGAAATCTTCAAGAATGGTGATATTGTTCTCAAATTTTGTGATTCCAAGGAGCAGTTAGTGGATATTTTAAATATTTAGTATAGAATTAGTTAGTAATTATTTTTTATTCAATTTCTCCCATAACTGTCCGATTACATGTATAAATTATTCGCATTAATAAATATAGTGGGTGTGTGTTTCTCCAACAATTTGTTCTCTATTGTTTTCTGCCTTCTCCTTTTGTGATTTTGTCAAACTCCTCCACAACGATGGACTCAAACTTGCGCCCATTGATTCTTTTCTGAAATCTGCGAGCAGCTTCTAATTTGTGGCAGTCCATTTCATAAAACTCAGATCTCCAGTGGTGATAGGGGCCCATGGAAATCGACTGAGGAATATATGCTTCCGGCTTCACTGCCAATAACTCTTTCGGCACATTAAATACGGATACAAAGAATTGCTCGTTTGGAACTATTTCTTGTTGTTGTAGGTTGAGACCAGGCTTGATTTGAATAACCCATCCATTCTAATCGATTTTTACTTCAGCCTCAGTTTTGGATTCCATGTTTCCTACTCAAAAAAAGGAGAAAATCTGGGAAATATAATTAGCATTTAGGGAGTACACAGGCGAATGGGAATGTGTATCCCTTCCTTGATAAAAAATTGTTAAACATTCAGATACAATATTGAATAAACCATTCTACATTGTTACTCGACATTATATTTAGCTACTTGCATTATTGTGGGTGTTATTCACGTTCTCACAGGATTTCGGGTTTTTTACAGCATATTGTTCCACTTGCCACCTTTTTCTGCGCCTAAAATTCAAGATAATCCATAGAAAATTCAGGATAATACATATTTCATGTTTTAAAGAAAATATTTTCTTGAAGTATAATGTGCATGCAATGGTAAGACAACATCTCAATGCATACGACTCATGTTCCTTCTAATCAAGTAGACTATTATCTTACCTACATATTGCAGCTTACAGGAAAATCCAATGTAAGTTGAACGTCAGTCCACAACCTCAGGTGCCCATAACGCTTGGGCCACTTTACATCACGACCCTTAAATGAAATATGACAGAAAAGAAAAGAAATCTAAGTGCCACAGACTTGGTTAATCTAATATAATCGTTGGCGGTCCCGGATTCCACGATGACGAGTAGGTTGAACTATGGTTGATATCCACTCATAGATACACATTGATAGTTCTTTTCGAAGATTAAATGGTACGTTACATTTTAGCGAGCAGCCTTCACCTACTTTTGGCCTTAATAGTAAGTGTTTAATTCTTTCCTGGTCGTCATGTATATTCTTACATTTCCTCTACCACATAGCCATTACCATTTTCTGATTGGTGGTACTGGGAGATCAAATGTTTTGTATGCTTACTCTCCATAATTGTATTCTCATATGGCACATCTTAATGAAGAAGGTGTTTCTTTTCTTTCAGATCAAAAAATATTTTGGTGTATATAATGTACAAATTTATTTGGAAAAAAACCTAGACCATGTTCATGTTTACAACCATGTACATACCCACAGTTCAGTATTTACATAAACGAAATTCAGTTCATCACATTTGAAAACTCTAGAAAACTTCCCAAAAAATAATGGAAATAAGTGGAAATATGAACACAAAATACAACAAATAATCGAAGAGATCCATGATTGTAAACCCATATTGAAAGCTAAGAATAGTGTCTGAGCCATTGTTGTTGTAGTGAATAGGCAGCCAAAAACAGACATAGAAAAGCCATTGGTGTACCAGCTGGATATCTCCTCCTCTCTGCGGTGGATTGAAAATCGTCCTCCCATGTGTGATGCACAGACAACCATGAAGAAGTTCAATGCTCCCCTATCCCATAAAAAATGGATAAAAGAGGATCATTCCTCATATTTTAGAAGAATTTCACTGAGCCAGTGGCTCCTCTGCCACTAGCATTCAGAAGCTCGTAGTGCATTTCTCCAAAGGAACCCTATAGGCCTTTCTTTGAGATTCTGTCAGCAGTGACATTCTTCTCCCGGTAGATGTAGTGAAATGTTATGTTTGTGAAGGCCGTTCAAATTTCATTGAACCGATCCAACCAGGAAGACAAATGTCTAGGTGCCATAGAGTTATGATTATTCATATAATCAATGAGCACCTTTGAATCACCAAAACCCCAGATCTTGTCGATGTACAACTGCTTAATACACCAGAGGAGTCTCCATAGTGCAAGGATCTCAACCCTGGTGTTTGTACCAAGTCCTCCAAACAAGTAAATTTTATAGTGGCACTGTGTGTTGATCATCAACCATGCTCTGTAGCCACACCTATGATTATGGCCCGCACCATAAAAAAAACACGTAGGTTAGAGTATGTTTCAAGGTTTTTTTTTGGGGAGAGATCCCTTGGGGGTCTGTTTATGTTTTTTGGTCCTCCCCATCACTATAAAATTTGTTCTGCCACCCCCCCACTGTGAAAATCGGCTCTTTGAAAATCCATCTATTCTGACCTCCCCACAACTGCCAATAAAAACATAAAGGGATGTATATTAGTTTGCACCAGGAAACACAGTCCTAAACTGATGTAAAGATCGTATGTTGTAGTTTTAGAGTATCAAATAATTTTCCCCGGATCTTTCTAGAAAAAACACAGTTGTAAAACAAATGTGCATTGTCTTGCTCTGCACTCATACATAGCCTACAGTATCCCGACCCATTCCAACCTTTCCTCTTGAGGTTAGACCAAGTGACGTTTATATCTTTCCATACAAGCAAGAGGAAGATGATAATTTTTACTTCTAATTTCAACTTCCACAGCTTCCCAAACAAGCACGCTTGTGGATTTCCATTTTGTTGAAGGATAATATTCCTATAGGTGTCCCTGATAAGGACTTGTCCACCCCATGTTAAATATTCTCCCCTCTGACAATATAGCAGGCCCATGCATCTCATGCCTTCATTGTACCTTCCCCAATCAGCAACGATGTGACTGCGCATTGCCATGTCATCAGCCTCTTTCCAAACTAGGTATCCATCAATCCATTTCTTTATAACCTGCCCTATATAAAAGAGTCCCCTTCCTTGCAAATAATAGGATAGATCCAAGTCCAAAGTGTTATGCATAGGAAAACCTTGAATGAACCCATCTCCAATTTTGATTTTGGCACCATTGCCAAAATTCCAGCATAATTTCATCATAAATTTCACCCAAATTTTCCGGAACCCATTCCAGATGAAGGAGCCCCTCATGTCTAGACATCCCCCATTGATGAATATATATTCCATCGATTGTGTCTGAAGGTATTTGTCTTTGATGATATCCCTTCAATTCCATGAGTTATTAGTCCCCTCCATAATGATTTCATGAGAAGGGCCTTCCCAAATACGTCAGTATCTAGAATCCCCCAACCTCCCACATCTTTTGGCATAGTGATGTCATCCCATTTATCCAAGTGAAGTTTCCCTCCACCCTTTACCCCCTCCTAAATAAAGTTAAATAAAGTGGATTTTATTCTTTTTATGATGGATCGAGAGACAAGATACAGATGAGCCCAGTATATCGAAATTTGTTGAAGGACCTCCTATGCGAGTATCAATCTGCCTCCCCTCGAGAGCCATCCGATGGAATAACTGTTAATTATTTTATAGATATTTTCAATAAGCCACAACCAATCTTCCACCCTATATTGAGTGGGCTTAAGTCTAAAACCCAAATATGTGAAACCCTGTTTAAGCATTGAGACTCTGAAATTAAAGATTTCTCCCACCAATTTTAAAAATTCTTGCTCCCCCACAGTGAACATGATAATGGATTTCTCCTCGTTGGCGATCATCCCAAAGGCCAATCCAAAATTCCTCAGAATGGACTTGATTTCCATCCAATATTGAATTTTGAGCATACCAAAAAATAACACATCATCCACAAAAATACTGTGTGATGCTTGTCTCTCCTTCATGACTTTTATTCCATGAAAGGTTTCTCTCGCAGCTTCTGCATTGATCTTTATGCTTAAGGAGTCCATACCTAGAATAAATAAAAGCGGTGATAGGGCACACCCCTTTTTGAGACCACGTCTCACATGAAAGAACCTAGAGGGGTTACTATTTATTAAGACCGTCATCAGTGCCCTCGTTATGTAGCCCATTATTCACTCCACTGACTCACACTTCATCCTGATCTTAAAGAGAATCATCCGCAGAAAATCCCAGTCCACCCTATCATATGCCTTTTTTAGATCAACTTTCATTACCATTTCCTTTAGATGTCTGGTGTGAATCGAGTGAATCACTTCTTGAGTTTTAGCCATAGCATCATGAATTAACATGTTATGGAGGAACCCGAATTGTTCCTTTGAAATGTGGTGGGATAGAACCCCCTTTATTCTTCCTAATATGATTTTTGATATGATCTTATAAAAATTATTACATAGGGAGATAGGGAGATAGTCCTCGAAAGTCCGCCACCCTTTCTTCTTTGGTATTAAGGTGATGAAAGTGGAGTTTATTATGCCATGGAAATGACCCTTAATCCTCACCTCCTCCACCTTATCCATGATGTCTTGAAGTAGATAATTTGAAAAATGGATGAATAACTCTAGCGCGCACCCATCCGGACCCGGTCTCTTATCCCATGCAAAGGACTTGAGCACACCTTCAACTTCAGACTGGCTTACTCCCATCCACAATGATGATTTTTCATTGTCTGTGAACATTAGGGGGTAATCCTCCACACCCAAAAATTGTTCCTCAATGATATGATACTCCCGAGCCTTGAACAGGTCTTCAAAATATTTCACTTCTTCCCTCTGTATCTTTTCAGTTTCATAATAACGTTCCCTATCCACCCCAATATCCTATATTGCATTCATATTATTTCTTCCACTTGCAAAGGCATGGAAAAATTTTGTATTTCTATCGCCCTCCTTTAGCTAAAGTGCACGGATTTTGAGCCGCCAAGACTGCTCCTGAGCAAGAAGAATCTTGTGCTTCTCAGTCTATAATATCCTGATTTTATCCCATTCCCTTTTTTTCTTCCGTTGTTTGGATGGAGGTATCAATATTGTTGGGAGTATTTGCTACTCAAGATGTATATGTATCTTCCATTGTGACATGCCTCATGTCTTTGGCTCAATGTGCTATTTCTTATATGATTGTGTCATTATATGTATTGTGGGGGATGTGGAGGGCTCACAATGATGTCATTTTTTAATGCAAATTTTTGGATACATATCATGTTTCTTTCTTCATGGAAATTGGCCCTTGGATCCCTAAGGCTCACTCCCACACCGATTCTTTGCTTGATCTGTCTGGTATCTTTCCCATATTTTACTTTGATGGGGCTGCTTCAGGAGGCATATGTGGCTGTGGTGTGTTCCTAATAATTGATCCCTCATGACATTACAAGTTTTTCTATTCTAGATGGAGGCGAGACAACATAAGGGCATAAATAATCACTTTATGGGGTGCTTTGCAATGTTCTTCATGGTTGATCTTGGAGCGGATTTCAATCTTTGGGGATTCTCTTATCCTAATCCAATGGATTATGGGAAAGTACAACTTAGAGGTTCCCCCCTTCTACAACTACAACTGGATGCTTCGTATATGGGATTTAAAGGTTTCTTTAATTGATGTCACCTTCCAACATGTATACCTAGAAAAAAATATTGAAGTGGATGCCCTTTCCAAACATGGTCTGTCCCTTTTCCCTGGGTTTCTTTCGAATATATTGTTGATGGAAATATATTTGGACACTTTTTTGAGATTTCAAAGTTGGTTTTCCTGTATTTTTTTCCTCCCCAAAGAGTTCCCTCCTTGGGCTCTATGTTTTAATTTTTAGCGGTGCTCTAGTGTCAAATACAGTGAGTTTTATTCTATGGTGATGATCAAACTGAATGGTTGTTGCACTTCTCCCATTTCTAATGGGGTTCTCTATTTTGAATTTTGAATAAGATTTTGGTCATCTAGTACCCCTTTGGGCAAATATGATGAATTTAAATGAACCATGCAGTTGTAAAACATTCCTCTTTTATAATAAAAATATGTTCAATTTTTTTAGAGAAGATATGGTGAATGTAAATGAACCATGCAAATGTAAAATATTCCTCATTTATAATAAAGCCATGTTCTATTTTTTCCCTCCTAAAAAAAATCACTACTTTTCTTTTCTCATATTCATGTCTTTATCAAAACAGAAATTCATTACTCATTTCTGATGCTGACGAGGTTGTTGCAACTTACCTACATACTAGTCATACACAATATTTCAGAAGGAGATAAATTTTTGACGTCAAAAGAGTATCAAAGTGGAAAATACACAAAATTTCAGAAGGAGATAAATTTTTACGTTAAAAGAATATGAAAGTGAAAAATAATGGAGGTTAATGAGTTGATAGAATTACACTTTGAAAATAAATTAATTAAAAATAAAGAAATTGCACATAATATTTCATTCGAAAATAAGGTTAAGGATAAAATATAATGAATTAATGAACTAAAACTAAATAATTATATTATTAAAATAAAAGGGATTATAAAGGAAATACACATGGATCACCAACAAACTATAAGAATTAATTAATTAATCAATGGGTTATTGGAAGTAATGTTTCGATGTGATGTTGTGAGTTGTCATTGTGAGTTCCCAAGCGTCACTCTAGAAGTTGTTGTTTCCTATGTATGATTTGTAGTCATGCTCTAGGTGCGTGGAAGTTAGACATATATGTCTTATATATTTGTAAATGTTGTGATGAATAAATATATCAAGTGTTGCGTGTAACCACTATCTGATCCCCCTCTATTTTTCTAACATGGTATCAGAGATGGGACTAACTTGACTCTCTCAAGGGAGGGACAAGAATATGTGAGGGACCGTGAGTGTTATTGTTTCTATACATATTAGTATAGATGTATGAGAGTTTATTTTTATTGTGTGAAATTTTTTTGTGATTTTGTGTTGTTAGATTTGTTTGTTTTTTTTAAACTTCTTCAAGCATCGTGAGATCCTTCCATTATCTTTCTATCTGTAAAGTTTTGTTTGTGCTTATCTTCCCAAAATCTGCAAAGGAGCTAAATTCATACCTAGTTGGTTTTGTCAAAATTGTGTGCAATGTCATATTATAAATTTTCAAAATCGTGCCCACGAACTATACATGTTTCTACATGGATATGGACTTGAGATCTGGTGCGGAGGAGTTTCAAGTGGCCAAGGATATATGTCAAAAGTGTTAAAATTGGAGGGATATCTCAATTTTTCGCTTATGTGGGGAAGATATCTTTGCATCAGATGTTTTTGTAGCAATCATGTGCCGATTTCAAATTTTGGAGTTCCTATTTTAAACATATTGAGTTTGGTCAACTCAATATGTGAGTGTAAGTTTGTTGAAATTGACCACCCTCACAAACGCTTTGTGAAGAGGAGAAAACTCCAAGTTAAAGATTGAACCAAATGAACAACTTTTGACCTATGTTTGTCTTTTGTGTTGTTCATATGGTTGTTCATGTGATATATCTTTAATGATTCTGGCAGCATTGATCAGAGTTCTAGCACAACACGGAGCAAGTTATGGTCCATGAGAAATGATGAATAAATATCAGAGATTTGAAGTCTTTTTTTAGTGATTAGATCTATTTGTTTGACAATATAACAATTTTACAGTTGTTCTAGGAAGTTAGAATGTTGAAATTTCTCATTTTAGATCCTAACTCATAAAATATTTATTTTTTATTGTGTGTTGTGTTGTGTTAGTCATCAGTAATTTTTTTCCTTTGTAGATGACTAAATGTCTATCCTAGATTTCTAGAAACAAAATTTATGAATCTTGTGAGTTCTAGAAATCTCACTGCCTTCATTATCCTTAGGATAAATTTTTCATTGTTATACTACTATATCATGTCATAGTTAGCCTATCACTCACAGAAGATCCCTAATGGACTCATGCCTCTCATCTTTGTCCCATTTTCACACCCATAAACCTCATTACTCCATTTTCCCCTTGCCTATGACTCCATTATCCAATTAGTGTTTTTGAGGGAAATTTTTCTTGGTTTCATGACCTCCATGGTTAAAAGATCAACAAGGATTTTATCCTGATGCTCTTACACCTCCTACTATCCTTAATATACCTTCATAAACACTTCCCATTACTCTTATCCCTCAAACTCATCATTTTTCTACAAAGCCTAGCCTATTGCTACAATTTGACACTTTTCGAGACTAGGCCTATGCTTTGCCCTTTTGGACCCTTTCCCCTCACTAAATTATTTAAATTCCACTTCTCCCTACTCTCTAACATCTATCCCTATCCCCCAAAATTTCCCCAAGAATTTAGACAACCCTTAACCCCTTCATTCCCCCCACTCTACAAGGCAGTCCTAAATCCCCTACACCAAACCCTAATTTCCTCTTCCAACTAAGCTAGGGTTTGCTATGAAAAGGATGCATAAGAGAAAAGTATCCATATGGTAGGTAATTTCAGTAATAATGAAGCCATACCAACTCATAAACATCATTCATCCATATTTTTCTAGGAATTCTTTCCAAGAGACAAGCCATGTGTCATACCCAGGTCAGTTTTTCTTCAAACTGTGTTTCTGACCAAACATAGATGAATTTGACAAAAGTGAGAGAGGTTTTTTTCCATCATAGGCCCAAGAAGAAAAAATTCCTTCCATTTTTACACAGGTATCATGGTTTAGAAGAAATGTCAAAACTAGAGGTGTCCTAGGAGAATTTCTGCACTGCTAGAGTGACCTTGGGAAAATTAGTTTTTATCACCGCTGGAGTGCCCAAATGACTTCCTTGATGAGTAAAATTACAACTATACTTGAATATATTTCCAATGAGCTATCATGAGCTCCATTTTGATTTGATGAAGGCATGCAAAAGTGGTCTGCAACAGCACTCTGCATTTCTACGCCATCATTCAATATTGTTTTACCAGTCTTTGGAAAATCAACCTTTGACAAGATCATCTACTTTAATCAGGAAAAAAAATATATATTTGGAAATTAGAAAAGTTAAGCTTTCCAATGAGCTATCATAGGCCCAATTGCGACACCAGGAATTCCTCCAAATTCCCTTTACAAAATGGTGTTGCACTCTTGGGAGGTGGTGTTGCGCTCCTGTGTGTTCAAGGCTGCCCAGGAGGACCAAACAGCCTGTGATGAGTTCCTGTGCATTCAGGGCTGCCCAGGAGGAACTGAAAGCTTGTGATGCACTCCTTTTTAATCACTCTATGCTCCTATATCCTCTCTCAATGTTTTTTTATACGTGATGTTGTGCTACTGTAGCGGCGCACTGCACGCCTGTCACGTGCATGACTGCCCACTTTTCAGCCTGCACTCGACTACATGTTTAGCAGCTGCCAGAAGACCCGACCCCGCATGCAGAGAGTGCCCATGCTATGCTTCTAGGTGTGCAGCGTGCAGAAGTTTCCTGTTATGTATATTTTATTAATTATTAGTTAGATATAGTTATCTTAGGTTTTATTAAGTGAAAGGGCATGATCAAAGATCATGCCTCTTCGCCAAGGGACACCATAAGGCTATATTTAAAGCCTTGGTGATTCCCCATTGTAATCATATTTCATATTTTATTTTATTAATACATATATATATATATATATATATATTATTATATGTATATTTATTCCTTCTTCTTTTTTTTAAAACAAATGTTGCTGCCCAAAGCACTTGGTTTTAAAAAAATCTGCAATTCTAGAATTTTCTTGTAATTCCTTAATTCTGGGTGATCACACAGATCCTGAAGAGCGATGGCTATGATACCAATGGAATGTAAAAACTTTGGTAAACTTTACAAGTATATATTATTATTGATAAAAGATGAAAGATGATTACAATGGGGAATCACCAAGGCTTTAAATATAGCCTTATGGTGTCCCTTGGCGAAGAGGCATGATCTTTTATCATGCCCTTTCACTTAATAAAACCTAAGATAACTATATCTAACTAATAATTAATAAAATATACATAATATTTCCCAACCACGTGCAGAAGACACCCGACAATGCGTTCAGGAGGTACCTAGAGCAAACACGACAGCGTGCAGCAGGTGACCTGCTGTGCTCCTAGTCGTTCAGGAGTTGCCCGACAGGGTTTAAAAAGTTGCCAGCCACCCGACTCAGCATGCAGGAGTGCCCGTGCTGTGATCCTAGGCATGCAGCGTGCAGAGAGTGCCCGTGCTATGCTCCTAGGCATGTAGCGTGCAAAATATTCCCAACGACGTGTAGAAGGTGCCCGACTGACCCACGCTACACTCCTGTGAAATTTTACTTCAGCTATGGGATTTTTAAGAGGTATTTAGGATTTTTCCATCCTTTTCTATTGCCTAAAGGTAAAAATGATCAAGATACAAGAAATGATGAAGAGGCAAGTTTTGAAAAACCAAAACAGTGAGCTAGAAAGTGAACAAGAAGATAAGGTCAGTGATAGTAAAGATAACACAAAGGCTGAAGATGATGAAAAAACAGAGACAAATTATGATGACAAAGATGGAGGTGACAACCAAGGAACAAAGGTAGATTCTGATGGTAAAAACAGTGATTATAAAGAGGAAAGCAGTGTAGAAGAAGGAAATGACCCCATAGAAAATGAAAATGATGATAACCAAGGAACTAAAGTAGATTTTGATGGTCAAAACAGTGATTTTGAAGACAAAGACAATCAGCACAACCATGAGAAAGAAAAAAAAAATGCAAAGACAGAGGCAAAGTTTGAAGAAGATGACAGTGGGAAAAACAACATGGGAAAGGATGACAATGATGAAGGTAAGGACAGTGATGCTAGCCTGGGTGAAAGTGAAAAGACCTCCCAAGAAGAAATTCAAGAACAAGATGAAGAGAACACAAATGAAAATATCATTGATAAGAAGAAAATCAGTCCTAAGGTTGCCCATGATGAAATGAAACATGCTAAACTTTGATTTTCGCCCTATCACTTATCAAAGAGGATCAAGGAAAATGTTTGTTGCCTCCAAGAGGAAAGGGACTTTGCCATCTACATCAACTCAGCCATTGGAAAAATGACACAAATGAAGATAAAGGAATTGATGGGCACTTATGAGGAGAGTATTGATGAGGGAGGTCAAACTAGAAGGACACCTAGAATTATGGGTCTAGGGAAAGCATTGGCAAAGCAAAGAGAAGAAAAATCAGCCCTTGCGGAACAACCCCCTCTCAATGAACTACTTGCAATGGAGATTGAATATGATAGGGAATAATGGCTTGAAAGGGATAACATATACCTTGAGGCCAAGGTAGACAAGGCTAATAAATACTTGGAGTTACAAAGAAGAATGACTAAGCATTATGCCTAAAGAAATCAATTTGCAAGGGTCAAATTGAAGAAGGCTCAAGGCAAGCTCTCGGCAACAAAATAGGAAAGAGACCAAGCTAGGCTTGGAATCTTGGCCCAAGCTTGTCTACATTTTTTCCAGGACCCATGAGGCACTCATCCACCCAATTTGGAAAAAATTGAACAACTTTTTGTTTTTTGCAAAATTTTGAGGCTAGGAGCGCAGCACACCCTGTGCTGCGATTTTTCCTAGGGAATATTCAAGAAGAAAGGTTTACATTTTAGGATTCCTCATCATGAGAGGAGCATTCTCACCAATTTTTAGCTCAATTGGAGTTGTTTTGGTCCCCAAAAAGGGCCAAAAACACTCATTTTTTTACCATTCTGCCCACTTTTCTGAGCATGTTTTGCGCTACTTGAAGTCTTGGAATTTTTACATTTTGGACAGGTTTAAGAGGTCATATTGAACAAATAAAGTTTGATCTAGAAATTATACTTCAAGGGATTTCCAACCAGCCATCACGAAACCTTTTCCGACATCGGGAAGGTCTCCAAAACATTGCTGCAAAAAGGCCTATTTTTCCTGTCTCTGTGCTGCGCTCCTGGCATAAATTTAAATTTTGACATAGTGTGCTGCGCTCCTCTGATTGACAAGGTAGAATGTGCGTTTAGCAAGTTTTTATGTACTTTTCAGAGCCTAAAAGTCAATCTAATTACTATATATAGTCGAAAAGATATTTGTTTAGATATTTTTGTGCCTTGGGCCTTGCAAGGCCTCAAGGACAAATTAGGATATTTCTTGTTGGCCAATAGGCTTCTAGATACTCTCTTAGATCTTTCTTCTCCTTGCATGATAAATAGAGCATGGAGATTCATTTTAAATTTTGGGCTTTGATGTGTTTAAGAGCAATACATGGTTTTTCAGAAGTTGATGAACAATCTAGTGTTGTGGAGCTTGTGGATGATTTTCCTTGGTTGATTATGAGGAAGGCTTGCTTACAGGATTACTGAGTTTAGTTAATGGTGAAGTATCTCTCATTTTTTCATGTTTTTTATTGTTTTTCATATGTCCATATTTCTATATTTCAATAGCTCAGAAGAGTATAGGATGAGAAATGTTGTTAGAGGCACCTCAATCCCCCTCTTTGCTATTGTATTTTTGTTTTCTTTTACTGGGTTAGCTTAAGGGATTCTTAGTTTCTCCTTAGGCCCACCTAAGCTTGTTTATTTCATTAATAGATTAATATGCTAGTTTACAAACATGATTCATGGTAAGCCCTGCTTGTTTTATGCTATCTAAACTCTATCCTGAAATCTCTCTTTGATGTATTGATTGATTAGGTTAAGCCAAATAGGTCTTGTTTCTATATTGCCCTTTATATATGCTTATCAGTTTGCCTCAAAGTTATTTATAGTTTAATGAATGATTTTTAGGAATTCCCTCTTCATTTATTGATAATATTTGTCTCTTATATGTTTTCAAATCTTGAAAGTAGAATCATTGAAGTTAGATAACTTGTCTTACTTCATTTTCTCCACTGGATTGTATATCTTGAATGTGTATTTGTTTAAAAGTATTGTTATTGAGTAAATGGTGCACCCTATCTCATACCCAGTACCTTTTTCTTATCAGTATTCAAGATCTCTCTATTCATAGGTATTTGAAAAAGGATTCTTAACTGCCCTTTTCCGTACCTTGGTTCCCAAACTTAATTTCAACTTTCACCTCATACATAAACTTTAAAGATCCATTAACTACACTAGATTTTCCCTTTTATGTACCCCGATTCATTATCAAGATATCAATGATTTCATAGACTCCATAGCCCAATTGATTTGATAACCTCTCACTCCACCTATCCTACTTGATCATCTTACCCCAACCAAAACAAACCACAAACCTACACTTAACAGCTAGCTTAAAATCTACCATTCAAAGAGAACAAGTTCACATCCTTCACATAATAGAGAGAGCGCTCTCTGAGTCCAGGAAGGCTAGGTCCTAGGATTCTAAGAACTGGTATGATGTTACCCTGTCCTTTGGTTTACCAATCTTCCAAATCATGGGACACTAACATAATGGCGATCACGGTGGGACCTTCTGAGTTAGTGACAATCTAAGTACCCCTTAGGACTCCAGAATCCCTTGATTAAATAATATCCTATGATTTATAGCTACTTCATCGCTATCACTAACACAATGGTGATCATGATGCAAACTCTGATGTCAATGACAATCTAATTATCCCTTACGACTTCAGAAACCTTCACCAAATCATAGAAAACTCAAGTTAACAGCCAAACAGTAGAATATATTTGTTTCACCATTCTAGCAAAGTGATGAATCAACTATAGGACACTCTCACAAACCTTAGGGCTACATAAAGAAACTCATAGAACCCCAAAAACATCCCTAGATTGGTTTTTTGTTAGTTATCGGTGGTGGACCATAAACACATATCCTTAAAAAAGCAAAAAACATCCACCTAGCGACTCCACTAGCCTCCAGTAGGCCTAATAACCCCCTAGTCCTCACAGAATCCCCTAGAAATGAGTAAATCAATCCTAATCATGCTAATGGTGGATAGCAAAGTTTAAATCTTCCACCCGGCGACTCCACAACTCTCAATAGACCAAAAGACTCCATTGGTGGAGAACTCTAGACTAGTTGAAAAGGCACAATGATCCTTTCTAATTAAGAAACATGGATCCAAGGATACAAAGGAGATATGCTCCCATGAGTAGAGATCATATCCCTAGATTCCCACACAAAATGCCTGAAATAAATTGGATAAAAAAACTACCTATATTTCAAGATGAAAATTTTGGTGACCCCTTGTTACATCTCATCAAATTTCATATACACATATGGAGGTTAAAGGTTGAATGGCATGAGGACTGCCTCATGAAATGTTTATGGAAACATTAGAAGGTAAGGCAAGAAATTGGTATGAATGGCTAGAACCTGGCATCTTGTTTTCTTTGAAGGATTTCCACAAGGTATTGTATAAACACTATATAGGGTATTGTCCATCTCTATCATTAGCTGAAAATTGTTGTGATAAATCTGAAGACCTCATATAATACCTTGTGAACATTGATAAATATTTAGGAAATTGGCATCCTGGAGATTTATTAGAAGAACTCCATGCATTTCATTCTCAAGGTAGCTATCATGACATCCTAGAGGAGTTAGTTGAGGAAGAACCCAATCAAGAAATAAAGGAAAACCCACGAGATCTCTCTAAAGGCACAAGTGATGGTTCACCATCTCTTATAGGTGAGGCTAAAGAAGACATTCAGCCTCAAAACCAGCCTTCACAAGAGAAAGAGAACTGTTGTAGTATTATCCAGAGGAAGAGAAAAATGACTACTCCCTTAACTGAAGAGGAAGTAAATCAGATGATAAACACATAGCCAGCCTCTAAACCTTAATGTGAACAAAAAAATTATGTTCCTCCTCCTACTAATGCCATCTACCATAAATCAGAAACTAAACTTGTAAATTAGTTCAAAGAAGAACAAACTAGTAACCCAATATGTTTGATTGGTGAGATTATTTATGTTGATGATTCTCCAAATTTTGATCAGTCTGATGATGATGATGTTGTCGAAACAGAAGCTAACCTTGCAGAGCCATCAGTAGTTGGTTTGTGGGAAGAAGATCAATAGCATCAGCTTGAAAAAAGTAATCACCCAATACAAGTCACCTATGACATTGATGAGGAAAGCCTTGAAATTTTAGAAGTAAGTGAGGAGTCTCTGACTCTTTGCTCTACTTCACTTCAGTCCATCAAAAATAGTTTTCATGTGATTGGAAATTAGCAGTCTTTCAATTTTGATGATGAGGTTGGGAAATCTAATGAGTTTCTTGAACCAGTTGTTAATAAAAAGCCTTTTCCTGAAAGGGATGAGGAAATTAGTTGGGACACGGAATCCTCTTCAGCTTCAGATTTGCAACCACCAAGTCCCATTGAATATCAAATTGTAGATGAAGGCTTAGAAGTTTACAATCTCATAAGATTTGCTGCACTTCTTTCTCAAGAATACTTACTACCAATAAATACTCCTACTAATTAGCATGATGGCCTTCACACTGAATTCAGCCCACTTAATCAGAGCATATTAGGTTTTCTAGAGGATAAAATTGTAATATATGATGAGTCTACCAGTTCAGATGAGCATGAGGAAGAGGTGGAGTTTCTTTCCCAAAAGAGCCTCAAGCATAGCCAAGTAAAAGAAGGAGTAGTCTTGAATGAAGCTTATGTCTCAAGTCCTCAAGATCAGGAATCATTCAAAGATCCATTTATTTTTTTCCTTGAGAAATCTAAAAGAGGAGTGTTTTCTGCCAAGAACAGTTTGATGCAAGGTTTAAAGAAAATTTTAGGCACTATTGTTCAAGCACAAGTGAGGTGCAAGTGGCCTTTTGATTTCTTCAGCATCCTCAAAGAGTTGAACCAAGATCACCCATGCAATCATCTACTTGACTAGTTATATTGGAAAAGAGAGTTCACCAAATAAATGTCTATCATGTATAGGTTAGATTAGGATAGATGAGCATGAAAAATAAGCTTAGCCCTATGAGAATATTTTTAGTTTCAAATTGTTTTGAGAAAAATGAAAACACAAAAACACATAAAAATGGAAAAAGAGGGAAGATTTCAAAAGAAGGTACGGCCCCATACCCAAAAAATAGTGATACTGAAAGTGTGCAAGCCTAAATGCCACTACTTATTCTAAAAATAAGGTCGTGTTCATTCATCTAGCATAATCATGGCTGAGCATGTTTTAAATTTATTATTAATAGGTTAGTGAAAGAATATTGGTCAAATCATTTAAGCTGACCTGTCAAAAGAGAATAGATTAGGAATGAAATATACTGGTTCCACGTGCTTAAATTTGAACCAAGGAGAAGGATAGGGATGATTATAAAATGATGAAACATAGCCCTCACACCTTCTAGTTTTGTTTTCTTATAAAAATAATGTTTTTGTGTAGTTTGTCTCAAATGCAACAACTCATGATGAATCAGATTGCCTAATCCTAGTTCAATTCATGCTTTAAATTTCTTGTCAATAGCTTAGAGAATGAATTCTGTCATACTGCTTAATCTTGACAGTCAAATAGTCTAGGTAGAGAATAAGAAGAGTTCACTACAATAGTTTAAACTCTTGGAAGAAATAAGTGTAGAAGTAGATAGTTTTTTTTTTCTTTCAAAAGAAAAAATGTCAATGGGTTTTCCAGTTCAAGTGCACCCAAGGAAGAAGAAATGTTAGGCAAGTAGGTTGGATTGGTAGAGATGAAGTTTAACTAATCATGTTTTCAAATTATTGAAATCAAAACTTCAAGGAAGCATCAACAAATGAAAGAAGAAAATTTTTCCCAATGGATGAGGCACTGGTCACGATAAACTAGAGATCTGAAGTTCTGGACACCTCCTGAAAAGGAGCTGCCCTCCCCAAGTGGAGCCACTATTAGTCATCAGTGATTTTTTTCCTTTGTAGATGACTAAATGTCTATCCTATATTTTTAGAAACAAAATTCATGAATCTTGTGAGTTCTAGAAATCTCACTGCCTTCATTATCCTTGGGATAATTTTTTCACTGTTCTACTACTATATCATGTCATAGTTAGCTATCACTCATGGAAGATCCCTCATGGACTCATGCCTCTCATCTCTGTCGTATTTTCACACCCATAAATCTCATTACTCTATTTTTCCCTTGCCTATGACTCCATTATCCAACTAGGGTTTTTGAAGGCAATTTTTCTTGGTTTCATGACCTCTATGGTTAAAAAATCAACAATACTTGTATAATGATGATGTTACACCTCATCCTATCCTTAATATACCTTCATAAACACTTCCCATCACTCTTATCCCTCAAACTCATCATTTTTCTACAAAGCCTAGCCTATTGCTACAATTTGACACTTTTCAAGACTAGGCGTGTGTTTTTCCCCTTTGGACCCTTTCCCCTCACTCAATTCTTGAAATTCAACTCCCCCATAATTTCTAATATCTATCCCTATTCCCCCAAAATTTCCCCAAGAATTTAGACAACCCTTAACCCCTTCATTCCCGCCCCTCTACAAGGCAGTCCTAAATCTCCTACACCAAACCCTAATTTCCTCTTCCAACTAAGCTAGGGTTTGCTATGAAAAGGAGGCATAAGAGAAAAGGATCCATATTGTAGGTCATTTCAGAAATCATGAAGCCATACCAACTCATAAACATCATGCCTCCATCTTTTTCCAGGAATTCTTTCCAAGAGACAAGCCATGTGTCACACCTAGGGCCAGTTTTTCTTCAAACTATGTTTCTGACCAAAAAGAGATGAATTTGACAAAATTGAGACACATTTTTTTCCATCATAGGCCCAAGAAGAAAAACCTCCTTCAGTTTTTACACAGGTATCATGGTTTAGAAGCAATGTCAAAAATACAGGTGTCCTAGGAGAATTTTTTCACTTTGGAGTGACCTTGGGAAAATTAGGTTTTCTCATAGCTGGAGTGCCGAAATGACTTTATAGATGATTCAAATGACAAGTATACTTGAATATATTTCCAATGAGCTATCCTGAGCTCAATTTGGATTTGAGGAAGGCATCCAAAAGTGGTCTGCAACAGCACTCTGCATTTTTGCACCATCATTCAGTATGTTTTGACTAGTCTTGGGAAAATCAACTTTTGACAAGGAATATCTACTTTAATCAGGAAAAAAATTATATATTTGAAAATTATAAAAGCTAATCTTTCCAAAGAGCTATCACGGGCCCAATTCTGACATTAGGAAGGCCTCCAAATGCCCTCTACAAAATGGTGTTGCACTCGTGGGAGGTGGTGCTGCACTCCTATGCGTTCAAGGCTGCTCAGGAGGACCCGACAGCCTGTGTTGCACTACTGTGTGTTTAGCGCTGCCCAAGAGGACTCGACAGCCTATGATGCACTCCTATGTAATTGCGCTATGCTCTTGTCTCCTCTCTCAGTGTTTTCTTCTACGCGGTGTTGTGCTCCTGTAGCGGTGCGTTGCGTGCCTGTCACGTGCACGACAGCCCACCGTTCAGCCTACACTCGACTACCCATTTAGTAGCTGCTAGAAGACTCAAACCCACGTGTAGAGAGTGCATGTGTTACTCTCCTGGGTGTGCAACATGGATAAGTTCCCCAACCACGTGCAGAAGGCACCCGGAAGTGCGTTTAGGAGGCGCCTAGAGCAAACACGACAGCGTGCAGCAGGTGACCTGCTACGCTCCTAGCCGTTCAGGAGTTGCCTGACAGGGTTTACCAGCCACCCAAATCAGCGTGCAGAAGTGCCCGTGCTGCGCTCCTGGGTGTGGAAAGCCCAGAGAGTGCCGGTGTTGTGCTCCTAGGCGTGCAGTGTGTAGAAGTTGCCCAATGACGTGAAGAAGGCGCTCGACTGACCCATGCTACACTCCTGTGAAATTTTACTTCAACTATGAGAGTTTTAAGAGGTATTTAGGATTTTTCCATATTTTTCTATTTCCTAAAGGTAAAAATGATCAAGATGCAAGAAAATGATGAAGAGGCAAGTTCTAAAAAACAAAAACAGTGAGCTAGAAAGTGAACAAGAAGACAAGGTCAGTGATAGTAAAGATAACACAGAGGCTGAAGATGATGAGAAAACATAGACAAATCATGGATACAAATATGGAGGTGACAACCAAGGAAAAAAGGTATATTATGATGGTAAAAACAGTGATTAAAAAGAGGAAAACAATGTAGAAGAAGGCAGTGACCCCACAAAAAATGAAAATGATGAAAGCCAAGGAACATAAGGAGATTTTGATGGTAAAAATAGTGATTTTGAAGACAAAGACAATAAGCACAACCATGAGAAAGAAAAAAAATAAAATGCAGAGATAAAGGCAGAGTTTGAAGAATATGACAGTGAGAAAAACAACATGGGAAAGGATGACAATGATGAAGGAAAGGACAGTGAAAGTGAAAAGACCTCCCAAGAAGACAGTCAAGAACAAGATGAAGAGAGCACAAATGAAAATATCATTGATAAGAAGAAAAGCAGTTCTAAGGTTGCCCATGATGAAATGAAACATGCTAAACTTTGATTTTCTCCCTGTCACTTATCAAAAAGGATCAAGGAAAATGTTCACTGCCTCCAAGAGGCAAGGGAATTTTCCATCTACATCAACTTAGCCATTGGACAAAGGGCACAACTGAAGATAAAGGAATTGATGGGAAATTATGAGGAGAGTAGTGATGAGGGAGGTCAAACTAGAAGGAGGCCTAGAATTATGGGTCTAGGGAAAGCATTGGCAAAGCAAAGAGAAGAAGAATTAGACCTTGCGGAACAACTCCCTCTCAATGAACTACTTGCAACGGAGATTGAAAATGATAGGGAATCATGACTTGAAAGGGCTAACATACACCTTGAGGCCAAGCTAGACAAGGCTAATAAAGAACTGGAGTTACAAAGAAGAATGACCAAGCATTATGCCCAAAGAAATCAATTTGCAAGGGTCAAATTGAAGAAGGCTCAAGGCAATCTCCCGACACCAAAAGAGGAAAAATACCAAGCTAGGCTTGGAATACTGGCCCACTAGTACAAAATCGCTAATTAGTTACTAAAAAAATGACTAAAATTTGCATATAAACGACTATTTTTCGGTCGGTGACCAGTAGTAGCTAATTTACAGTATCTTATAACGCGACCAACTTTTAGTCGTTTTTAGCTTAGTCATTAATTGGTTATCTCAATTTTGTTGTCTATTAGTATATTTGGTCATTAATTTAGTCACTAATTTAGTATTAATTTAGTCACTGATTTAGTCATTAATTTAGTCATTGATTTGGTCATTGTTTTAATCATTCATTTGGTCATTAATTGTGACAATTAATGACCAAATATACAACAAAATATATTACTATATAATCACCTGAGAAAACCAATTAATGACCAAATAAATATGACCAAAATGTTGGTCGTGTTATAAGATACTGTAAATTAGCTACTAATAGTCGTATATATGTGAAATTTAGTCATTATTTGTAATCACAAATTTATCATCTGCAGTGGTCATTTATCATTTTTTAGTAGTTTCATATTCATTATATAAACGACTAATTTAGTAGTTTAAATTCATTTCATTTAATTTCATTAATAATCATTATAAATGACTAATTTAGTCGTATATTTATTTTATTTGTGTTCATCATTAATCAATATAAACTACTAATTTAGTAGTTTTAAATTGATTTTATGTGTTCATTATTAATCAACATAAATTAATTTGTATGATTTAAAAAATATCATACAATGTACATGTTCATCTAATATGAAAACGTAAAGTTGCATATGTTAATTACAATACTAAACAATATCAAATGCAATTATAAATAATTTCAACCACATAAATTATATTATATGAAATGTTAAAGTCTTACAATGAGTTTCCAACTTAATATTGGTTGGACTACAATTTACACATGAAATGATGTTTCATCACTTCAAAACATTATCATTGCGTTGCCAAGGCATTGCACATGAATTCACCAACTCTGAAGACCTGACCATCAATATCTATGTGTGTCTTATGCGGTATATTAGCTCTAAGGGTATCACCAGACCAGTTCTCTTCTCTCTCTTTTTTTACATTTGTCGCTCCAATGTTATTGCTCTCCTCTTTCTTCAATTTCTACTTCTTACCATCAATACTAAGTTCATTTTCTGAAAACAAAAGAAAATACAATGCAGAGTGTAAGACATGAACGACAATGAACACTAGAATATGAATTAAATTTGACTATAAATAGTTTATACGACATATACCTTAACATTAGCAATGTCAAAGCCATTTTTCCCCATACAAATAAGAAACTCGAACAAATTTTCTTCAGTTGAGCAATAGTGGCCGCTATAATGTGGCCAGATGACCTGTATAAACAAAGCAAATAAAATGTCACAATATATAGAAAAGAACACCTTAGTAACTTAGAATTCAACCTTCAGGGAAAGCTTAGGAACAATAATGTCAAGTAAGTTATATGCTAAAAAACTCAATTTGTAGACAACTTGTGAAAACAAATAATACGAGGTGTGATGTTTAATCCTTGTCATTTTATTCGCAAAAACATTTCATTTCCTAACACATGAACTTGGTCAAGTATATAAACAACATGTGCTCAAATAACAACATGAAAGTAAACTTTTTTTATATTCATGAAGATATTTTACCACAAAATAGCTATAAGGATTCCAATAAATATCGTGTAATACTAATTTCATCTTCAAACTTTGGTTGTTTAAATGGACATGATACCAAGTATTTTCAATTTCACAGTTAAACAACAAAACAAAATCAAAAGAAACGTCCAAAATAAATCAAACAATAAAGAGAAGATATCATGGAATGAAAATTGCAATTATAAAAAAATTGTTTACCTGTCCACCGATTTCGTGTCTAGCATTCGTAAAACATTTGCTTGCCCAAAATAACCCTGAGGTGAAATAATTAAAACATTAAAAGCCATATGAATCCCTACTAGAAACATTTCCAAAGTTGATGGCGCATGTGCCTAAAGGATCTCTAACAACAAATGAATCATATTCAAGACGTGTTATGCATTGTCTCCCCATATTGCAAGTGAATTCACCAACTTTGAAGACTTGACCATCAGTCTTTATGTATGTGTCTTATGCAAGATATTGGCTCGAAGGGTATCACTAGAACCATCTCTTCTCTCACTCTTTTTGCATTTCTCGTTCCAGTGTTATCGTTCTCCTCTTTCTTCAATTCATACTTCTTACCATCAATAATGAGTTCCTTTTCTGAAAACAAAAGAAGATACAATGCAGAGTGTAAGACATGAAAGATGATGAACAATATAATATAAACTGAAGTAGACTAAACTATTTATACGACATATACCTCAACATCAACAATGTCAAAGTCAATTTTCCCCATAAAAGCAAGAAACTCGAACAAGTTTTCTTCAGTTGGGCGATAGTGGCCACTATGTAGCCAAATGACCTATATAAACAAAGAAAATAAAACTTCACCATAAAAAAAACACCTTACTAACTTAGTATTCAACATTCAGGGAAAACTTAGGCACAGTCATGTGAACTAAGTTACATGCTAAAAAACTCGAGTTGTACATAACTTGTGAAAACAAATAATATGAGATGTGATGTCTAATCATTGTCTTTTTATTCACAACAACATTTCATTCTCTAACGCATACACTTGGCCAAGTATATAAAAAACATGTGTTGAAATAACAACATGAAAGTAACTTTTTCTAATAGTCATGAAAATATTTTAACACAAAACAATTAAAAAGGTTTCAATCAATATCATGTAATACTAATTTCATCTTTAAGCTTTGGTTGTTTAAATGGAAATGATATCAAGTATTACTGGAGAGCTTGCCGAATTATCCACAGTCTTACGAAACACTTGTCGACGTTTCAAATCCCAACGGGGATCCATCTTCAGGACTTTGGAATACACTTGGCATTCGAAACGTCGACAAGTGTTTCGTAAGACTGTGGATAATCCGGCAAGCTCTCCAGTAAACAATAACCACAGGAACTTGAAAACCAAAAGATATCAAGTATTTTCAATTTCATAGTTAAAAGACAAAACAAAATCAAAAGAAATGTTCAAAATAAAATCAAACAAAAAAGAGAGAATATCATGGACTGAACATTGCAATTATAAAAAAATGCCTTTCCACCGATGTCTTTTCTGGCATTCATAAAAACATTTGCTTGCCCAAAATAACCATGAGGTGAAAGAATCACAACATAAAAAAGCATGGAAACCCCTCCTAGAAACATTTCCAAAGTCAATGGCTTAGGTACTTAAAGGATCTCCAACATCATACGAATCATATCCAAGACATGATTTGCATTGTCTCCCCATCCTTTTTCCATTCACATTTCTTGTAACCTGCCCACAACAGAGTCAAGTAACAAATAGAGTTTTTGAAATATTTACACAAGGAGCAAGATGTGCAAGTAGAGTTTCTAAAATATGAAGCAAGGTGCAAGTCTTCAGTGAATTTGACAAATAATTATAAGATTAAAACATTTATATGGTGGATGAAAAGCAATTGGAGGTAAAGAACGTGTTGATGAAAAGTAGTTGGAGGTAAAGAACACATCAAATACAGAGGGCCATTTCTCCATTACGAAAAGATGATAGAATAAGACTATGTCATGTTGATCTTATTGTTGATTTATTTAAAAAGGTGATAAACATATTCTAATGTCTAAGTTTGAGATTTGCAAATATTTCCTTTCCAGACTGAATTACTATGACTTTCCACGATATGAAATCAAGTATAACACCTTCACTATTTCTCAAAGCCACGAAATATAAAATGAGAATAAGTACAAAAGCAACAAACATACACCAAATAGGCAGTGCCCAATTATAAATTGAAAGTAATATATTGACTCATAACTTGAAACTTATGCTGACAATTTCAACCATGCAGATTACTTTTTCAATAATATGTGGCTTATGTAGAATATAAGCAATAAATATATGTTGAGATATATTCTAAGTAAATATTGTTAGACCATTAAAAAAAAATCTTGTGTCCAAAACAAAGTACCGAGAATATTGTAAGCATTTGCCAATTTGTTTAGAGTGGCCTTTCTTATTTAACCATCATGTTCTGTTGTCAGAGTAGCAACACTGTTAATTTTGGTCAACTAGGTCCAAACTCCAAGTTGCACTGCTCATATGATGATGATTATATTTTTGTTGGATTCCTCTTTCATAGAGGTGCAAGATTGATCTAAAAATCATCTTGTTTGGATGAAAACATATATTTGATTTTATTTTCCACACATGTGCTACGTCGGCTAGATTTTTAATGTAGGGTCAGAAGCCGAATAGATGTGTCGCACACCCTCACTGATTGATATAAATTGGAGAGATATGATGTCCATTTCATCATCATCTCATCACACACATTCCTCATGATCTAATTGGTTCGTATAGCCTAGAAGAGACTTCTCACTCTCCCACATGTGAATATGGATGCCGGAAATATGGATGATGCCGGAAATCTGGATGTCGGAAATATGGATGCCGGAAATGGATGCCATAAATATGGATGATGCCAAAAATATGGATGCCAGAAATGATGCCAGAAATGGATGCCGAAAATATGGATGATGTCGAAAATCTGGATGAGGGATTCTTTTGTTGACTTGCGTTGACTTTTGGAGCTGTCTTTGAGGGGTGTGTGTGACGCTTGGAAGGTTGGAAGATCTGATGTTGAGAAAGACTTTTCTGGATGATGCATCCTGTTGACTGTCGTAACGCACATCACTCTCTATCATTGCTGGACAAGAAGAATTGTAAAATCTAATCTACATTATTTGGCTTGTCTTCTGTTGATCTATTATTATGTTCTATCGGCATTTTACTTTAATGTTTATGTGTTGAATTGGGCCTATAATAAAGATTAAAGTAAAATTGCATTAAGCATATAGAACATACCATGTTTATATAAAATTAACATGGTATCAGAGCTGAGGTGAAGACAAAGTCCAAGATAGTGTGAAAAGAAATCACCAAAGAAGAAGTCTTGTCAAGGACCAATGGTCTGATGATAAGTTGACTGACAAGTCTGCTTATCATGCATGGAAGATGTCCTTGGATTTGGTATTAGAAGATCAAGATTTCATGGACTATGTGCAGGGGAAGATTCATGAGCATCCATCATATTTTATGAGGCTCACAGAAATAAGGAATGATCTCCTTGCCATAGGAGAAGTAGTTGATCGAGAGCTTGTCCTCATTGCTCTTGGAGGACTTCCTCGAGACTGGTATGTATTTCATACTACGATTCTTAATAATAAGATGATTCCTGATTTTGATGAATTTTTGACTAGATGCACTCAAGAGGAGACAAGAATGATGGAGAGAGAACATCCCTCTAATGGAAATAGAGGTGACCCTACTACCTTCGCCGCTCATGCAAAGAAGAAGAACCATAGTGGCCCGAGAAATCAAAACCATGGTAGAGTGGGGCACAAATGAAGGAAGGGAAGATGTTACACTTGTAACAAGTCTGGTCACTATGCAAGAGAGTGCCCCAATAGAAGGGATTCTCTCAGAGATGATGACAACGACAACTTCAGGGGGAATGGCAATCAAAGGAACAACAGGTTCAAAGGAAAAAGGAAGGCTCCCTTTAATTGTAGTGGAAATGGGCAACCTTTCAATAGGTCAAGAAATTCCAGGTACGGTGAGTCTAATGTTGTTGATAATAAGAAAAATGAATATATTCTTGTATTTTCCCTCTCTGTTACATCTCCTCCCGGTACCCTGGATGTCTAGTTGATTGATAGTGGTGCTTCAAGGCACCTCACTGGTTATAAAGAAGCCCTCTCTGATTTGATTGAGAAGGATACTAATTAAGAAATTATCATTGGAGATAATGCCACATATCTCATGAAAGGGATAGGGACTGTGACCCTTCATCTATCTCAAGGTCAGGTCGTTTGTTTACAAAATGTGTTGTACGTACCTGATTTGAAGAAGAACCTTATGTCTATTTCGGCAATGGAAGGCAAAGGGTTCAAGGTGGCATTCGTTGATGGAAAGGTACGCATCTGGAAGAGGAACTTCAAAGAAGCTCTTACTATTGGTTTTAGAGTTGATACACTCTACTCTGTTGGAGGAAGTCCATTGGGGGGCTATGTGATGTGATACAACTCTTCAAACAGTGTTATGGCATCGAAGGTTTGCACACCTTCATTACAAAGCCCTTCCCGAAGTAAGGAAGGTGGTAATGGGGATGCCCGAATTTAAAGATGATCATGAAGGTATATGTTAGAATTGTGCCGAAGGGAAGCATACAAGGGGACCATTCCCCTCAAGTGTCATAAAGACCACCGATATCTTGCAGTTTATACATTATGATTTATCTCATATGCTGCCCGTGACATCCTTGGGAGGATGTTTCTATTACATGACTTTTATAGATGACTTCTCCCGCAAGACCTGGATATATTTCTTGAAGAAGAAGAAGTTACAGGACTGTGTTTAGTAGTTACAGGATTGTGTGAAGTGCTAAGTATAATAAGTGTGCTCAATGAAGTAATGCAACACAAGTAAGGGTATCATTAGAGTATAAAAATGGTGGACTGTTCATCGAAAGGAAATAAGACGTGTGTGTATGTTGAAGACCAATGAGCAAGTTAAAGTGAAGGTGCAAGGTGTGCACAGGATATTCTATAACAAGGTGTTGATATCTTAGTAAGGATCACATACAGTCGGAGAAGGGAAATACAGTTAGACCGAGCTCTCTAGTCCTGGTGTAGAAAAGAGCAGGACGGTGCAGGATAGTGCAGAAAAGAAGGACCAGCTTAAAGATTCAATGAAGAAGCAGTGACAAGGTCTTGGAGGCATACAAGGGTCAAGGGTTTGTGTCATGGTCATGGTGCTCATCATCTAAAAGTCTATAATAAGAATTTCTTGTGGGTTTTCCTCTCCAAGAAGGAGAGGTTTTGGCCCTAGCTCGAAGAGCCTAAATTTGTGTCTCTTGTGTTTTGGTAATTGACTTGATGAAATACATAATAAGCTAAGAAGAGAAGACATAAGTAAAAGAAATAAGCTAACAAGTAATTATCAAGAAGAGAATTTGAATTAAACCTAGCCCTACCTAATTCTCAACAAAGGCACACACAAACATTAAAGACAGTCACAAAGAAAAATTATTTTTACCACCTTAGAGGCATCCTTCCAAATTTGCTCCTATACTATCTTATAGAGTGTATTTTTTCCTTTCCAATGAGCCTTTATTTGTCCCAAAACTCCTAGTAGTGTGTGAGACATTGAATTTTTAAGACTAAGACAATTACACCTAACAGTGAGCCGACCTGCACTTTGGCACACATGTCAGCCTCCTCTTCTAGAAGTACGTTTCCTTTAAAACATGGTAAAATAGTATAGATATAAACCTCCGCTCCTTCGTTTTGACAATAAAATTCAGTAGGAAGCTCACACATCCAGACAAAATAAAAAAATCATAAGGGGAATTTTCTGATTCTAACACTGGGAAAAGAAAATTTAAAGCAAAAGCAACAGATGACATAGCTACCAAACGACAAAGTTTATTGGAAGTTGGCACTGCAATAGCGGAAGTTAAGGTATGTACTCTGTGTAATGCAGTTTGTAACAGTCAAATTGTTTTTGACTCGCATCTTTCTAGGAAGAAACATGTTGCTCAGGTGAAAAAAATTAGAGGAAGAGGCTAAGTTTGCGTCGAAAGGTAAAGATCGAGACAATATCTCCACGATTGATGCTAAACATGAAGTTAAGAACAAGGAATAGAGTAGATTGAGGTCAAAGATGTTTTGTGAGAAAGCACTTTCACATGACCTTGGGCAAGATCAGGAAGCAAAATGGTTACACCCAGAATATATTTAAGCGAGATAAGTTATGAAGCCTCATGGAAATTAATAGTTAAAATGCAGTACTTTGGCATCCCAAAGCACTAAAAGTTGGGACATATATCAAGTTTATTGGGCCACTACATGTTGCTCAAGTTCTTAATGCAGTGCACCCCTGTTGCATATGCTAGATAATTAAATTTGAAGGCAAGGTCTCATACAATGTGGGATTTTTAATGGATTTCAAAAATTTTGTTTTAATTCAGCAACAAATTTTGGCACTTCAATTTTTAAGATTGGGCCATTGCAGTTTTTTAGTTATTTATATTAGTACTTGTAATATGAATATCAAGAAAGTACAGATACAGTAATATTATTACTGATCAAATGTTTTCTAGGAAACAAGAAGCGCGTATTAATCGATAGATACAAGTAACCGTGATGCTATTACTTAACATGCATATACATCATAACAATTCATGCACAGAGGAACCTATACTCGATGGATGGTCTCATGTCATATAGTCATTTGTCTAGTTGTTGAAATTTCTATAAATGTGAATTTATTTACTATGTTTTGTCAAAGTTCAGGAATAAGGGGGAAAAATAGGAAGTCTTTTGGACCACTGGAGAAAACTTGTAAATTTAAGGGATATCACAACAACAGTAGATCCAGGAAGGATACAGATCTCAAATGCATCTAGTCAGACCTGAGGATGAGGTGAAAGAAGTAGAGTATAACTGCAGGAGTGACTTGGAAGTCGAGGAATAAAATTTGTTTGGGTCAAAAATCTGTGATGGTTATCTATTCCTTCGGACTTGTGATAAGAATTGTGCTAGAAGACAGAATTTTGGATTGCAAACCAAGCTACAGCACTAGTATTTTTTGTGGTGAACTTCTTGATCGAACTGTGGAAGATTATAGTGATTCATGCATAGTGACTATAGCAATTTTAGACTGTGTATAGACTCTTGGCTCAGATTTCTTTGTTGGACAGTCCAAACTTCGCATGTATCTAAAGATTTCGGTGGATAAGACAGAAAGATACTCTCTGTATTTTGGACCTGTAACAAAAAGTTCCATACCTTCGGACCTATAAGAGGAAGCTACAAAACCCTTGGATCAGTGGAAACCAGAGCTGTGGACAAAGCTAAAACACTGTTGTGAATTTCAGTCCTCAAACAACTTCGGTCTTGAGGATATTCTATGGAGACTTGAACCTCCAGCAAACAAGCTAATTGGCATCTTGGTCCTGTGAGGAGGGCTCATCGTATATATTCCTTAGATCTACAACTTGTATCTCAGATTTTCTCAAGAGTTCATACCTGTGTGTGGAAAAAAGGCTATTCAGACTTGTGGGAAAAATTTTGAGCTTGGTGAGAAGGTATATCTCAGCATTTAGACTTGAACCTATTCTTGACCTATACATGTGAATCTGGTGCTTGATCAATTCTCTGTTGCGACACATTCTAGGCTAAGAGCTCTAAATTAAGACCGTGTGTACTTAGTCCAAGCCTCTTGCACATAATTTAGATTCCTTTTGAAGATGATCTTGGAAAACATTTTTTAGAAGGCTTGAAGAAAACTTGTTTTATGTTGAGGACAATGGTTAGCAGCTTTAGAACAGACTGGGCATTATTTGAAGTGAAATAATAACAGGTCTGAAGGGATTGTTTGGTGAATTTTTTTTAAGGTATTTTTGAAGGCTTATAACTGCTTTTTCTTTGCAATATTGGAGACATTTTAGGAGCAGGATGTTGAAGAAGAGTTAAGGCCCATGGACTTGGAGCACCTTGAAAAGAAGTAGAAGATATCTTGTTGAAGATCTATTTGGAGCACCTTGACGACATCTTGGAGCATCTTGTGAAGACACTTTGAAACTGAACTTGGAGATATTATTATCATGATGCATCGTTGATGACATCATGAGGTGACTTGGAGAATAAAGCTATTACACGTCTAATTGACACAAATATATAGAAATTATGATGGTATTTAAAGCGTCATAGGCTCATAGAATATACCAAACTCACACTCTCCACATAGGAATAAATCAGCAGTCTATCATTCCTATACTTGAAGTATCCTTGCAATGACATTAGATTCTTATGTCGGGCTCTTGATAAAACTTCTACTTCAGCCTTAAATTCATGCTCCATCTGACCACATTCTCCTGTCAATATTTTAATTTCATTTTGTGTGCCATATTCCAGAGTGGATCTATATACCAATCCAAAGCCTCCACAGCCAATGATGTTTTCCTGCTAAAAATTACCAGTAGCTTTCAAGAGATCAGCAATAGCAAGATCCTTACGAAAATGATTCTGGAATAACAGCACCAATTTATATCCAAAGGCGTCATAAAGCCTGTGAGGCATGTCAAAATCCATCTCGTCTGAAAATCCCTGCTCTGTTACCTGACTTCTTGATTGATTCCAAAGAACCACAGCTAGAAGAAAAGCAATCCCAACACCAACACTCATGGTTATGCCAAGAATGGTATTTTTGTCCAGCCTATTGATTCTGTGTGCAGCAATAGGTACCCCCGGTATTGACACAGGTGGACTGCAGGTGGTAGTAAGAGGCTGGCCACAGAGACCAAGGTTTCCTTCAAAACTAGACTTGTTAAAGGTATCAAGTTGATGTCCAGAAGGTATTAACCAATGAAAGTGATTATTAGAGACATTGAACCTTACTAGGAATGTGAGATCCTTCAGGGATGGTGGTATGATTCCAACAAAATTATTGTTTGACAAATCTAAGGTCTCCAAATTTGTCAAGTTAGACAGTGTGTCTGGGATTATCCCCGAGAAATTATTATGACTCAAATCTAGAATATGAAGCATTTTCATCTGGCCAATCTCAGGGCTTAGAGTGCCACTGAGATTGTTTCTGGCCAAGTATAGCGAAGGGGGAAGATTAGACAACTAATTGTAATGCAGCCCAAAATATTTTTCTTTACATATAAGGGGGGCTCAAAGGGAGTTTGAGCTGATACAGGGGTATTTGTATTGACTTAAAACTAGGTAACTCCATAAGCTGCTTTGGAATTGGTCCTGACAGAGAATTATTTGACATGTCCAAATAAAAAAGATATTGAAGAGTGTTTAAACAAATAGGAATAACTCTGTTGAGATTACTCCAGGAAAGATCCAAGACTTGTAAATTTGGACATTTCCGGAGCCAAATTGGAACTTGCCCGGAAAGAGCACAATTTCCAAGATTTAATGTCCAGAGCATGGGAAATCCATGTGTATCAGCTGGAATCATATCCCCATTAAAATTCTTTGACAGAACCAATGTGGTAAGGTTATGACAGTCTTTTAGAGCTGTTAGGGCACTTGTAATATTGATAAAACTGTTGTTTGAGATGGAGAAAAAAGAGAGAACCTGAAGGGATGCCATACCGGGAGGAATTTCACCACTTAATTTGTTTCTTGCCAGGCTCACAGACTGGATATTTTTGCAGGTCCACAAGCTAGGCGGAATACTGCCAGACAAATTGTTGCTAGCTAAATCTAGCTAAATTAGTTCAGGAAGGCTTGTAAAATTCAGTTCAATAACTCCCGTGAGAGAGTTGTTTTTCAAATTCAAAACTTTCAACTTCTTGAATTGGGATAGACGAGAAGGTACCTGGAGAATGACTTCTAGATTAGGTTTCTGGTGGAGCTGGAATGCTGTTCTCCCTTGTAGATGTCAGTTATCAGCTAGCTGGTTGCCAATTCGGCTGATGCGTTGGCTAGGGTGTTAAATTTAATATTATTCTCTGTGTAGATGTGAAAGAATGATGTATGCTCAAATAGTGACATTGTTTTTGAGCCAAGTGGAAGTCAACCTATCGATAATGATGTTGTCTTCCTTCTCAAATAAAACACTGCTAAAATACCTGCACCTGATGCAATGGGGTTGAATGCCTCAAATGTTAAAAAATGGGTGCATAATGACCCCTTTGTCTCAAATGCCATAGATAAAGAAGACAGTGAAATTAAAATCAGGACATATTATGGTGTCATTGGTGCCTTGAAGACAGTTCAGATTGCCAAAATTATGAAAGGGCATATGATCTTTAGGAATCCAAATTTGAGCAGTATTTTGAGTTTGAAGACCCACCTTAGGAGCCCTCGGAAACTGGAAATGACTACAAAATTGATCGTCGACTCCATGAGAGTATGTTTGTTTTCCTGGATGCTGGTGGAAGTGATAAACATACCTCTGATACTAACAGACATAGTTATCTGTTGCTGCAAGTTGGACGAAGCAGTCATAAAATGGTAATGTTTAAGACCCCTCCTATTTGTTATACTTATGACAAGTTGGATAAAGAAGGGTTTGAGAATTTAGTGAAGGGGTTACCCTTCATTATAGTGAATTTTCTGAAGATGCCCATACAGAAATTTTTATGTTTGGTGAACTTGTAAATCTCAAGTTCTATGGGAATGCTTTAGCTCATCTTTATGGAAATACTCATGTGCACCGTCAGTGTCATGAAGCTACAGGTACAATGAAATTGATCCTATCAACCTTAGATTCTTGCATGATGTCTCAAAGAAAACGTGCATCCAAAATTGCTGAATGGGTTTCTGTGAATTCAGAGTAAGGTTCATCTCTAACAAAAGCTTTGCATTGGTGATATGCCACATAAATCCATTCAAATATTTGAAGTATTGGAAGTAGAATCTTTGATATATAAGTTTGTTTCAAGTACATCTCTCCAATATTGTAGGCCAACATAGTTATCTACAGTAGAGTGCCAGCATAAAGTGTTTGCAAGCATAAGATGCTCTTCTATGAGGGAAAAAAAACGAATTTCAGAAGGGAGAGATTGTGCAATAGATATGATCACTATATGTTGAATATCCTTATACTGTATTTTGAACTAGCTGAGATATCAACATGCAAATTTTGACATATCTCTGCTCTGAATATTGCTGAGGCACGGAGAAAAGGAACACTGTACAGACAAAAAGAGAGAACCTGAAGGGATGTCATGCCAGGAAGGATTTCACCACTTAATTTGTTTCTTTCCAGGCTCACAGAATGGATATTTTTGCAGGTCCACAAGCTAGGCAGAATACTACCAGACAAATTGTTGCTAGCTAAATCCAAATAAATTAGGCCAGACAGGCTTGTAAAATTCAGTTCAATAACTCCCGTGAGAGAGTTGTTTTTCAAATTCAGAACTTTCAAATTCTTTCATTGGGAAAGACGAGAAGGTACCTGAAAGGAGAAAGCTCATCACGGGTAACTGGAGAATGAATTCTAGTGTAATTTTCTGGTGGAGCTGGAATGTTGTTCTCCCTTGTACATGTCAGTTATCAGCTAGCTTGCTGCCGATTCGGCTGATGCCTTGGCTAGGGTGTTAACTTCAATATTATTCTCTGTGTAGATGTGGGAGAATGATTTATGCTCAAAGAGTGCCATTGTTTTTTAGCCAAGCGGAGATCAACCTATCAATAATGATGTTTTCTGCCTTATCTAAGAAAACGCTGCTAAAAGACCTGCACCTGATACAATGGGGTTGAACGGTTCAAAAGTTGAAAAATGGGTGCATAATGACCCCTTTGTCTCAAATTTCATAGATAAAGAATACAATGAAATTAAAATTAGTACATATGATGGTGTCATTGGTGCCCCTGAAGACAGTTTAGATTGCCAAAATTCCAAAAGGGAATATGATCTTCAGGAATCCAAATTTGAGCAGTATTTTGAGTTTTAAGACCCACCTTAGGAGCCCTTCGAAACTAGAAATGACTACAAAATTGTTCGCAGACCTTACATTTATCTGATATCTTTTTCTAAATTCTAGCATACTTTATTTTTACTTGTAACTTATCCAACTTTCCATGCCATTTATTTTTTATAGCCATTTACTAAGCCTCTTACTACATAAGCTTCATTTAGATCCCCTAATGATGGGTGCAGAAGGTTCAATTGGATCCCCTGATGATGGGCATAGTGTCCACTTGAAATGTTGGGACATTTCTACATTCTAACACAGTTCATATGCAGAAAGTATGGCACAATTATGGCTAGCAATGAAAATATTCATACTAAAATCATACTAATTTTTCACTGGATTTGACAGCTGATCAGATTTTCATTTTCCTGTTCTACTGTTCTCTAATTGAATTTGATCATTCAACACAAATTTAAAGAAAAGCATCAGCCATATATATGCTTGAAACATATGGTAAAAGTAGATAATGAAAATGGGAGAAATTAAGCTCCAAAATGTCATATGCACATCCTTGAATGTCTCATACCTTCCTTTGTGAGCCTTAATCCTAGGAATACATAAAGTACATAAAGAAAAATTGAAAAATATGATATAATTTCATCACAACAGAAGCTTGTTAGATAATCCAAATTCTCAAAAGTCACAGGTTAGGTTCATCTTATTGCTCAACAAAAGAGATTAACAAATTATTGGGGAAGGTGACTTAGCATCCTTTAAAAACAAAATTCAATAGTAAACATCATTCATGTTGTAATGCTCCATGCAAAAATAATGATTGTAAAAAAGATATATCTAAAATAAAAGTTGGCTATTTACTCATCCAACTATATGACTGGCAAACTAAATGTTTCATCTTTTCCCCCTCTTCTAATGTTCATATATATAAAACTACTCAATGTATTTTTCCATTTCCACAACAAAAAGCTAATCAATGCATTACCTTCATTACGAGGATTTTACAACTCAGGTTTACCTAACTATTCATGTTCTTATCATTTTCTTTCTTGAACTAGTTTCCTAGTTGTTACGGCTTGTTCTCAGATATTAGATCTTTTCTTATTTTATATTTAAGACAACTTAGATATTGGATCTATTTCTTGTTGATTTTTTATGTAGCTTGGGAGGTACTCCAAACCCTGGTGATTGAGGGTTGGAGGTCAAAGCGCCACAATGGGCTTGTGGGCTTGAGATCCAAGCTTGGGGGTTTTTCACCCATCGTGTTTGGGCCAAAACCATGATGAGAAATCGACATGTGATGGATGGGGATGATAGTGCTCGATGATACGATTCCAACTCATCGAGAATCGTTCGAATCCGAGTTGTTGTTAGAGAGAAATGAATTTTTGAAGTTGACTAGGTAATTATTGGTTGCCAAGTCATGTAGGCTTGGTGTAAAAGGGTTCCAACAGATGGGTCTCTTCAAGAAAATTCGTGGAGGCTTAAAAGGCTATAAATAAGAGGTGTGTGATCCTCATTTTAGCATCCATCCTTGTCCAACACAACACAAACCTAAGCGTTGAAGGGAAAATACATATCTCTGATCTGGCCGCAGTGAGAAGAGGTCATACCAGCGTGGGCACAAGTCTGTTTTAGGGCTGCAGGAAGGTGACTGAGTAGCTGGAGAAGGGTCTGAGCTGAGTGCAGGACCGAAGTGTTGTTCTTGAAGGCCAAAGTAAGGGAGGGTTGTTTTGAGGTGAAAGGAAGGTGGGCAGACTCTTAGAAGGGATGTCGCAGCCCTACACAGCCTTGCTGTAGGGTGCCGCAGCTGTTTGAAGGGAGGTCGAAGAGCTGGTGGAGGCTATAACAACCCAGCATCATCAACGAGGGTCATATCATTTCATAGAAGGGTGTTTGTACCTCCTTAAGGCAATTCCTAGGCCTAGATTGCAGCAGTGGAGCTACAGCAAAACAGTCAACAAGGTATGTGTCTTTGATGAAGTGTTTGTAGGTGTTGGATCCTAGATAGGACTAGTTTTGGATCAGTTTGATAAGGAGCCTGTGGAAGTCAAAGAGGAGGGACAGACCTTGTGGTTAGAGACCCTAGACCAGTGACATTTCCACAGTGAATGAGCAGCATACTTGCAGCAAAATATTATTATGCATTGGGTCAGAGTGTTGAAAAAATAACCAATATTGAAAAAATACAATTTCTTGCCACCATTAAAGGGTTTATGGAAAATATATCACATACTTTATTCACACTGCAATTGAAAAGAACTCTGAGAAACAATTTAGATTTTTTAGAGGTAATATGGCTTGGCATCCATTGAAATAAAACACTCTCAAAATGATTCACTATAGGTTGTTTAACAGATGACACTCACACATCATCTGGAATAATTAACCTAGGCACCTTATAAGAAAGTATTCTTGCAACTTTTGAGATGGCAGGTTGATAATTAGTGTTGCAATATTCTTTCACTAAATCCACTGTTTTGCAACCAGTCAAAAGTTTACTCCCATTAATTTGTTGTTCAACCTATTTTATGCTCTTGAGTCTTAATAGGAATAGAGCCTTCAGTGAGATTTGATGGTTGAGCAGAACAAATCAAAGGAAGAATCTCATTTGCTCCCTCACTTATCAAGATATTTTGAATGTCTAAAAATCAATAATTTGCAACTGTTGTATTCAAATAAGCCACACATTGATTTTGTTGTACTTCCCAATAAGGATATGAAACATTGTCTATAGTTGTGGACAACAAATCACATTGCCCAGGCATGGTGCTAGTGAGCTCCAACACTTAACTACCATTCCACTTACTATATATGTTTCTGCTTAAAAAAAATTGAAAGCACAGAGCCTTGATAAGGCAGGGACAATTGAATTTCTAAAGAAATGGTGTAAGAGAGAAGGAGAAAGCAATGGATTCAATGAATCAGGAGAAACACTAGGGGAAGAAGGCACAAGAAGAAGATTTATTTATGCTTCCTTTTGGATTGCATCTAGATCAATTGAAAATTGAAATGGGTGGTTTTGTATCTCTGGCATTTGGTTTTGCCTTTGATTTTGGCATTGATGGTAATCTTACCAAACAATGGAATGCATCTCATTTATGTTAGAGGCAAGTGCATATCTGTGGAACAATCATCCCTAGTTGTAGCTCTAGGTTCTTCCATTGTTTATGCTTGAGTTGTTGGGTAAAATTACAATTAGTTTGATAACCAATTGGGACTTGGAGGGCAATATGGGTGGTGGTCCATGGAGGTATGCTTGATCAGGGCACTTATTTTATGCTGAAGGATCTAAGGATGTATCTAAATATTTATCATATTGTATGTATTTACCACTTCATAGTTGCATTCACCATAATAGTCTTCATGTTGATAGGTATTCTACTGAAAATACTGATCTTGAACAGTTTGTAAAATTGTCTTTTGTTTCCAATGAGGAGATGATAAAGTGGAAAATGTTGGCACTGAATCTAGAGTTTTATAAGTCAATTATATGTCTCAAATTAGTGATACATTCTCATTTGAAATTGAAACAAAGAATGTTCCCATTGGAGAGGGTATTTATGGCTTAGTCGATTTCACCCAATATGGTGAGATAGGTAAAAAAGTTGGATGCTAGAAACCCCTTCAGACTAGCCAATCAAGTGAAGTGATTTAGATAAAGGCTTCTAAAATATGCCAAATTCTTTCCACCCATATATTCTTTACAAAAATATTAGTAAATATCATATTATGTTTCTTATCATCTATGCTAAGATGAACTGCCAAAATAATTACAGGTCCTCTACTTGAGTAAATAAGAATAGAAAGAACTTTTATGAATCTCTATACCCCTCAGGGTGCCTCAAATGTTTTAGAAACAAGTTTTTTGTGTAACCTGTCAAGAAAATCTCATTAACTCACAACATTTGACCAATCAAAACCTCTTAACTATGGCCAATACTTCCTAAACGTAGTAACTTTAACCAAATGAATGTCTTATTGTATCATGATTCTATCCTCCTCACTCACATAGATGATAGAACACCACTCTTTGGATGAATGCCCTCAAAAGTACAAAGAAATGGTTGAAAGTGCAATTTAGAAAGAAGCTATAAATGCATCATTCATTGCCAATCAAAATCAATTTCCGACCAACACAACACATTCAAAAGAAGAATTCAACTCTTAGAATAAGAATACATAAAGGACTCAAAACCACTATTTTTGTTTTTCTTCAATGAAGCAAAAAGGAGAAGAGAAGAAATTTACTCTGTAATTGAGCTAGAACCTTCAACAGATTTATGATTCAAGAGTAACTTCCATGATCATCATTCAGACAAGTCTCAGCCATAATGTCATTGGGATGAGTTTTCCACCACTGCCTATTATGACCGACTAGGCATCTTCAACAACTTCTTTCCTCCTCATCAAACTCTAGAAGAAGATGAAACCTGCTCCAATGACCATAAATAATGCATGTCGTCAAACGAGTAACTTTGATGCAAAATTAAGTTGGTCTTTACATAGTATCATTTACATTATAAAAGAGTTATTTATTTCTATCTTATTTATGTAGATTCTCATGTTATTTATTCAAAACAACTAACATGTGGTGGTTGATAATATCTTCAGAAAGAGATCCAAAAACTAAACCATTAACACTTCCACAGGGATGTTGGTTTGCAAGGATTCAGAATATTGTCAACCATAGCCCTCAAGGTTGCTGACTGGTATTGTCGTGAAAGAGAAAGGCAT